>CM057814.1:118336903-118686903 GCA_030067965.1 Latrodectus elegans
ATGTGATTTATATGTATCTGTCCTGCAGTTAGAAACGCTAGATTGGTCTTTGCAACGTAGCCAACTGATACCCAAAGCATTGAACTTCCTCTTCCTGTCTGCCAGGTAAATTATGTTCCTTATTGTGAATAAAGAGAATGCCAATGACTTTTACAAGCGTCTGTGCCATATAAATTATATTTTTTTCATTAGAAAAAATAACAGAAGTTCATTCGAAGTTTCAAGACATGTATTTTTTCCCATTGTAGCCGGTTCTCAGTGTGTCTTTCGTAGCATTTAGGATCGTGCTTTCTTTTCTTGAATATGAACGTATCTGATCTTTTTATGCTTTTGTAATGTATTCTTCTGATTACATGTGTGAAGCCGAATGAACCTTGTGCTTTTCCCATGTTTCCAAGCATTTCTTAAAATTATTTAAATATTTTTACTTGATTACGTAGAGTAGATTTTTCAGTCTTCCAATTTATTTTCATCTGACATTAGATTTTTTATGAAGTTAGAAACATAGTGTAGACTGATCTATAGACGATTTAAAATTTCTCTTAGACTTTTGATCAGATATTTACATGCCACAATTTAGCGTCCTTGAAATTAAATTAAGGATACCCTCCTAAAAATTTTCACTAAACAAAAATTGAAGATATTTTGAAGAAAATATATGTTTTTAAATTTAGATTGCTTAAAAGAACTATGTTTACAACATATTTAACAGTCACAGATCCCAAAACAAGGATATTTTTGCGAGTGTCCTACTTTTTTCACAGGCCAAAAATCCAAAAGTACTATTTTATAATATTTTCTTCATATTAAATAAATCCCATTCACTGAAAATAAAAAAATTAGTTTAATAAAATAAAAAGTAAAATTACATCAATTGTGCTAAAATTTAAACGTAATTTATAAAGTATGCTCACATCTTCTTTATTATATTTTTATCGGTTTTTTCTAGTTTCAGTGAGATTCAGTGTAATAAAATTTGCTTGGTACGTTGAAGGAATAATTAAAACGAATTAAGGAATTTAAAGCATCAATGCTACCATATGCAGTATAGCGTATAATGTTTCAAATAATGTTATAACTTAATGTCCATGTTTCCAAGAATTGATTAGATAAATATTTAATTTAATTGGATGATACATCATGGCCAAATAAAAGCTCCTTTTCCTGAAAAATAGAAGTTCACCTGATATTTATGATTGGAAATGCGTAATTCAGAATTCTGCAGATTCTTTGTTTGATTGGTTGGTGTGTCCATGGTCAGAACAATAGATGACCATGATTGTGCACAACACAGCTGGCTGTCTCCTTGATATCCTTGATATATATTGGATTATAGACTCTTATTTATGTCGAAGAGGGAAGGGAAGAATTTTCCAAGCTGAGTCAGAGGTCTTGAAATTGCAGAGCAACCAAAAGTTTTTATGGTATCAACGGAATATTTCGCAGTCAATACAGAGACGGTTAGCTCTGTTGACATCTCTCTGGATTTTATATCTCGACAGTGACTGGCTCTAAAGTTAGTGCTTGTTTTAAGGAGGTCTCTATTTGAGATCCATTCAGAGAAATTTGTATAACTTTTAATGGTGTTTCCTCTTAGAGTGACATCTTATCTTAGACATCTTGAGCTTCTTTGAAAAATGCAATTACAATGTCCACTATTTAATTTTTCAGGATTTGAAAGCAAGGATTATTATCGAATCAAACGCATTGCTACAGAAACTCCTAAATCCTCTGATTTCTTTATATTATCACGTGAACTAAAGATCCTTGTGTATGTAAGAAGCAACATATCTAATATTAATCCATTTAATGCTTCGTTCTGAAAAAACATTTCTGCATGCATTTCTACTCCGATGAGTGTTGCGCTTTGTTAATCACATGTATCATAAATTCTTATCTGTCAATATTATTTGAAACATTTAAATTCTGTTGAAATCAATCACCTAGATTTTAAAGTTATTGAAAAAAACGACGAAACTCATGTCTGGAGATTTTCTAATATCTATTAAGATGTTACTTTACAACTTGTCCATTAAATATTTAAATTTTATTTAGCTTTACCAAATCAAATAAATTTCGAATTTTATAAATTTCACTTGCAAAAAATTAAACATAGACTGGATTATTCTCAATACATTTTCTGTTGTTTAGTATTATTCAATTTTTTTTAATGATTAATACAATCTTCTATTTTGCATGTTAACTTATCAAAGAATTTAATTTCCTGCACAATTCTTGAAATCGCCTCTAAAATCATTTATTTACAATAAAAATCAACCATTATACACAATGAAATGAGAAAATAATAGCTTCATGGATAACAAGAATTTGCAATCAAATTGGAATCTTTGAAACATCGTAATATTTGAGTACTATCAAACCAAATAAATCTATCGTACTCAAACAACCCTATCTTACTTTGTATGATTTTCGTAATTAGTACTTGCTGTGCATTGTCAAAGTTTAATTTCTTTTGTAAATGAAAGAATATATCTTTTTTATGAAAACTCTTTTCAAAGGTATTATTGTTTAAAATATTTTCTCATAACAACTTTTAAATACATTACTTTATTCAAATGAGTTAATTAACTTTAAGATAACAGTTTGATATAATTTGAAAATCAGATTCAGATTTACAATTAAAACTTAGATGGGCAATAATGACATTTGATTTTATAATTAATTAATATATCTGTAAAGTGTAACACAAAATAGAGCTAAACATTTACAATTCATTTCTTTTTAGAATTATACCATTAAAATAGAAAAATTATTCATAATTTGATAATACTGATTTGAATAAAAAACTTATTTAGTATAATTTCCTTAATGTAATAGAGATTTTTGTTGCAACTAATCTAGAGTGCATAAAATTTAAATTTCACTTGAAAATCATATTTTGAGCAGCAACTGAAAAACCATGGAGGAAGCACTCAATAAATATTTTATAAATTTTTAACTTTGTTTACACAACTATGGTTGAATATCGTTATATTAATAAATAACAAACCCCTATATGTGGCAAAAACACACCTTCAAAATCTTAATTCAACCACTGTTTAAATATAGAGACAGTTTATTCCGTATTTTTAAATATTTAATATACTTTTAAATTAAATAGTAACGTATGCTCAATAATTTAAAAACATAAAATTATCTGTTATGAAATGGTCAATATAAAAACAATATAAACTCCGTCATGTTAAAGGATATATGAAGATTACTTATTAAGTGACGAGATAATTTATGCAAATTTATAAAAATGCTTGATTTCTATTGGTAATAATGGAATAAAAAACATAGATTTACTGTCTTGATTCATTGTCTTAAATTTTTTTACTCAAATAGCACATCCTTAACTAGAAGGATTACAAAATATAATTTTATATGTAAATTATGCATATCATGTAAATAAAATCACAACAATAAGTGTTAAAATTATGATTATATATATTTTGCTATAATCTATTTTTAATCACTAAATTTTACTTGCAGTATAAATTCTTGAAACACTTATAAAAAGTATTATCCTTTTCATGATTTTATTGTTAAAGAAATATATATTATTTTATATGAGAAAACTTATAAAATCCATCAAATGAAATAAGATGTTTCAAACTGTTCATTTAAATGTTTCCAAAGTGGTTAACTTTATAAGAAAAAAACCTTTCGCAAGATACAGTATTAGCGCTCCCAAATCAGCAAAATATTTGCTATTATTTAAGAGAAAACTCTTTTAAAATTAATAAATGCTTAAAAACCCTTACTTATCTATATTAACCGTCTTATGATTTTCCCTGAAGTCAATATTCCAAATCATTACTTTAATTTATGCATTAAATTGTTAAAGGTAAATTTAATTTCACACTTCCGCTTTAAGTGATTAATTAAATATATGTGATCACTTTCCCATTTTAACGATTATTGTTTAAAATAATTTCTTGGAATCCTTATTGAAACTAAATATGATGTCCCTTATATTTTATCACAATAAATTTCAAATGAATGATAATGAGTTTTGGTAACATATCTGAATGTTTCTCGAAACCTGATGAATATTTTCCGAGAAATGTGAGTAGGAAAGTTAGATGCATTTATCTTTACTTCAAATTACCCCAATGTAATAAATATGCAATTAGATACTGGGAATGAATTTACAAATACTTTGAAAATTGTTTCCGATGCAGAAATTTGAAATTAAACTTAATTCCCATAATCCTTGTAATTGGTTAGCTATTGGATACCTTGTTCACTTTGAAAAATCGAAAGGGAAATTTGATGCTTCGCGATTAAATCTCAGCAAGATATGGAAGTTTGTCAAATGTCTTATTGCCAAAATATGTGTCATTTGACTGATTTGGCAACTCTTATTTACTTGCTTAAATCATGGACAGCAAGCAAAAGTGTTTTCTGTAAAAATAGAAGTACAATTCTTCTTTAATTTTGAAATGGAAACATAATAGCAACTATGCTGAAAGTGAACATATTTTATTCCTTATTAATAATACAATAAAAAAATATTTAAAGATATAACTAAAATAAATAGTGACATTTAAAATTTTTTGAATCATGTAGAGTTGATTTAGTTAACAAGAATAATACTATATTTTTACTATGAAGAATTAAAATGTAAACTAATTAATGTGCATTTTTAACATTACGATGAGAATTAATTTGTTTACGCAAACATGAAAATTCCAAATGCTGTCAAGTCAAAAAATTAATATAAATAAAAGTTTCTTATTAAAGTTTTTTTATTTTATTGTAATTTAAACATGAAATATTATCATGTGTCTCATTATATTTTATACATGAAATACATTTCTGAAGAACTTCAGGCATTTCAAAACGTGTACTATAAGATATTTTAGGAATGTTTTTCATGCATACATTTCCTTATTTTTTTCATCAGAGAACTTTAAATTAGAATCATATACATTTACATTAAATATTTGTTAGCTATTACCTTTATTAGTGTGTATTCTGAAAAAGCATTTACATCATTATATTTTGCAGGGTTATGCAGCAATTAATGATGATTTTCATGAATTCTTCGAGTCATTGTTGTTGCGTATGAATATAAAATTTATTTCGTCTGAGTGCAAAAGTACTTTATAAAATTTTGATCACTTTTAATTTCGAATTATTCAATATCATTGTAAAATTTATTAAATTCAGACTTAATTGAATGATGTAAATTAAAAATTATGCATTACACAATGTAAAAGTTTGAATGTTTACCCTTCAGTGAATTTAGAAACTTTTTCAATGAAATTTAAAATATAGCATAAATATATTGAATCCCAATTTGTATATTTATTAACAATGGATGTTTTTAAATACAATTAAAGTGCTTTTATCTTTCACTCATAAGTAATTGTTTGATTGTTAACTCTTTTAGAAATAAAATCTCTTTCTAAAATTGAAGAGATAATATTATTTGAAAAACAATTCAGCTCCTTATATATATATATATATATATATATATATATATATATATATATATATATATATATATATATATATATATATATATATATATATATATATATATATATATATATATAAATATATATATATATATATATATATATATATATATATATATATATATATATATAAAAGAATATTTGTTGTAACATTGCTATGCAAGTCATAGTCATTGATGGCTAATTATCTGAACTTTGGTTTTTTTCCATTCAGTTTTTAGTTGAAGGGAAACGCGTTTCATTAGCTGTGACATGTTTTCTTTTGAAATTGAAAGGAAAGAATCAAAATTGTGCTTGTTTAATTTCAATTTTGAGGAATGCATCAATTTAGATTAACAAAAGATAAAGCTTCTTACAATAATTTAACATTTCTCCCAATATTGATGATTGATATTAAAATATTATAATTAAATATTTTTTTATAATTATAAATTATATAATTTTTAATAAAATGGAAAGCTATATCTAATAATATTCTTGCTTTTAAACATGCAAAAAAAGTTGATTACTATTGTTGTAATAGTATAAGGCATTATCTAATCCGCTATATTCCTGTATCAAATGTCAATTATCAAATCTGCTTTGACAAATCATGTATTTCTCCAAAGGTAAGCGACAATGTATGTGTGTATATATATATATACTTTTAAATAACAAGTGAACAATATTATAACTTTATATTGAAATTATCATAAAAGTATGATTTGAAAAATTTTTGTAACATTTTTGGAAAAAATTTATCTATATATTAATGCATATAATAAATTATAATAAAGCTAAAAAGCCAATGTTTCATATAAGGTGCCCTTAAATAAGTTTATCCATATGAAATCGATATATCAAAAAGGATTATTTTTAAAATGTAAACGTCGTAAGGGATGATTGCGGAGGAAAAAACAAAGACGTCAAATTGTTCACTTTTCGAATCTGATTTCTACCTTTCTTTTATTAGAATACTTCGAAGACTCAAGGATATTAAAATAAAACTTATGCATGAGAAAATGATACATTTTTCATCTAGAAAGAGAATGAATGAACGATGTTCATCAAAATAGAAATATAAAGTTTGCTCTATATTTCTGTAAGCTTGTAATGTCAATTGTTTTAGACTACAATGATTACATTCGAAATGTTTGAGTTTCTTACTTAACATTAATTTTTTTAATATGGTGCACCTTAGGGGAATGTTTTATCAAACAACATCAATAAGCCATTCTTGATAAACATCATGTAAAAGCTAATCATTCATTTAATAACAGAAATAATCAGAAATATCTGACATGATATAATTGTCTGTTTTAATGAATATCTGATAAAATAAATTATAAATCTTATGTATTTATAAGAGATATTTACATGCTCTAACTCTTGTGATATAAAAATGTGGAAATTTTAAAACATTTTATTTTTTTTAATGACATTTATGATTCGTTTTTTAAAAATATAACAACGTGTTTAAACATAATCAACAGAATTTCACTATGTTCTTTCATATTTCAAAAATTCTCATAAGACATTATTTTAAGAATTCTTCTTTTTCTTTAATAGCGTAACAACCTACTACAGGTCTTAGCTGCCTCTACAGCACGCTTTTTCCAGGGCAGTATTTTCAGAGGGACCGCTTTGCTAATTTCTTACTTTCAGTATTTTGAGGTCATTTTCAGCGTCAACGAACCCATTTGTTGGTAGTCTTCCTCGGGCATTGGATCCTCAAGGGTTCTTAAATGTGCATATTCTAGTGGGTTGCTTCCCCGGCTTATCTAGACATGGTAAAGCCATGTTAGTTTTTTGCTTCTGATAACCTGATTAATCTACGGCTTGTTATACAGCCTATACAATTCAAAATTATATCTGGTTCGCCTGCAGCCTGTCCCCGTTCAATTTGCAAACAGCAGTACGGGTAATATTAGTGTATTGTAAATTCTCAGTTTTGTTTTTCCTCTGGTTTTAGATCTTAGTTGCTTTTTCAGCCCAAAAAATTATTTATTTACTGATTTGATTCTGTTGGTGATTTCAGATTGTTTTTATCTTAAAGAATAGCTATGGAACGTTAAAAAGTCGAGTTAATAGTAATGAACTTTAAGTATTATTTTTCATTACGATCATTTTAAATTTCGCTAGTAGACCGAAAAATAGAGCATGTTTGCTTATTTAAATTATATTTCATGCTCACAGTTATTTTTATAAATTATTATTTCATAAAAATTAATTGAAAAAATCCAATGTCAGGAAAATGTCTGTTTCCCAAGCTATAATCCACTAAATTTGATACTTTTTTCAGAAGTATAATGTCACTAAACTTAAATTTTTAGTTGAAACTCAAATGAAATATGAATGGTTTTAAGAAAATAACTTAATTCACGGCCAAACACACAAATTGCATTTTAATTTAAATCGATCCTTTATGAACTTCTGAAGTGAGGAAAAATATCCGTATTCGGGAAAAGTCGGCTTCTTAAGTTTTAGTCACAATTATATTACTAAAAAATTAATAAAATACTTATACAAATTTAATACAAAAAAAACAATGTAAATTATCTAACAAACAGGTAGTAAATGAAAATTCAACTAGATTACATTTTCATGATATAACTTTATACTTTTTTCCAGTTATATATTGAATTTTATTAAAAGTAATAAGGTAATTCTTTTTTATATACATGATTCATAATTAAAATCCTTTAATAAAATTTTCAAAATATTAGTACATGTAGTTAATGTAAACATTATTGTTAAAATGTTTGTTGTAACATTTAATCCTATTTGTGGCATGTGTTAAATTTTTCAAAAAAAAAAAAAGAATAAGTTTTTATTCATCATTGTATCTCTTATTGTATCATACAACATTTTTTTTATGCCTATAAATATCGAGCTAAAAGTAAACAGCTGCTGGAGGCAGCACCATTTTTAACATCATAAAGAGCACTTCAACACATTTTTTCGTTAATAATTTAATTAACTTCGAAACAAAATGTTAACGTAAAACTGACACTCATCTTTAAATATTATTTTTGATTTTTATAAACTTTACTGTTAAAAAATTAAGTAATTACTTTCTGGACATAGAAAATGGCTATCAAAAACTGTGCACAGTATTTAGTGCAAGATATTACGTAAATAAAACAGAAAAAAATATGCGTATGTTTAAGCAAACATAACTTTTTACTAAATCTCATGTAGGACAAATTTTGAAATTCGTGTAACTATTATTCGCTTATAATTCCTAACATTGTTGCTTATAAAATCGCTCTCTGCTGTACATTATAAAATTCTGAATTTTTACAATGATAAATTCTGTAGCAATATAGTTTTAGTTTTATAAATTTTAAATACAAATTATACAATATATTAAAGCATTTCATAAAATCAAAAATGTGTGTAACAAATATCAAGCAAATAAACTTTTTATATTTGATTAGTAATAAAAATTTACAACTGTAAGGTCTTTAGAACTTTATCATCGCGAAAAAACAGACCGCTAAAATAATATTCTTCCCTTATAAAGTTCTCTTTTGAATCCTTTACAATTCTAGATGTTTTCTAAATTTTTCCTTCTATTATTTGATGTAAAACTTAAGCAGAAACTTTAATGGAAAAAAGTCATTTTTTTATTTACATAAATAAGCTTTTTTTAAATGTCTAGTTTATTAATTTTTTAAAGTATAGTGGGCATACATACATACATACACACATATATGTATGTATATATGTATATATACAGTTTCAATAAATCAAGGGACAAATTAAAAATTATATAAGTCAATATAAAAGCAATAAAGTTTATAAAAAAACAAATATCCAACTACCTAAACACCTATTCCACGCAAAAGCAGTTGAAGAAAAGTAAGTCATGAAAATAAGATAAATAGAAAATAAATATGTATAAATTGAAATAAAAAGAAATTGGGTTTATGACAAAATATGAAAAATTAATAAGAAGCAGAGGGATCATGTCTTCTGGGGGGGATGGATATATTCAACTATTCAAAAGAAATACAAACTCTCTTTTCTAACATGCATCGAGTAATGCTTCTAAGAAACTCCTCCAATTTCCCCAAAGATTGTGTGCAATACAAAATTTCAAATAAAAAAGTAAATGTTAAATTTTATAAAGATCTAAATCATAAAGCTGAAAATTTTGCAAACATTTAAGGGACAAAATGCAATATTATCTTAATTAAAAATTCAAGAAGAGTGTCTACTGTGCAAGAATTGGGGTGGGGGACTGCACGAGTTTCTTTTAATACAACCCCGTTGGAGACCTCAAACCCTCACTGTGGCAAATACCATTCAGTGACTAAAAGACTTGAATGCAGTGTTTACCGAGTAATAGTGCTTCTCCAACAATTGTATAGTGTTGGTTCCGATCTCCCGAATTTCTGTTTAATTTATCAGTAGGTTCTTAAAATACAAAGCATGCCCAACGCTATGCTTTAGGCAACCATAGTAGGAGATTATCAGTGGGATAAAGCTCGATTCCTATAGCTGCTGTCAAAGTTCCACCATTGAGTACGTGAGAGTTCCGATCCAATTTAGAAAAGTGTTTGTCAAGGCCAGGAGGAGTAGAATTTTTTATTAAAACTACATAAGCCAAAGCTTTTATACCAATATTCCTTGATGTATGGACTGTTGTATTATTATGCAGGATAAATCCACTAACACTATAACCACCACAAAATCGTGTTACCTTTTTTGTTTAACATCTTAAGCATTTCAAAGAATATTTCGGTCGCAACACATTCAATACAAGACATTTTTAGTAACAACCATCTATGGGCAGACTGCGGTTCATCCTATAATAGCAGTAAAGAATCATGTCAATGATGAGTGACAGAGGTTTTCTAGTTTTGTTTCCAGTTGAATGTATATATAAGCCAATTTCCAACAAAGTACCCCTTGAGGGCATATGATACTAGCTGGTAAATGTAAAGGTGACGTTCTCTGTGGGAGTGTCACTATGTGTTCCGCCTCTATCATGTGAATTAAATTACTTTAATAATTATACTGGAAGAGAAGTGCCGAAGTTAAGTTGGTTTAATGTTACGTCTGGGTTCTTCCTGGGGAAAATCAAATGTCTTTTCGAGATTTACAGCCATACTATTTGCTAGGCAGACCATTAACTCGTCTGCACTGAGAATCTTTTTTGCTGGAATTGTTGTGTTTTCCCAGCCAGGCATTGGGATCTCTTCATTTCCCAATAATGAGTATTTTACGCGGTGGACACTTATAGACTTATACTCTCATCGCTAACGGGCTATCAGCCTGCAGCTTACAAATCAAAAGTAATAAGACTAAGCTGATTTCGCCAAACCATAATTTGAATTATATCTATTTGCGCAAACATGTGTAAATCTCATGCATCAAACATGTGCAAACATGTGTAGATCATGTCTAAATCTCAGTTTATCCTAAAGGATAAATATGAAATTATAAATTTATACAGTCCCATGATATTAACAAACAGCCAATAAGGGATCGAACTTTGCCTATGTTAAAATGGAAGCAAAATTTTCTTAAATAACTTCTTGAATTACATATAAAGTGATAATACTGATAATAAACTGATAATATTCGATTTTATTAGGGTTGTAAATATTCGAGATGAAATCAAAGATCTCATTATAAGAATTTGCTCAGCAATAATTTTTTCTGCTTTAAATCCCCTTGACAATTTATTAATAAACTATTAAATGGAGATGTATTAAAAGAATAAATATATTTTGCACTTACTACGGGTTTAAAATCAAAATAATCTTAGATCACTCCCATATATAAAAATATAAGTATATTTAAATTTAATAAATAAAGGAAACATTATAAAAAATTCCTTTTCTATTAAACACCAAATATTTATGAGATAAAAAATTTCAGTTTGATGATGACACTGAGCAGAAAGTTTTTACTGTCATAACCAACAATAATTTTCAATGAAAGTGTAAACTGTATCTAAATTTTTTATTCATTTGCCACTGTCAAAAAGGGAAAGAGTTTATTTGCTTATATACAAAAATATTAATATTTTTGCGTATCACATTTGGTAACAAAGTGATATTTTAAATAATAATTGCATGCTAATTAAATACTTTTTTAATTTATATTTTACATTCTTCAAATCATTGTAATATTAAATGCATACATTTTAATTACAAATATTTGCAAAGCCATTACAACTTACCAAGACCTGTAAAAAATATGCAATTAATTTTTCATTATTTAATTAATAAGCTCTTATTATTTGCAAATGCTTGTTTTACTTCAGTATCTATATACTGTTTATTAATCTTCTAATGTGATAGAAATTGTATTACAGTTAATATTTAAAATTTACTTTTATATAAAAATCCAAATCTAGGTAAAATGCTTCTTTAAGCATAGTGTTGTTTCTGATATCTCATCTGCTCTGTCGGAGTCAGACCAGATCAAATTATTGAAATTAAAGAAGTGTGATTAAAGAAGTGGACAATTGCTGATATCCTCCCAGGGCAATCCAATATAGTCCAAAAGGTGCCGAGTATGAATCTTAATTGCGACATTTGGGCCAAATACAAGACCTCTTGCTTCCTCCAGAAGATGTGAGACCGTTCAAATGTCCAAGGACAGTCGGTATAGAATTGTGTTGGTCAGCTTGCACAAGGAAGAAAACATACTTGTAAACATTAAGATTGATTTATAAATTTTTGCGAGGCTTTTCCTATTTTGTTCTGAATTTTATTTTTTTCCAAAAGGAAATGTAAATTTTAAGATAACAAATTTATATTTTTTAAAAGATTTTTTTTATGAATTGTGTGTTGTAGTTTTGTAGATAAAAATAAACATAATTCATATTATGAATTAAAAAAATCATCATAAATTAATTTCAATCATTAACTAATGTGGTAATTTTCAACCTGTGGGGTAGGATCTTCTAGGAGGTTGCGAGAATTTCCAAGAGAAATTAATTTAAAAAATTTATTGTGGCTGAGTGAAAGGAAAATTCTCACAGACAAAGCCTAATGACTTTCGACCTAATATTTAATACGTATAAATTCTTATACTAACACAGTTTACTAAATTAAAACCTACTTAATTTAATATTATGAAATTAAAAATATATTATTTATTAGTTATATTATATGGACATATCATTCAGAACAAAGTTTTTTGTAGAAAGAATTAATATTTTAATTAGACACTTTCGGCTATTTTTTGAAATATTTAGCGGATTTCTATATTTTGTCTTCAAAAAATCCACTGCAAAAATCCAGTTTCTCTAAAGAAAGATATTGGAAAGGTTAATATAGATTTGTAAAAACATTGTTGTTTTCAGTGAAAAAATTTCATCATCCATTCTTGCCAAAAATTCGAATGTGCCTTCTGGACTCACCTCTTTTGAAGTCTATAATGGTTTCTTTTTCATCAATTGTGATCCGTTGGAAAGTATTACGAAATGAATCCCTAACACTTTCATAATTTGATATCTTTTTGAAATTGCTTGTCACCATGAATGATTTCTATTGATTAGAAAAATAACTTTTTTCTATTGTTGTTCAGCCTCTTATGTTTTAAAAAATCAACCACATTTCCAGAAATTGATAAATGTTCTTTCTTTAAATTTTTGCTTGACAATTTCAGTTTTATACAAAAAGAATTCATTTTATCAATTTTATCTAATACATGTGTTATTGATCATTGGTGATGAAGAATCAAGGTATTTGATTTTTTGTGAATATGAGATCAATTTAAATCACAAATAAACCAGCACCAAAAATTATTGGCTTTTTGTCGTTTTTATCTGTTATAAAAAATGTGATTTCCTCACTTAATTCAAAAACAGGTCTCAAAAATTTCCCTTGAGGCTGAAAACATTTTCCGTTAGCTTCCCCAAGAAAATAGTAACAATTAATGCATTTTAAGCCCTATAATTAGAAAGTGGAGAAAATACTCTTGATTTTATAGATCTTAATTTAAATAATTTACTACGATTTACTGTGGTTAACATATTATTCTGACTAGGATTCATATCTTTGGACGCCAGATCTTCTTTCTAAATCATTCATGTGCCCAGATGCATTGTGGCAATTTTTGTTTTACAAGTGCTTATATGCTTTGGAAGTTTCAGAATATTGAACGCGCACTATTGATGTAAATTGAAACAAAATTTTTCCATTCTATGTTTATATCGTTCATGAAATCATTTAAGATAGCAAATAATGGGAAATATTTGAGAACTGTGAGATTTATTGGTATGAAGATAAATAGTTCTACTACTGATATATCATACCCAAATCTATCATAGGCCATTAAATTAGTATCTTTAATATTATCTGTTGCCTCATCAAGCCTTATAAAATCATTTGTCTCAAAAATTTGTAAGAAGCTGACACTGTACATCTTTGACTATATCACCAATTTGATAGTCAGGTGGATCATTTGAAAGGGTTAAGGACTACATTTGTTTTCCGAATTTATCACTAATTATCCATAGTTTCTACAATCTCAATTTCTGTTGACAAAATCAGATCTTCACTAAGTAAGGCTTCGGGCATATTATATTGCATCGGGCAATTTTATATTAACTTTTATTACAGGCAATTACTTTTTTTTCTTTCACAGATACAAACTTATCAAAATTGACTTTTGCATTTCATGATTTTGATTTTAATTAAAAAAGAGAAAATTTTCTGGGTTTGTTTACATCATGATACTACGAAGCTTTCTCAAATAAATTTTAAGCTGCCTGTCGCATTCATTTTTGAAGGAATTAAACAGGTAAATATAAAATTGAAAATAGTTTCTAGATTTAATTTTTGAAACCAGGCTTATTTGGAAATGTGTTGATCGCTGATAACAGCCAAATTATTGTTTACGCTCACTAAAATACATCATGATTCTGCATAAATTTGCCTCCATGAATATTTAATACGGACTGAAAAAAGCTCAGACTGATAAAGCCTCAGACTGAAAATGCTAACCATATCAAGCTGATAGGATTGATACTGGCTAAAAAAAAACACTTAACTTCCAAAGTCACATTATCTCCCAAGGCAATAAATCACTCCTTATACAAAAAAAATTAAGCAGAATTGCAGGCCTAAAGTGGGTCATTAACCAACATTACCAGATAATGCACTACAAGGCAGTCGTTGAAAGCATGATCCGCCATGGTGCTGCTATTTTGGGATATTCACTCACATCAAAGACATCTCAAAAGATTTCACCCATTCAAACAAATTTTCTCCTTAGCATCACTGGACTGGAGCCTTCAGAACTACACCAACCTCAGCCTTACAACTCATTACTGGTCTTCTGGTCTTCTTCTGAAAATCGAAGCAGAGGCAAAAATCATCAACCTCACTAGAGCTGGAGTCCAGTGCCAAGATCCCTCTCTCCCCTTACCATTTGGTGTTGAGGGGAAACTAATTGTGGTTACAAATCTTCCTGGTAATTTTAATATCAACACCTTCACCATAATAGACGATGAGGCAACCCATTGCAGTTTCCGCAGGACGCTTTACACATATTTACAAATGAATGAAAACTTGATTAAGGATTAAGCACGCACGTACATACACACACACCTTATATCTATTTATCTATCTATCTATGTGTATATATATTTATATATATATATATATATATATATATATATATATATATATATATATATATATATAGAGAGAGAGAGAGAGAGAGAGAGAGAGAGAGAGAGAGAGATAAATAGATATAAGGTCAAAATTGTATTTAAATCAATGTTAGGAAGGAAAACAAATGATTATTCTTTATGTAGCATTGTGCTCAAGTGTAATTATCAGGTTACATGGAACTCTATATCATGTTAATTAGAGCATAATCTGATAATTTTTATTTAATTCCCCAAATTTATTCAATTAAGATTTTTAAGGACTTCGCTTTTAAAAGTTACTATAATCTCTTACTCACAAACAAAGTAATTTAAGGATAATTTGTCTGTTACTTTTCAAACAATTTGATTTTATTAAATATATTCAAAACATTTTTATTTTTACCATGATAACTAAAAATATTGGAATATTTGAATGATTCTTGTAGGTTTTATAAGGGCAAGACAATTTATAAATATGGAAACGTTTATTACATAATTTATTGTAAGAAATTTCGATGTCTATAATTTTAAAATTTTAGAAATAT
This sequence comes from Latrodectus elegans, assembly GCA_030067965.1. Taxonomy (NCBI): domain Eukaryota; kingdom Metazoa; phylum Arthropoda; class Arachnida; order Araneae; family Theridiidae; genus Latrodectus; species Latrodectus elegans. Next base: position 118,352,539 of record CM057814.1, read on the forward strand.
TCATTCGTTTTGTTGTACTTTTTAAATATTATATGTTAAAAAATTATTTGTGTTACCATTTTTGTTGATTTTAAGGTATTTTTTGTTTTAATATTTTATTTCTTGAAGCGTAAAACGTAACAACATTTTAGTCTGTGTTAATTGCAATACCTGGATAAATGTCTTATTCATATGTATTGGTTTAGATTTTCAATTGTTTACAGAAGAAATAGTTTTCTCATAAGTGTAATTTTTATTTCTAATTTATCGAAACTGTAATATTCTGCATAACATAACAATGTTCCTCAATTCATTATAATTTGAAGAATTAATCATTTGTGCTCATATTGTACGATAATTTGAAAAACAATATTTTGCAATAAGTATATTAAAAATTTCATATACCAATTATTCTGCTTTTGATGATGCTAAAAATGAGCCTGAATTTTTAAATATTCAGAATGATAACTGTTAAATTGACTATGTTTGCAATATTTTTCTTATCTGTTTGAAAACTTAAAATATTTATTATTAGTTCTAATGTCGGTATATTATCATTAAGTTAAGTCAACATTTTAGAGTCAATGTGATCACATATATTGCCAGATGCATTAAAAACATAATTATACTCGTATTATTTACATTTCATATTATTTTTGTTTATATATTTACATAAAATACATGTTAACATTAAAATGATTTCATTAAACTGTTATTTTTAAAAATTATGAAAATTATGCTTAAAATTATGAAATGATTTTACACTCCAAAAATAAAAATTAAAGACATTTTTACAAAAAATTTTAAAAATTTCCCAGTGGGATAAACGACAAATACTGCAAACTTCTATGACAAATTTAAAAGAAGCTTTAAATCGACAAAACAATTTTAGTATAACTAACAGTGATCTCTTATTCTTCATGTAATTTGGAGTTTAGTTTGAACATATTCACATAGGACATTTAAGATGCATGAATATTTTATTTCTTAGCGCAAACATTATATTTGTAAGTTACTGAGGCGTTTACTACATAGAATATTTTAGATATTTTAAACAAGATTATGCTTCGATTAATATTAAGATTCAATTTTCTAGAAAATACTGATTATATGAAATAAGCCTAACTTTCTTAAGAAATAAAAGCAAATAATATATATATATATATATATATATATATATATATATATATATATATATATATATATATATATATATATATATATATATATATATATATATGTATATATATATATATATATATATGTATATATATATAATATATATATATTATATATATATATATATATATATATATATATATATATATATATATATATATATATATATATATATATATATATATATAGATATATATATATATATATATATATATATATATATATCTATTATATATATATATATATATATATATAATCTACATATAAGTTATTTAGACTTTTAAAAATAATTCTAACCTAACCTTATTATCATCAAAAGAAAAAAAAATTTGATTGTACGAAAAATATTTCATTTTATTTATAATTGTAAATAATTTTGTGGAAAAAATATTGAAAAAGTTGAGTGTTTTAGGAATTTATTTTTTTTCACACGTGCGAAAATATCAAAGAAAAGGCTTGACATATTCGGAATATCAGGACACAATTTTAGTAAAAAGAGGTTTGGAGAAGAAAGGGAAGTTAAGCCTTTTATCTTAAGTAACTAAAAAAAATCAAATTTATTCATCCGAAAATAGATAAAATATGGATAGGAAAATTCTCCAGGTGGAGTAATTCGAGAAAAATGGTGTTAGTGATATTTTATGAGACGTATTAAAAAATAGACAGCGCTTTTAGCAAAAGAGATTTATAAAATCTTCTTTAATATTAATTTCGTTTTTTGCTTTATTTTAAAGAATGATTTAAATGTTTATAAAAGAATAAATCGTTTTTTAAGTATAAGTATTAAAATATTATTTTTTGAAATAATTATTAAAATCATTTTTTTGAAGTTTCTACTGTCAAAAATAAATAAATAAATAAATAAAACAGCCATGTTTAGTATTAAAATAAATACTTTATTTTAATTCTAAACATGGCTGTTTAGAATTTTTAATTTTTTGTTACTTGTTAAGTAATTCACGTAATGTCACAATTTATGATTATTTCACTTTTGTTACACATCAATTCATTTGTGAATTACCACATTACATAATAAATTACCATAATGTGCTCGATATAAGTTTGTCAATTAAATCATTCACACAATTTATTTATGTGTGTGCTTATTTAATATTAATAAAAGTTTTTCTTCGTTCAATATGATATTAGATACACAATGTAGATTAATTTCAAATTTTTCACGTCACCTTATACCTATTTTGACTAGTGAGGAATATTTATGAAGTTATTTCTTCCTATTTTGTATGGATAACTTTAATTTAAACAGTCACAAAGAAAATATCGCAATTTTGGATATTTTATTTCATTTGTTATTTAAATAGCCTCAAGTATTTAAATTTAAAAATCTGCAGATATAAGAAATAATATAACTGAAAGTTTGATGTAGAATTATAAATTCTTCATAAATAAGAAAAAGTTATAAAGTTTTTCTACAAGCATTCAATTGAAATAAAGTGAAATATTTTTTTTTGATTATTTTATAATAAAAATAATATATTTCTTAAATTTTAATATGTAAACTAAATTTATAGAAAACATGTAGTATTAAAAAATATGACAATGTTTTTCTTCGTTTTTTCAAGTAGAATTTAATAGATTCATATTTCTAAGAAAAATAACTAAATGTAAAGAGAAATGGTGAATATTTCAATTTAATATTAATATTTCAGTAACATTTATCATAAAGTCTAATGAAGAGAAGATAATATAATACAAAAGATATAAATTTAATATTTGCCCTGCAAAGTAATTTATGATTTATGTTCAGCAGTATTTATTTTACGTATGGATAAATTTTAAAAGATTTACAAGGAAAATAACACGCGGAAAATAAAACTCAACACCAACCCTAAAATATCCAATAAATATGTTATTAATAGGAATAATTTCAAACTGGAGAGTGCAAAAATTTATAATCAAGGGCAGTTTTCGTCAATTTGAACAGTTGCCAATTTATAGCTACCAAGCTGTGCTCTTTCTTGGTTTGAATGCCATATTGTTGCATCAAGCCGTCTAATCTCAATGTCTTTAAAGCATTTATACTGCAAATCACCCAAATTGCAGTACCAATAAATATCACAAAAAAATTAATTTAGCAGATAACATGTTAGTAAATTATCAAATGATTAAATTTGTAGGTTTCTGTGAAGTGTGGTTCATTGCCAAGATCAGTTGCCAGAATAGCCACCATTGTTGGAGATCACCTTTGCCATATGGCTTGGCATTGATTCAAAGAAACTTTGGATGAGTTTTGGAATATAGTAGACCAAGCAGCTTCAGCACGTTGCCAAAGTTGATCTGGTGTGGCAGCTGAGGATGTATGGTTGAGAAAATGTGAACCAGATGTTTTTATCTTTGAAAGATCCAGAGAGTGAGTCAGCCTGGGAAGCAATTCAATCTGGAAATTGACGAAGAACCCTTGGATAATGCGTGTAACGTGTGATCACGCATTGTATTGTTGATATATGGCTGTCGGCAAGTCCTGAAGGTAAGTAAGTTCAACAGGTTCCATCAGCTCGGAGATGTAGCTCTGGTTGCTTAAAGTACTAGCAATGCATTCTAGAAGAGTGTGCAATTGGAATGCAATACCGATCATACCACAATATCTGGACAAGGACCAGTGTGGCAGTGCAAAACATTGCTATTCTGCATCCTCTCTCCACTGTGTCTCCGCAGTGGAATGTGACCATAGTAGTGTTGCAGACAGAACCAGGACACGTCAATAAAGACACTTTCATTCCATTCTGCCCTCCATATTCTTCTTTCATCGTAACATTGGTGGTGGAGATATCTATGGTTCTGTGTCAAGGGATTCTGAAACATTGGACTTTTCGGCTGTAAACAGCGTCGAATGGTACGCGCAAACAGGGGATGACTACAAACTGAATATGTTGTGCTATGGTACATTATGGGGCTGAGATATCAGTTACTGCCATGCGCACAATTTGCCTGTCATCACGTGAAATGGTGCACTGAGATTTTGGTGATCAAATACGTTGGTCATTAATAACCCACTTGCATCCAGTGATCACATATTCGCCTTGCAGTTGCTTGGTTTCTTCCAAAACAACTACGCCTTTCCTTAAAAATTAATCCACAATCTCATTGGCCACTGTCCTTCTTTTAAAATCCGATACTTGATCGAAAAATTAGTCCATCGTTTCTAAGAAGAATATTTGATCATTTTTTTGAAAATCTACGAAAGAACACTATTACCCAACTTGAAATCATCAAAATCTCGAAAACTGAAATAGTGCTTTGAAGTGGTACCACAGGCACGCTTGGTGTGCGTATGCACTGAAATTTTATTCATTTGAGTATCTCACCTCTGCTAATGCATGCTGTAAATTTCATGTTATTTGCATTCTTCCTCCAGAGCGTTGTATTTATAGTGGTCAGCAGTGTATTTCAATGGATGTGCATAGGGGAAGCAAATGAATATAATCCATTTGCCCTTATTTAGCTGTAGTTGCAGTCAAATATCAGCTTTTCATTTTAAATCATTTTATCCTACCATGGGTCCACGATGACAGAGAATGCCAGTAATATCTCACCACATATAAAATAACCTATCATCATGGGATCATATCAGCCTAACAATAATGTAAAGCTTCATTAATTTTTCCCTTCTATTATTTTCTTTTGGAAGGATTTTTTTGGGAGTTTTATCACCTTTTTTGTAATAAAAGATATATGCTAGGAAATTCAGATATACACCCAAACCGAAGTATATTAAAAAACAGAATCTCTATGTTTCTCTCTTATTGTTCAACAGTGACTGATATTAAACTCTTGATCATCTATTCTGACCAATAATATCCTACTCCTACGAACTTAAAAAACGAAACAAATAAGTTTTAATGTTATTTAAAAACAGAAACTCTGAATAGCATATGTTTCTGCAAATTTGTTGATACTTAGCAGTGTGTGATCATAGTTTTCATAACCTTCCACCCTTGTTTATGCTGGAGATAGTAATGCCACTATACCGAGATACCATAATTTTTTTTTAACGAAATTGGAACTTGTTTCGAAAAATAACTTGAGCAATTTTGACGTGATGATAATATTAAGCAATATGTGCACTCTCTATTTTTATTTCCTATTGTCTTAATAAATAAATAAGCTGTTTAGATATAAATATTTTTATTTCCTATTGTCTTAATATTATATTTAAGTTTTCCTATTTTATAAAATATTATTACCCATTAGCTTGGATGTATGAGGTATTTATGCAAATTTCCCTATTAAAATCGAAGCTTTCTTTTCTTTTTCTTACGTTTTTTTATTAAATATCGTATTTTATTATAAACATAAGTGACCGCTTAACAAACGACAAATATCCTCACATGCAAATGTAAACTTTATAGTCTCTCTCTCTCTCATCAAATTATTATTAATTTTCTTCCAAATTTTTACAATTAAATCATTAAGTTGTTCGAAACAACTCTGTTCTGTTATTAACGTTTGAGCGTAAACTAGCTGAGGTTGAATCTTTGAAGTGTATTATAGGTAAAGAGATTTTAAATTTATATAGATTTTAAATGCACGAATAATCGAACTTATAAAACGTGCAAATCCTTATATATAGCATAATAATATTAAAATATTTCATTTAATATTTTTAATTCTGAAATTTTGCAAATTCGTGGACAAACGTATTGTAAATATAAACATTAAAGTCGTAGCAACGAGTATAAATGTCCTCCAGTGTATTTCAAAATGAACAAATTAGTCATTTTCTATACGAAATGATGTACATTAATTAGCTCTATTATTTAATATTAACGTTAATTTTAATTAAATAACACTGAAATGATTTTATAACATTAAATAATTTATTTTCGATAAAACTGCGATTAAAAAAAAGCACATGATAATTTTACCCATTCAGATCTCATAGCACATTTGTTTCATAAAGGGTTTCCTAAAATTAAGAAATATTCAGAAATAGATTATTAATAGAGATCAGAACATTATTAATAAAAATTTATTGGAACTGACTTCATTTGAAAAGAATGCCTTACAAATTTCAAACAATAGAATTCTCTTTAACTATTTTGCAGTTGTTTAGGAAAATATATTAAATTTCCTAATATATTTCAGGCTTTAATAAACAATAAACTCTGTTGATATTTATTACCTCTCGTCCTAGTTCTTGATGTCAAGAATTTTCTTTCATCTGTTCTAAAATTCTTGTCTGGCTGTAAATGCTTCCCATATCGATTCGTTTCATGTAGGTGGTTTATTTTTTGGTACTGGTTCTATATAGATTTCCATTATATATATAATATAAGTATTTTTTAAAAAAATCCCTAATTCAGTATTTTAAAAATTAAATCATGTACAAATTAATTTTGTATAATATCCAATATAAGCTATATCAATGCAATTATTACATGTAATATTTCACGTTTATTTATTTACGCTTTTACGTTTAAAATAACCCTGGAATATAGCGATGAAATAATGTTCTTAAATTATTGATATTTTCTTGTGCTAAAAATATGCTTTCAAAAATTTCCTTGAAATAAAAGTATTGCTAAAAAATATTTAAAATTGGGATCATTATGAACTAGTGGTAAGATACAGCCCTTTGGAGCATTAGGTTGCTGATTCAATGCTTGCCACTGGGAGATGCCACTGATGTACTGTGAACTTACTATTTAGGTTGCTGATTGATGATTTAGGTTGCATTAGGTTGCTGATTCAATGCTTGCCACTGGGAGATGCCACTGATGTACTGTGAACTTACTATTTTGTGCATGTAGTTTGATCTTATACCTAACTTTTATTAACGTTTAACACTATCCAAATCTAAGCAATTCGAAAATGCCTATTCTTATAAGATAACATAATATAGATTGTTAATCATTTGAAGTACATATTCCAAAATTACATTACGAAGAAATAAAATCAAAGTTTGACAAAAAATTTCATGGAATACAATTCCATGTCAATTATTGTTGACTTAGTTTTAAAGTGAGATAACAGTTCTGAGCATGTTTGAATACTCCATCTTTTTATCTCAGCTTTAAAAAAGAAATTTTCTGCAGGGCTGTTAATTTATTTGTCTAGATCTTAGTACTTAACAAATGTTATGATTGAAAGTTTCGATAAGTACTTTCTGAAAGTATGGTACCGCAGTTGCACAGTAATAGAATCACGAAATGCTTAAAATGTATTCAAATATTTCGAAAGAGTTATATCATAAATTTAGATAAAAAGGAACATTTATAATGGACTATCTGCTACAGTAAACTAAACATATTGCTTAGTTGCACTAAGTCCAGTATTTTACTTTATCATAAAAATATTCTATTATTAATATAAAAATTTTCTGTATTAATATATATTTCATTTTATTATAAAAATATTGAAATATCTCATTTCTAAACATTATGTCATATTCTGAATAATATAAACATTTATCAAAACATATAAGGAATTATTTTAGCTAAACCTATTTTAATATATAACTTTATATGAAAGCGAAATGTAAAACGAGGTGGTATCCAAAAGTATAAAATTTTGAAAATGAGCCTAGTAACATGCTGGTTCACAAATATTTCCTACATGATCCAATATTTATTATTATATTTTGGTTTGTTTTGGTTTGAGTAAATTTTATTAGTATGTATTCATATTGTTTAACTGATTAATAAGATATTGGATGGTATTATTGGAAATATTACTCTAATTAAGTTATTATAGAAAAAAATAAGAATGTGTAATCATTTATTCTTTTTTGTATGCATTTCAGAACACAGAAAAACATAAATTTAAAACCGAGCGATAGATAAACAGCTTGATAATTCTAATAACAAAATTCCTAATAGTATTCACATATGTAGTTCTTATTAATTACAAATTTAAATCATAAAAGCATTTGTCGCGATCGCGACTATCATAAATAATAAAAATTCACTAGCTTAAAAATATTCTATTTCATACCAACTGAAGTAAACATTATTTTACGCAAATAATTTATACTTAATTTTTTTTATAAATACATTAGAAATTTCATAGAAATACTTAATAAACATAAAAAAGAATTTTATAATTTGATCCTGATTTATTACTGGCATATTTTTAAATGAATATGATGAAAAATAGCAAGTTCTTACCAATATTCTTTTCAAGGAAATAGAATTGATTTGGCGCTAAGTAACAGTGCAAAAATATCTATTTAAAATGTTAGAAAATTATTCGCATAAGATCCAGTGATGTCAATGCAACTAAATTTCGATATCGATATCTATGAAATAAATGTCTGCTTCGGCATTATTCACAAGCGTAAATATTATTTTAAAATCCTGATAAGTAAAACTTGGTTGTTATGAGTGAGGAATGACTAGACTGTCATATCAAATCTTTTTAATTGCTAAGCATGTGATAATTTGTTGCCATGTGGCAATTTACGGAAGTATAATTTGAAAATATTTCTTAATATTTTCTATATTAAACGGAATGTGTAGATGCATCAAAACAGCTTTAATATCATATTCGTTAAAAGCACTATCAACCAGAATCTTAAACTATTTTGATAATGATAGTGGTCTATTTCAGGACCATATATACATTTGATATATTACCATGGTAGCAAATTATCTATCAATTATCTATCCATATCTATCATTTTCGGTCAGTGAACATCCTTCATTCCTAACTGCCTCATATACTCTTCATAGATTGTGATATATAACATTCCAATATTATTTGGTTTTAAGGTTCCATTTACATTGTCAGTTAAAAAAAAAAAAAAAAAAAAAAAAAGGTATTGTAAGGATTATCTTTTAATTCCCAACAGGATTATTTGAACATTATTTACATTTTTCACCCAAAATTTAATTTTATATTTTTTATTTTTACACAACTTATATTTTACTTTTACAGCTTTTAATATTCTTGGCTTTTAAAGATTTTTCTAGTGTAAGGATTGTCTAGAATGTCAATTCAAAATATCTTTATAATATATATATATATGACTATAGATTAAAAATATGACTAGATCGTTCCTAATATGGTATATAACACTCAAAGTTATACATTATCTACAGAAGAAATAAATATCTGTTTTTCTTCGCTTATATTACGTTTCAATAAAATTCTTTCAAAAAAAGTTTCTTTTTATCAATGATTGAGAAAATAAAAGAGAGCACAGTTTGGGCAAACTTTAAATTCCATAATAAGCTGTATGAATACTTTATAATATTTAAGACTAAGATTTCTGCGTAAGGAGAAATCATGACATATATGTGGTTTCATTTGGAGTGCAATATGTCAATAATATTTATTATTATCTTGATACCTATAAAGTTACGCTATGGAATCAAACATTGCACATTAAAGTAAACATGATTACTCAAAATTTACAAATTACTATCAACCGAATTTCATTGACAAATCATTAATCTAACAGAACAACAACGAAATCTTTGTTTTTTACGTTATATTATTCATAAAAGGTTTTACTTCAGAACTGAATATTTGCAGATGTAAAATTAAAGTGGCCTTAAAAAGATTGTAAATAACCAGTTAGCAGAGCATTACATAATTTTTAATGCCTCATTCAAAATTTATAGTATTAGAATAATTCAAACTTATTTTCAGCATTTTAATCTATAAAGAACATCTTGAGAATGACAGCTTAACCTTATGAACCATATAAATAAAAGTTTTTTTTGTTTCTAAGAGTGTTTTCGTATCTGTATTCAAAATTAAGATATCATTATTCTGCTACTGTTTTCTATCTTTCATAATGATCTTCAGCAATACTCTGTAGTGTTTTTGAAACTAGCTCAATACCCCCATATATTGGCGAACGCGGCGATTTCTTTTCGTCGCCAAGCTAAGCGCGTGTTTATGAACACGGGAAACTTCCCGAAAAATAAGCATTTTAGAAAATTTAAAAAGGGAAATAAATATAAATGATGGAATTACTTGATATGAAGTTAAGCTGATATGCCGATTGGTATATTTATTTTGATATTTTGTTCGTTGTCACCAGTGCCACATTTCAGTAAAAGAAAAAAAAAATAGGAATGCAAAAAATATTATTCTAAATATATACACTTCATAAAATTTAAAAAAAGCATGCAAAAACTATTTTTTTTCAAATATATATTTATTTTCTAAAATTTATAAAAAAAACAAGAAAAAAATATTTTTAAATGTATACACTTTTTAAGTAAATAAAGATGAAACACGAGTACAATATAAAATAATGTAAGAAATAAATTTTAATAAAATAAATAAAAATATATATAATAAATAAACCAAATAAAAACAAATAATGTAAATGAAATTATAAAAAAGAAAAGAGTTACCATGATTGGACGCTGGCGACAACGAAACACAACTGAGGGAAAATCCTCTAATAGCACCAACAGCAAACTGAAGACAAATGGTTTCCAATTGCAATAGAAAGGAGAACAAAGAAAGTTCTAAAACAAAGAAACTAGAAGTGAAACTTAAGTAGCTGTTGCCACTCCAAAAAACATATATATGTAACGTAAAAACTATTCAAAACACGAGTAAAACGAATACTGGCATATATATATATATATATATATATATATATATATATATATATATATATATATATATATATATATAACAGAAATGTCCTAAACAACGAACTATATTTTTTTATTTGTGTATAATAGTTATATAATCATCTTATTAGTTACTATAAATGTATACAGTGTAATAATAAATTGTTATTCATTTTTCCTGATATTTGTAAAATGTAAAAAGTAAATATGATTTTTAAAATTCTATTTCTAAGAAGTACTAAAATATTTCCAAATAATACAGATTATAATTTTTTTTTATTTCTATGAGTATTTTAAGCTTGTTAATTAAAAGTGTCTAATAATTTCTTAATTTATTTATCTGTTTTCATATTATATTTATAATTTAGTTTATAAGAATTGCATCATATTTAATAAAGCACACTTTTATCCAATTTTTAAAATAGTTATTCTGTTAACAGTCATTATTCAATATAAGTTTTTTTAGCAAAAAAAGATTAAAAAAAAAAGTTTTAAGAATGCAAACATTTTTATTTCAAAATTTTGAGAATGCAAAGGCTTCATTTGGCCTCACAAGCGATTATTTAACATTTGTGAGAATTTTTGACATTCTGTTAATTGAACCAAGTGGAAGTGAAGGTCGACGCTTACTACATGCTTTTCTTCGATCAGCGCGATGTCTTCTTGACATCATTTGACCAAATCTTAAGTTTGCAGTTAAAGGTCAGATAGTAAACACAATGACCAAATAGAAGTTAAGATACCAGAAAAACAATAGGATTTCAAAAATTGTGGTTTTCAAAATCAGAAATAGGATTTTATTTTTTTTTCTTTGTGAACGGGAAGTTGAAGTTAAAGACTATTATAAGATCTTATAGGTGGAACAACGCCAAATAAAGATCATTAGATAAAACCTATAATTTGGAAAGTATGAATACCAGTATTTTTCAACAACATATTAATTCATTCACATGCTTTGTGTAAAAATCAGGCTACAGTTTGTATATTTGTGTGCCTCAGGCTAATACTATATGTTAATAAAACGATGTAAATTAACAATCTTTTATTAAAAAGTTTCGGCTGTGGAATTGCGATGGTCCATGCTGAATTTCTCAATAATATTGGACAGTTGAGCTGCATTACGCTCTAAATAGAGCTCTAACTTGACTGAGACATAACGATTATAACGTAAAACCTACCGTTGTACTTCTGTACTGTAGAGATTCATGTTATTGGTAGAAAAATTTTATGGCAGAACATCTCAAATTTTCTTGAGTAATTTTTTGAAACATTATTCATATGAAGAAGAAGGCACACCAGCAGCTTCCAGGCAAGAACACAATAGAGCATGTTGAAGATATTCTAGGCCCAACAGATATTAGTAGATTTCAATCACGTAAGTCCTCGAATAATTGGAAAAAATCTCTCCTAGAAGAAGGAAATAGAATACATCAACTTCTCGTAAGGTCTAACTGACTATATATTTCAAGGTGTTCAATATTGCTTGTCATATGGGAAAAGAAAACGTACCCATAATAAAAAAACCATTTCTTTGAAGGAAGTACCTGCTGTATTCATTTTTTTCGTATATGCAAAAATTCGATTTTTCATTTAATAAAATGATTTTCTCTTCCAAATATAAAGTTTTCTTTTTCTTTATCACATCTGTCAATAATGCCTCAGTTATTAAAGCAATTTTGCTGCCTATCCAGATATACCCACAACATCAATATAATTTAAATATTATGATGAATTTACTTAAGATGTTTCAATAATACTAGTTTTCATTTTAGTGAGAGCAAGATCTGTAATTAGTTTGGTATATATTTCTGTGTAATAAATTTTTTATGCTTTTATAATTAATTGTATTTTTTTTAACTTTTCCAGTCGAATCTTTTTTATTCTTTAAAGATAATATATAATTTTATATTATACAAAAAACATGGATTTGCTAAATATTTATTTATTCAGAGTTAAATTATCATTCTTTGTCTCGTTTGAGTGTATAATATTATTTTATATCAATTTGGTCTTTGTGAAACATGCAATTGTAATTTAACTTTTCTGTTTTCCAATGAAAATTTTTTAAACTTTTGGATCAAATTAATATATGGTCAACTCTCTGTTAAAATCTATATTTTATTTAAAAAAATAGAATGTACTTTATGTCTCATTCATTAAAAGAAATATATTGTATGTAATTTTATTTAATTTGTTTTCCTAAAAGTTACTTATTTCTTTGAACTGGAAAAACTAAAAAGCAAAACTTACATTAACTTTATTCCAAATGAACAATACTATACACCGTATAATAGAAAACTAATAGTTTTTCATTATTGTAACTTTTAGGTATTTAATAAAAAAATAAAAAATGTGATTTTGTTTGGTCAAAAATAATGCATAAATATAAAGTTCTCCGTTAACAAAACACGTTAACACGTTTTGATTTTTGATGCACCGTTATATGTTGTCATGCAGATAATATATCTGCTTATCTGTTCTGAAGAATCAGTGAAATATTTGACATCAATGACGCCTGACACAGAAGTCGATAATCATAAATGTCTTCCCAGTTCAATCCAAGGCAGTCCAACAGGTGCTGAGGAGATGCCCGTTCTTGCCAGCATTTAGTTTAAAAGAGGAAACTTCTTGCTATACTCTGTGTACATGAAAAAGCTTTCAAGTGTCCATTGGCAAATTGGTATAGATTTTTTTGTTCTGAGTGAAGAAAGAGAGGTATAGGAAATTGCTGTGTTTTTGCATTCCGGATAGTTGTGAGGCCAAAGTACAACCAATTTTCTTTATTTTATAATCTTTTCCGTTACGAATATTTCTAAATGTGTGAGCTCTGAGGAAAAAGGGACAGGATCACTAAGTGCTTATATTGAAAGTTTGTCAGTCAATTTATTTCCGTGGGACCCAATTTCCCAGGATCCAATTTCCTAATTTCCATGAAGCCCAATTTCTGAGATTAATTAAAGACACGCGCGGGGCTTAGGCAGAAGATTGATAACATTAAGTTTATTTTGGCAACAATTTTGTAAATTCAAGTCATAATAAATATGGAAAGTTTGATTTTTATTATATATATATATATGTTAAAATATAGTCTTAAATTATAAAATCAATTTTACACTTCTACATATATTTATTTAAAAATATACATTTTTTATAAAATTTTACCGTGTTAACTAAATTAAGAAGTCTAATACTCAAATCAATTATTTCAGAGACAGTCACAGAACGATTTTAAATGAAATTTTTCCCTTAATTTGGAGATAAAGATTTATGGAATCAAGAAGTATTAGACGTTTGTATAATATCATACTTCAAAGTAAGAATTAATCATTTTATCGACTTTTATCAAAGATAAGAGCTTTCAGGTTTATTAATGATGAATGCAGAGAAGATTTCAAAGGGGAGAAATAATTTTCTTTCCGAAAGGTTGCGCACTCAATCCCCAAACAAATGCGAAGAGATTAAATGAAATCTTGCAAAACTGCGAACGCTTTAAAGATTTCTGTTTAAGGGAATTCGAGTTTTAAATACTTTAAAATTTATTTCAAGAACTTTGCAGGTGGTTGAGTCTCACCTGGAGTTTCAGTAAATATTTTAATTAAATGAGTGTATTAAATAGGGAACACAGAATTTTAAAGTTAGAATAAGAAATAGATTCTATATTAATTGGAAATCAATCTAATGTTTATTTACAAACAATGTTAGATAACTTACTTTAAATATTGTTTCGGTTCTTTCAGTGATATCCAATAGTTTTATATTAGTGTATATTCTTTTCCTTCATTAAATATTCATTCTAATGAAAATGAAAATTTTCTTTTACAAACTGTAAAATAATCGATAATTTATAGATAACATTCAAACTAATTCTTTATTTTTCTTATATTAATGCATATTTTGAAGTATCTCAAGTGTGGATGAAAAAAATAACATATTGCTAAAAAAGAATGAATGGCATATGTATTTTTATCATGAATGATTTAGCTGCTAAATTTTTATCGTTTATATTGTGTTCTTTAAGAAAACTTTATTTATTTGAAATACAAAATATCACAGTATTAAGTTTAAAATGATGTGATTTCTTTCTTAATTTATATAAATGATATTTCTAATTTCTCATTTTTCTATGTCTTGCTTTATACGGATCATTCAATATTAAAATTTTGAGAATTTATTTTATTTTACAGATAAAAAGATTTTCATATATCCATTGAAAAAAATATTTTATGGTATTAGTAAATAATACTCTATGTTGACATATACAGTTGAATAGTACCCTCTGGAAGTTAATATTGTACGATATTAAATATACAATTGTAGGAAATAAAATTAATATTGTGTAGGATATAAATTAAAAAACAAAATTTTGTTTTTTTTTAAATTAAAAATAAATCTTTAATTGATGAACATACTTAAATACGTAATTATTAAGTAGTTAAATCATTAAGTAAACTTAATATTTAAATTATTACGTGCTACAAATATGCTTGAAATTAAAATTATTTTTAACAAGGTATTTTAAATTAAAAAAAATAACATGATGTTCACTTGTTATTATTTTTATTTTCGCTTCCTTTTAACTTGCAATAACAATTACGTTTCAAAAGCCTATAGCTAACTAAGTAATCGAAAGACTAAATAAATAAATGGTTTCACAAGAGATAAGGCAACGATATCTTTTTAAAGACTGGCATAAATATTCAACTAAGCCCTCATACATTATTCTGCTCATACGACTTAAAATACATTAGAATTGGAAAAGAATGCACTGTCTAGGTTTATAAACAGACGAGATTTATTCTCTCATTAGAATTCCTTAAATATGTGCAGAATTTTGCGCTGCTTTTATCCATTTCATTGCATCTATTATATGTCATTCTTTTTACATTTTACAATTCATTTCAAATGCTTTATAGAAATTTTGCTTCGGAAAAAGGACTTTCAGTAAATAATATTAGTTTTTCTATCCATGTATTTGCTTATTTTTCAAATTTAATATACAAAAATATAAATCATAGTTATTATAAGAGGATTTAAGGACAGTTCGACTGTGCACTTTGGAAGATTCCAGATAAAAAATTATTGTTATTGTATTTTTGCTTCAATAATGACTAATTTGAAAATAACATTTGTTAATTTTATGCTTATTTCATAATATTTAATTTAAAATAAATTATTAAAACAAAGAAGAACACTTAAACTGAAAAAAGATTCATATCTATATTTATTATTATAAGCTAAGCATATCAGTTTTTGTAAGCTGCGATTTTCATTGAAAACCATAAACCAAAATTTTAAGTAATCATTGCAAATGAGAAAATTATATAAAAGTAAGGGTATCATTGACATTCTTAGTTTATACTCTATTTTACAACATTGAAAGAGAAGTTAAGTATAAGCATGGTGAAGTCAAATCAAATGAAGGGTGGAAAAGTTGAAAATTCTCTTCAAATAAGACATCATTAAATATTGAAATAAATAAAGACCAGTTTCTGCTATATTCCAATGGACTTGATATCGTTGGCCTAACGGAAAAGCCGAGAACGCTTGCGTTGCTTATGAATAAAACAATGCATTTTAGAACTCAAACATTTATCAATATTGCGATCTTTAAAAATATTATAAACATGAATCAAAAATATTTGAATATGTAAATGTTTTTTTCCACATATAACAAGTATACATAGAATGATGTTCATAAAAGTGAGGGAAGTAAAGTAGACACATCTTATTTAAATGAACTTTTTTCAAGAATAAAGAGCATCATGGCATGAGTAAATTTAGAAATGTTTTAAATTAACACAAATCTTGATTTAAATAAATTACACATGTTGCTGTAATTAAGAATTTATTTTTAGTTTGTCTTTGATAAGAATTCGGTGAATGCACACAATAAAGAATTTATTTTAATACATTCTTCAAATCATTAGTTTTAACATTAATAATAGTGTATAAATTGTTCAAAGATTCATCATAATATTAACTATGAATTTTAATTATTAGATAAATTAATGTTATTGTCACTATTTATTATTTCTTTTATATGAGTCTAGTGTTTAAAAATTAATAATTCCTCGTGCATAACAATTAACGGTTTAAATAACATTCTTGAATTTAAATTTGTGTATTGCTTAATATGTGTGTTATGATGAAATCAATTTTATTTTATAGTAATACTTCAAGTTGTTAAAAATTAATTAAAATTATTAGAACAATCTTCGTGATTGTTTTCCTCTTATAGAAGTAAATAAAGCAAATTATCAGACATTTTACATTTAATGCATATTCAGATATATGATATAATTCTCGTACTCGTATAAATTAATCCTTTAAATTAAAGCATTTTTAGGTGGCCTCACTAACGAGCATTTAAAAAAGAATATATAAAAGCATAAATGTTTTGATTTATATATTATACATTTTATAAATTACAGAATTTTATTAATAGGATGAAATTGCAATTCAATATATAAATATTATTAGAAAATAATATCTCAGAAATACATCTCTTTTTTTTTCTACAACGTAAAATATTTTAATAGCTAGATTGTTTCATTATTTATACCTCTTTCCTTTTTCTTTCAATATTCACTCTCTCTCCTTTATAAATGGCAAATCCTTACAATGGTGGAAAAGCATGGCATCAAAATTTTACACATTGCCTTTGCAGTTAATTTCTCTCAAATCGAAGTGTGATTCCACTTAACAAATTGAGTACATTTGTGTTCTTGCTAAATAGATATAACAAAATATTTTTTCTCAAAATTTTAAATGGTAGTTTAATATTTTTATTCGGTTTATTGTTTCTATACTATAATAGATTGTATAATTTAAATACAAGAAATGAATTTTTCATAATTTTACAGGAGGTAAAACATAAATGGATGAACCTTTGGATTTCGAATTAGAAATCACTTAAAATATTTTGATAAGTTGAGCAAATGTGTTTAATTAAAAGCGCTATAAAACATAAATTATCCATCAAAAATTAATTTTAATTTCTATAGATATTAATATGGAATCGTTCAGGATTATTGTCGTAGTGTAAAATGACATAGCCAAACCCTGAGAAAATGGATATGTATATTTTTATTGCACTCTAAATTTAAGAGTTTCCGCTTTTCCTTTCAAACTAAGCTGTAATAGTATAAAGGAAAGGATGAAATAAAAATTGGCACAAGGAGCCAAGTGCAATAAAAGAATAAATTCTTCCTTTCGGAAGGTATGAATGATCGTAAGAAAATTGCAAGGGAAGTTTATGTTTTATGATATGTTTTGTTTGCAAATCTGACCAGTCGGGATTAAGGGGGAGAGATTTCTGACCTATCCCATAGGAGTGTAGGACGTTACATGGAACTTTGGGAAACCAATGGTGTAAAGAGGAGGAGCTAAGATGAGAATTTAAAAACTGCATCTAAGAATGGAAGAGGGAGACGCAGAGACAGAGAAAGTCCTCACACACAGAAGTCTCTCAGACACCCAAGGCAGAGAAGCCCCAGAGATGCCCGACAAAGGAAAGGAGTAAACGGAGTATGATTGCACTGGTCTGGAGAAGTCCTGCCTCGACTGTCCTGAATGGGAATGCAGATGTCCGACAAATAGATGAAGAAGAGGTGACAAAGTCTGAAAAGGGGTATACTGAGCAGCAAGCCAAGTAAGATGCGGAGATATCAGCGAATGGAAATGCAAAGCGGAGATGCTGAGTAGAGGACGGGAAATAGATGAAAAAGGATAATCATCGACACCGGAGAGCGGTGAAGTCTCAGACACCACAATACTACTTCTAAAAGGGGTGAGTCTGATCTCTCGTTCCATTTCCCTCTGGTACATTTTTGTTCCATGTAAATTGAATAACTTTTTAGAGTAAATTATTTTCATTTTTATACATTGATGTGTGTGTTTTAGTTAAAATATTTGACCAGAGGATTTGCGAGTGCAGACTCACTGACATTTATTTATATATGCATATATAAGTATTTTTGCATGGGATTACTGATGTCAAACAATTACGTCAGTCTTTTGAACTGACTTGTATTAGACATGTGAACGTTTTCTGTTAAATGAAATGGACAAATGTAAAATGTCGAATCCTGAATATGGTAATACAAATCATTATAATTATGTTATAAAGACAAATGTCGTAAATATTAATTGTGTGAATTTACATAAACTGTTATTAATTTCTTTTATGTGATTAGCTTAGGATATGTATAGACAATTGATCATATCATTTCAGATTTTCTATATATATTTAAAAATAGTCAATACATAATGCATTACAAGAAATTCATCCCATGTGTCATGATACATGTGTACAGGTCAGTGGTTTATCTGAAATTAACAAGTATGTTTTTTTTTAACAAACCAGGATTCATTTTCACTTGTTTTTATTATGTTTCTTTGATGTTTTATAGAATTTAAAAAAATATATGAATATATTTTTTTTCTGTAAGTGGGGGAGGATTATGTCGTAGTGTAAAAGGACATAGCCAAACCCTGAGAAAATGGATATGTATACTTTTATTACACTCTAAATTTAAGAGTTTCCGCTTTTCCTTTCAAACTAAGCTGTAATATTATAAAGGAAAGGATGAAATAAAAATTGGCACAAGGAGCCAAGTGCAATAAAAGAATAAATTATTCCTTTCGGAAGGTATGAATGATCGTGAGAAAATTGCAAGGGAAGTTTATGTTTTATGATATGTTTTGTTTGCAAATCTGACCAATCGGGATTAAGGGGGAGAGATTTCTGACCTATCTCATAGGAGTGTAGGACGTTATATGGAACTTTGGGAAACCAATGGTGTAAAGAGGAGGAGCTAAGATGAGAATTTAAAAACTGCATCTAAGAATGGAAGAGGAAGACACAGAGACAGAGAAAGTCCTCACATACAGAAGTCTCTCAGACACACAAGGCAGAGAAGCCCCAGAGATGCCGACAAAGAAAAGGAGTAAACGGAGTATGATTGCACTGGCCTGGAGAAGTCCTGCCTCGACTGTCCTGAATGGGAATGCAGATGTCCGACAAATAGATGAAGAAGAGGTGACAAAGTCTGAAAAGGGGTATACTGAGCAGCAAGCCAAGTAACATGCGGAGATATCAGCGAATGGAAATGCAAAGCGAAGATGCTGAGTAGAGGACGGGAAATAGATGAAAAAGGAGAATCATCGACACCGGATAGCGGCGAAGTCTCAGACACCACAATACTACTTCTAAAAGGGGTGAATCTGATCTCTCGTTCCATTTCCCTCTGGTTATTATGGTTTTATTGAGTAAATATCATAATAATAATAATAATGTTAGAATCTTCTCTCAATTATTTAATCAAGAATGTTTTAATTATAAATGAAAATACCTTTGTAATAAGTTTGCGAAAATAAATTATTATATTTTATTGTATTTTGTTTTGAATTGATCTCTGTCATTCAATTATTTAAATAACGAATCTGGGTTTTCCTCGGAGTTTTCTAAAATTACCGAGTTTACTACAACAATTATATGATGCTCTCAATTTGTAATTAGAGAATGAGACTAACATAACATTTTTAAAAATTATAATTTAAAAAAGTTTAATCATTCTATTTCATTCACGGCACATTTTGTATGTATGCTATTACGGTTCTTTTCTCTTAAGAGTATAACAATGCAATTAATAACGTAATTCATTTTTTAGAAAGATTTTCATATGTCTTACAGAAATGATTTTGCTTAAATACTTAGTAATATAAAAATGAATTAGGCTTCAAAATTATAGTTATCTTATACCCTCCTGAATCTAAATGTTTCAGTTGTCCATATTATCAAACATTGCAATATGTTGATAAAAGATAGATCAATGAGTTTTCAGATTAAGCACGTTGCGTATAGAAGATGCTATCGTTAAGCAATGATTAAGTCAAAGTTTTGACAAACAGAAGAACATTGTAACTTCATCTCGTGAACAAAGCGTTTGACAAGTCTTGAAAGGGTTATGATGATACAAATCTTTTAAGCAATTTCATCTTCATTCTTAGTAAGAGTTCTTATCTCTAGGAGTTTTTTGTTGAACAGTGGAATAAGCAAGGAACAATCTTTGCATTAAAAGACCCTGTTTAAATTTATTCATATAGAAGCTTTAGTCAGCCTAGTTTAGTAAGCTTACATCATCTTGAGAAACATTTAATGAGTAACAGATTCGTAAGTCATGTCAAATCAAGCAATTTTAAATTTTAATAAAAAAAGCAGAAATATCTAATTAATTTTCTGTTATTGATTATACACTGCTGGTCATTAAAATTGCTACACCAAGTAGGCAACATGCTACAGTCGTGAAATTTATACGAAAGGAAGAAGGTGCTGTGATATGATATGCAAATGATTAGCTTTTCAGCGCATTCAGACAAAGCAGGCATCAGTAGCGACACCTACATTCTGTTTAAATGAGGAAATTGTTCAGCCGGTTCCTCATACACAAATTGCATTTAAACGTTGTTGCCTGGTGAAACGTTGTTGTGCTGCATCGTGTAAGAAGGAGAAATGCGTACCAGCACGTTTATGACTTTGATAACGGTAGAATTGTAGCGTACCGGGATTGTGGTTTATCTTATCGCAATATTGCTGCTCGCGTCGGTCGAGAACCAATGACAGTTAGCATAATATGGAATCGATGGGTTCAGGACGGTAATACGTAACGCCCGGCGGGATCTCAACGGTCATCTATCACTAGCAGCCGAGTAGACAGGCATATTATCCGCATGGCCGTAATGGATCGTGCAACCACGACATGAGCCGTGAGTCAAGAAACGGGGTCGTTTGGAAGACAACAAGTGTCTGCACGAACAGTTCGACGACGTTTGCAGTACCATTGACTCTCAGCTCGGAGACCATGGCTGCGGCTTCCCTTGACGCTGCGCCATAGACAAGAGCGCCTTCAATGGTGTGATCATTGACGAACTGGGGCGCACAAATGGCGAGACGTCATCTTTTCAGATGAATTCAGGTTCTGTGTACAGCATCATGATGGTCGCATCCGTGTTTGGCGGTATCGTGTTGAACGCACACTGGTAGCGTGCATTCGTCATCGTCATACTGGCCCATCACCTGGCGTGATGGTGTGGGGTGCCATTGGATACACGTCTCGGTCACCTCTTGTTCGCATTGACGGTGCTTTGAACAGTGCACGTTACATTTCTGGTGTGTTACGACCCGTGGTTCTACCCTTTATTCGAGCCCTGCGAAACCCTACGTTTCAGAAGTTTAATGCTCGACCGCATGTTGCCGGTATTGTACGGACCTTACTTTATACGGAACATGTTCGGCTGTTGTCCTGGCTAGCACGTTCTCCTGATCTTTCACCAATAGAAAACGTCTAGTCAATGGTTGCCGAGCGACTGGCTCATCACCAAACGTCAGTCACTACGGTTGATGAACTGTGGCATCGTGTTGAAGCAGAATGGGCATCTGTACCTGTACATGCAATCCAATCTCTGTTTGACTCAATGCCCAGGCGTATAACTGCTGTTATTACTGCCAGAGGTGGTTGTTCTGGATACTGATTTCTCAGGATCTATGCAGCCAATTTTTTTGAAAATTTAATCATTTGTTATTTCTAGTATTATATATTTGTCCAATAAATATCATTTTGTTATCTACATTTCTTCCTTGTGTAGCAATTTTAATGGCCAGTAGTGTAATTGATAATTAAAAAAAAATAACAAACACTTTTTTGGTTATTCGAAACTCTTACAATTTATAATAATACCCAATGAATTTGAATTTTTTTGAAGCACTTAATACATTTCATTAATATTGTAAAATATTTGCCCTTAATATTTTTCCAACATCTTGAAGTATTCATTTGGAGATATTATCCCTTTCCGAGCAAAATTTTAAATTTCTGCATATTTCACACCCATTTGAGACAAATATTAAATTTCTGATTTTAAAAAATATCTTATTTCTTGTAGTTAAATAAATAGGTAGCAATTTTCGTTTAATTTTTCTCCGTAAATTTTTAAAAATCCTAGAGTATTGTCTAATGTACTGAAAAATATGTAATGTTATTTTCATACAATTTAAAATTATTTGTATAAAATGTAATGATAAGAGGCCATTTGCATCCCAGGTTACAAACTTACTTATTCTTGAAATTTTAGTACAAAATAGAAATGTATAAAAATATCATTTTTTATACCTATACATTACTTTCTTTTAAACTTAATAGAAAGTTAATTACAGTTTCTAATTATTGAATATTGGGGCAAAAATGTACTTCTAATTTTTTCTTTAAATATATGCAAGGATTTTGAATATTAATTATTCCATAAGATAAGTACTACTATATTCTGCTGTAATCATAATTAGTTTTTACATTTTCGCAGTTATTATCTCTATATACATAAGTCACTAGAAAAATATCAACTCTAAATTTTTATCAATAACATTCAATAATCAATCACTTTATAAAAAATCACTAGATAAAAAATTTTGAAAACTATGCACATTTCTCCAGATTTATTTTACTTGAACATATATTATCCCTTCAAAGCGACATATTTCAGACACTGCAAATTTAAAATAATTATCTTTACAGCAGTCCATTTTAACTCTCTATAAATTTATTTTGATAATTTATCAATTACATTTTATTATTCTAGATATTTTGAAAAATTATAATTAATTAATTAGAAAAGTATTAATATTTGCTCTAACAACTAACATATTAATAATTGATTAGATGCCGGATATCCATGGGGTCTGTGCTGTCAGCTGTCTTGGCCAGCAGCTACCCACCGCTATTTGGACTTGTCGGCAATTGTCGTCGTCACTGCTGTCAAGCCGGTAATACGGTCCGCTGTTGACCCAATGTTGCCCAGCAATGTCGTATTCCCCTCGTGGGGTATATTCTCGTATACTGCAATCCATTGGCTCATTTGCTGGTTATCTTGTGTTTGCCACTTTTACGTATGTTTGATTAGTTATAATTTATTTCTAAAGATAAAAATGGAACTCAATTTTATCTTATTTACTAATAATTTATATACTATTATATAGAAGTATTGGAAATCCGTTAATTTATAATTAAATGCTGAATCCATTTTAGTCACTTTAATAAAACATAATGTACTCTCCATGTTATTGTGATTAAGGGAATTTTTAGTTCTTAATTATGTAGAAAAATTACAAAAATGACTTACTAACTCATATTTTAGTAAACCGACAATGTTATTCAAATATTAGTTTATTACCTTCTAAATAATTGAAAAATATTTTATACTTTTTGTTTACTTTAAAAATAATATTTTTACAATAGAATTTCATTGTTTAAAAATTTACTTTTAAAATAATTGTTGTGTCAATAAATGTAATTTATTGCTAAAATTTGAATTTGAAAGTATAAGCAAATTAAAATTGTTTTATGATAATTTTGAGGAATTATTTTAGGGCACACATACAATACAGAGTTTTCTTATATATCAACTAATACTTCATTTTCCAAATCAATTATCTCCATAAAACAATATGTTGGGAAAAGTGATAAAAAGAGTATGAATGTTTTATAACATATATATAGCTTTTGTTGAGTTGCTTCTTAGAAGTGAAAATTCTAAATCATTGATTCTCAACCTGTGAGGTGCACCCCCTAGGGAGCAAAAGCACACTAATGGGGTAATGGGGGTTCATGAATATCCAAGATAAAATGTTATTTAAAAAAAATGATTAAGTCACTGAAAGGAACAAACGCACACACACATACAAAACAAAATAAATTTCGACATATTTTATAATTAACTTATTAAATTAAAACAACTTATTAAATTAAAAACAAATTTAATAAATATTAGTGACTTTCTTGGGCCAGTTTTGCGAAGAAGGCACCACAGAAAATCCAGTTTCACAAGTGTAAGATGTTGAAAATAATAGTAGAATGCAAAATGCCTTGTTTTTAGTGCAGAAAACTCATCATAAACTCCTGCCCAAAATTCAAAGAGTGATTTATTACTCAATTGTCTTTTGATTTCGCCGCTTGCCGTGAAGTTTATGAAGATTTCTTCCTCTTCAATTGAGAGTCCTTCGGGAGTATTTTGAAATGGATCCCTCACCCACTTGTAACTTGATATCATTTTGTCGTCCGCAAGAAAGTACTTTTTAAATTCTTTGCTAGTATGGCTAAATGATTTTCAATGGTTACAAAAACAACTTTTACTTGTTGTTCTTTAGCCTTGTAAGTTTTAATACAATCATTCAAATTTCCAAACGTTAAGTTTTCTTGCTTTACATTTCTGCTCAACGATTCAAATTTTTTACAAAATTCATAAACTTTAGAACTCATATCCAGTATATTTGCTCCTTGCAGTTGAAGATTCAAGTTATTTAATTTCTCGAATTTGTCGACCCCACACACACATGTAGCTCAATTTCATCACAAATAAGCTATCGTGAAAATTCTCAGCTTCTCATCTGTTTTCCATTTTTAGGAAAACGGCGATTTCTTCTCTTAATTCATAAACACGTAGCAAAGGTTTCCCTCTTGATAACCATCTTGCCTCGCAATAAAGTAGTAATGTTGAATGTACAGTACAAATGTATTTACAAAGGGCGGAAAAGATTCTTGATTTCAGGGTTCTCATTTTTATATAATTTATTACAATTACAACCGTAGTTAACACACTATTCAAACCAGGACTCATTTCTTTGGAAGCCAAAGCTTCTCTATGGATCATGCAATGTGTTCAGACACACTGTGGCGAATTTTGTTTCTCAAGTTCTTGAATAATTTGGAATCTTCTGGATATAGAACGAGCACCATCGGTGCATATTTCGACGTAAATGATTTTTAATTAATGATAATAGTGAAAATAAAAAAGAATCTACAACTTTTTTATTCCCATTTGAAAATAAATTTGCAAAATCTTACGGAACACACATTTTTAATTTATAATTTTTTTTTTACTTGGTTTACCTTCTGAATTAGTACACTGGAACAAATTTCTTCACTATGTGAAGATTTTCACGCTGTTGTAATATTCTCTCAAATTAAAAAAAAAAAGGACATAAACAATAAATATATAATTTCTAAAAAAATAATGAAAAAACACTTGTTTTAATAAGATAGAAAACATTTAATTTAATGACTAAATTTTATTAAAAAAAGGATAATAAAAAACATAAAAACTCGTTCAATTTACACTACTGGCCATTCAAATTGCTACACCAGGAAGAAATGCAGATAACAAAATGATATTTATTGGACATATATATTATACTAGAAATATATAACAAGTGATTAAATTAAAAAAAATTGGCTGGATAGATCCTGAGAAATCAGTACCCAGAACAACCACATCGGGCAGTAATAACAGCAGTTATACGCCTGGGCATTGAGTCCAAATGAGATTGGATTGCATGTACAGTTATAGATGTCCATGCAGCTTCAACACGATGCCACAGTTCATCAACCGTAGTGACTGGCATTTGCTGACGAGCCAGTCGTTCGGCAACCATTGACCAGACGTTTTCTATTGGGGAAAGATCTGGAGAACATGCTGGCCAGGGTAACAGCCGAACATGTTCCGCATCAAGGAAGGTCCGTACAATACCGGCAACATGCGGTCGGGCATTATCCTACTGTAACGTAGGGTTTCGCAGGGCTCGAATAAAGGTTAGAGCCACGGGTCGTAACACACCAGGTATGTAACGTGCACAGCACCATCAATGCGAACAAGAGGTGACCGAGACGTGTATCCAATGGCACCCCATACCATCACGCCAGGTGAAGGGACAGTGTGACGATGACGAATGCACGCTGCCAGTGTGCGTTCACCACGGATCCGACCATCATGATGCTGTGCACAGAACCTGGATTCATCTGAAAATATGACGTCTCGCCATTCGTGCGCCCAGGTTCGTCGTTGATCACACCATTGAAGGCGCTCTTGTCTATGACGCAGTGTCAAGGGAAGCCGCAGCCATGATCTCCGAGCTGAGAGTCCATTCTGCTGCAAACGTCGTCGAACTGTTCGTGCAGACACTTGTTGTCTTCCAAACGACCCCGTTTCTTGACTCACGGCTCGCATTTCTCCTTCTTACACGAAGCATCACAACAACTTTTCACCAGGCAACAAAGTTCAAATGCAATTTGTGTATAAGGAATCGGCTGAACAATTTCTTCATTTAGACACAATGTAGATGTCGCTACTGGCGCCTGCTTTGTCTGAATGCGCTTAAAAGCTAATCATTTGCATATCACAACTCCTTCTTTCTTTCGTATACATTTCACCTGTGTAGCATGTCACCTTCTTGGTGAAGCAATTTTAATGCCCAGTAGTGTAATAACAAAAAACAGAACCACCAAGAAGTTACTCAACTATACATATATATATATATATATCCTAGGAAACAACAGAGAAAATTAAGCTGATATGTTTAGATAAATCGGATCACACTTCTGGTATAGTACTTAATTTAACATGTTTATGCATTATTTCACAATATTATCTATTTAAATAAAGAGTATCCAAAAAAAACTATTTTTAAACTTACAATGTTTTATAATTAAATTTACAATCAAAAACAAACCACTTGAAAAAGCGTGTTGAAGCATTGGAAATTACAAGGTCAAGTTTGAATGTCATATTTAAAAAACACATTATTACTACATAAAAAGTTTGGACACGTACGTATTCAAAAACTGAGTGCATCATCCTAAATGGATCGAAAGGCACAGTGAGCACATGCTACATTGGGTGAAATAACACACGTCTTGGATCTCCAAATGTACTTCATTTATGTTTATTTGCTGATGAAAAAATTCAATTTAGATTTTGAGGATTGCATAAAAAGTAGTAAAAAGTAAAAGTAATTCAGGAACAAAAATGGCTAATCTTCGTCTTTTTATTTATTTACATTCTTTTTTTTTCGTTTTATTTAAGTGTTGCCAAACAAGGGCAACTAAATGTTTAAATCTCCCGAAGCTCGTATGTGGCCTCCGTGCGTGCAACATCATTTAAATCTCTTGAGGTTGGTATATAGCTTCCGTGTACGCAACATCCTCCCCACCCTGGTCAACCTCGAGGGGGATGACCAGCTGCACTGGCCGGGAGATGGTTTGTCCGTTGGTTTTCAGTTTGCACGTACGAACCTTGTTGTCGCGGCCAAGGATAACTGCCTCGACACGTGCTTTCTTCCAGGTATGTCGAGGTCTGATATCCTCTTGTAGTAGTGCTATGTCTCCAACACGGATTTCGGGTCGTTTCGGTGGGTTTCTCACGTGATGGAATGATCTTAGGCCCATCAAATATTCCCTCTGCCATCGTCTCCAGAAGGAGTCCATAAGTTGTTGACGTCTCCTCCAAATTCGTGTAAGGTCAGAGTGGGAATTTGGTGGTCCAGTTGGGATCGTTGTCAGTTGTTTTCCTATTAGGAAATGCGCTGGGGTAAGAGCTTCCTCAGGATCATCCGTCAAGCCATATTCGTGGACAATCGGTCTGCTGTTTACGGCGGCTTCTATATCGCACAGTATAGTCGTTAGTCCAGTGGTGTCCAGACAAGCTTTGCCGAGGGTCTTTCTCAGACACTGTTTGATAGTTCCAATCATTCGCTCCCACCATCCTCCCCACCAAGCCGCTCGAGGGCGATGAATTTCCAGATTATGTTGTGATGAGCATAGAACTGGTGTACTTTGGAAGAAGAAATGATGTTCCACAGGGACTTCAATTCTCTGTCAGCGGCACAGAAGGTTGTTGCATTGTCTGTGTAAACTGTGTGAGGAAGCGAGCGTCGGGACACAAATCGCTGAAGTGCAAGTAAGAAATCATCAGTGCTTAAGTTACAAACAACTTCTAAATGCATGGCTCGGGTTGTAGCAGAAGTAAATATGACGATGTAAGCCTTTGTAACCAATTTGCTGTTCTTCACGTGCAGGGGTCCTGCAAAATCAATTCCTGTGGTTTCGAATGGAGTCGACTTCTGAATTCTCTCAGCGGATAATGGATCTTCTATCTGCTCACCACATTTTTGCTTCAGTATCTTGCAAAGAAGACCAGAGTGTATGACCTTTTTAATGGCCTGTCTTGCTCTCAATATCCAAAATTCAGAACGAAGCTGAGAAAGTACAATACGGACCCCAAGGTTGTGCAATTGTAAGTGTGTTTGGCGTATAAGTAGACTCGTGAAAGGATGAGATTCTTCTAGTAAGATCGGGTGTTTCTGAGATTCAGATAAATCAGAAAATTGTAGTCGGCCACCAAGACGTATAAACTTGTCAAAAATTGGGTTGAATTTTTCCAATTTCCAATTCTTGGGAAGAGACTTTGAATTCGACAAGACTTCATATTCCAATGGAAATGACTCTTTCTGAACGGTTTCTATCCAATAGTTGCGAGCTTGATTGAGTTCTGTGGCATTCAACTCACTAAATATTTTGTCTTGTGTTTTGCAGTTATGACTGAAGCGAAAAATCCAAGATGTCACACGTAACAGTTTAAAGTATGAACTGTAGTTTTCAGCATTGATAATTGGCTGAGTTAAGGCAATGTTAAGATTCTGAACTTCCTTCTTCTTCGATTCTAAATTGTGAGTGTAATCTTCATAAGTGCTATTAGAATCAGGCCAGTTTTCTTCAGGTGTAGTTAACTACTTAGGGGCATGCCACCAAATGTCTAGATCTTTCAGTGTTGATGGTGAGGTACCTCTAGATAGTATATCAGCAGGATTGTCTTTACCGGGACAATGCCTCCATTGGGAAGGATTAGTATGAGAAACAATTTCTGTTACTCTATTGCAAACAAAGGTTTTCCATTAGTTAGTATCACTGCGTATCCAACCCAAGGCAACTCGAGAATTACTCCATAACGTTGCATTTGTCGTAAGAATATTAGTCTCACTACAGAAGTATAGCAGAAATCGAGATCCCATCAAAGCTGCTAGGAGTTCCAAACGTGGCAGGGTGACTTTCTAGATAGGTGCAAGTCTGTTGCGGCTGAACACTAGCTGCACATCTACTTGATCATCATGAGAACTAACAATGTATAATACTGCTCCATAGGCTCGTTCTGATGCATCACAAAGCACATGAATAGTAAATATCAAGGAAGAGATACCTATGTGTCGGGGAATTTTCCGAGAGCAGATATCATCAAGTTCTTTAACAGCTGCGTGCCATGAAGTTGCCAAGCTCTATGGAAGGATTTCGTCCCACTTGATACCAAGAATCCATGTATCTTGAAACAGGATGTTTCCAAAAATTGTAAAAGGGGAAAACAATCCTAGTGGGTCGTAGAGACTAGCTATGCAATGGAGAAACATCTCTTTGTTAGTGGTTTGTTTTCAACAACACATAGAGAGGTAGTGAATGTATTTCCTAAAGTTTCAGTTTCTGTGTGCCATTCTATACCCAGTACTTTAACGATTATCTTGAATCCTTCATCTTGTAGTTGGTTCTGGAGCACTGTGGAGTTAGTAGCCCATTTACCCATTGGAATTTCAATCAATTGCATCATCGCTTTGACTTCTCTGTGCAGTGTAATAATTTCAGATTCTGTTTTTACACTAGCAACAAAATCGTCCATGTATCGATGTTTGACAATCATTTGAGCAGCAGTTGGAAAATATTGCATGTGATTCGAAGCTAATTCACGTACCGTGGCACATAACAAGAAGGGACTACATGCTAAACCAAAGGGTAAACAAGTAAATCTGTATGTAATTATTTCACCTGTGAATATAGAGTCCTCTGCTAACTTGAACCACAGGAATCTTGTGGAGTTTCTATCTTGTTCAAGCTCAGTAGCAGGAAGGCTTGTTTTCCATCACCTGTTATATGCAAATTTGTGTAATCTCAGTCGAAGAAGGCATCCGACTGTTTCCGGTAACAGGTTAGGGTCGATCTCAAAAGTGTCGTTTAGCGATGGGAGTCTTGGCTCATGAGACGAGGCGTCAAATACTATTCTCCATTTGATATCTGTTCGTGATACCTTTTTCCCAGCATGATGAGGCAAGTAGAATACGAGGTCCTCACTGGAGGGCTCGCAAACTTCAACTTGTCCCTGTGAAATATAGTCCACCATACATTTGTTGTATTCTTCCTTCATAACAGTATCAGATGCTAGTCGTTTCTGGAGAGATACCAAGCGTTTTTCTGCAGTAGCTTTGTTAGTCGACAAAAGTGATGTTGTAGGCTTTCTCGGCAGATACAACTCTACGATTTCCTTCAGTCTCGTATGTCTCTTGAAACTCTTGCATAATTTCATTTTGCATAATTACATTTCCAATGTGGTCCAATTCCCATAAGCAACGCACTTGATCGTCCAAACAATCACCAGGTGAACTGATGAAACAGATGCGATAGTGGTGTGTGTTCTTGACTCATTGAGAATCCAACCAAAGATAGAAGGTACAATAGAAAGAGAGTCTGTGATCTTGATTGGAGGTTCGGAAGTGATTACATGCCAGTAGAAGTCACCACCAATAAGCAATTCAATAGGCAAGTTGTCGTCTCTTGGAAGGTCAGCAAGAATCAGCTTTTAGCTACGAGCAAAGTGAAAGACCTCAACAGGAGCAGCTGGGTGTGTAGCGTATTTGTTTGTGCTTTCGAAGGCTGCTATCAAAGCACAGTTTCTATTCCACACACTTGTAACTGAAAGCTGTACATATCTACTCATGTCTCGTGAAGTAGTAGGAGATTCAAACGCATGAAGGTGTAGCTGCCCAGAGCTGACAATCTTGAGTTTCAGTTCATCAATAAGATTAGCATTCACAAAGCTAGTTTGGCTACCAGCGTCTAGATACATCTAGTAAGCTTTGTCAGACCTGTGGGACCAGTAATATAAACCCGTGCAGTTTGTAAGTGTGTGATTGTAGTTTTGGGTATGTCAATGTGATATACAGCATTGTTTGTGGTCGTATCAGTAGAGGTTGTTGGGCAAATAGATATATGGTGTTGTTTTTTGCACTTTATGCAACGAGCTATGTTTTTACGAGGGCAGTTGGACAGTCTGTGTCCTCTATTAGTGCATAAGAAGCAGCGGTTAGAACTTTTTAGCTTCTGTATGCGAGTATTATAGTCGGTAATTGTGTCACAGTTTTGAGCCCAATGGCCAGAAGTTTCACAGAATGCGCGAAAGGCAGTATGAGTCTTCTTTTTGGATGTAGAATCAAGTTTTGTCTGTACATTGAATGCAATAGTGGGATGAAAAGGTACAAAAACATCACCTCTGATTTTTGATGTAATCAGCCCACCTTGTACTTCTTGTGATATGAAATCCATCATCTTCGTAATGTCTCCTTCAGCTATTTTCTGTCGTTGGTCATGTATGATCCATTGCTTACAAATATCGCCAGGAAACGCTCGTAGTAGTTTTGGAGCTAGCACACGGCCATAATTGTCGCTATTTTCCCCAAGTGCACGTAGTGCTTGAACTCGTCGATTACACTCGATGTAGGTGTCGTTCAAGGTTGTAGCTGATGCATCGCTTGCGGGCGATATGTTATCCAAGAAGTCCAGGTGGGCTTGTATTATTCGGTTTTTGTCACCATATTTTTCTGTGAGTAGTTTTTTAGTCGTTTCGTATGTTGCTGCTACAATGTTGATACCGTCCACCAGCCTCTTGGGCTCACCCTGAAGGTAGCCGCGTAGGAATACGTGTTTGTCAATTTCTGACAGATTGGGATTAGTATCGATCGACGATTGAAATTGTTCCCAGAAGTTTTGCCACTGTTCTACGTCACCTGTAAAGTGTTCCAATCGAATCGTCGGTAATTTCACAGTGTAGTTATGAGAAGGAACGACGTAGGGCACAGCAACAGATTGCGTTAGTGTAGACGAACTAGAACTTTCGTTATTCACATTCACAGAAGTAGTTGACAAGGTTTTGTGTTCAATCATCTTTTTACCTTTGAAAACAGCTTTTTCTGCAGTATCGGTGTAGATTTCACATTGCTTTATGTCGTCCTCGTACTCTGCATCTTCCAAGTAAGAGTGGTATTCATCGTCTAGTAAATGCATGTCCTTCAAAGTGTTTGTTAACCGATAAAGTGCGTATTCAATATCTTCAGGCTTTGAAGCGTCCGTAAAATTGTCAATGTCCATGGAAAAGCGAGTAATATTGCCGCGAACATAAATGCGTTTTCTTTTTATACTTGCAGATACTTTGTCGTCGCCAGTTGCTTCGGTGGCGCCATATTTGTTCACGTAGAAGTTTCGAATTCGCGAATGTTTTAAGTTCCGTAAATGCGATAATTCGATCGTATAAGTCAGTCAGGTTCGTAATTGAGTATATTCGGCACCACTATTTTGAGGATTGCATAAAAAGTAGTAAAAAGCAAAAGTAATTCAGGAACAAAAATGGCTAAACTTCGTCTTTTTATTTATTTACATTCTTTTTTTTTTCGTTTTATATAAGTGTTGCCAAACAAGGGCAACTAAATGTTTAAATATCTCGATGCTCGTATGTGGCCTCCGTGCGTGCAACATCATTTAAATCTCTTGAGGTTGGTATATAGCTTCCGTGTACGCAACATTAGATGGCATAGACAATTATCAACATTATTGGCATTGCCTAAGTAAACAAGAAGAAATGTATTCTACTAAACAGATGGTAGGAAGCATTTAATGATTTGGATAGCTGTTAGGTGTGGTGGAAAGACTAATTTAGTGTTTCTAGATGGAAGATATAAACATACAGAATACATTCAAATTTTAAATTTAGGGTTTCTTTCTTTTGGCCTCAGGAAAGAAACTCGGAATTTAAATGCATAAAGTTGGATATTTTACCAAGATTGAGCATCAATTCACAAGGCGAATGATTTAAATTGTTTAGAAACAAATAATGTTCGGATTTTGCCATAGCCTGATAAATATTTAGACCTTAATATTGTTGAAAATATATAGTTAGTAATTGTTCAACGTGCTTATCCCAAAGGCAAGCTATATGAATCTATTATAGATAATCTAAAATCTTTGGAATCAGTTTGGGGCAATATTTGTCAAATTAAAATTCACGAATTATATAATTCAATGCCAAATTGAGTCTTTAAAGCAGTTAAAACAAACGGCAGAAGTACATTCCTTAGTAACAAGACTTTTTTTAAGTTTAATAACTTTGAATGTAAGAAATTTATATTTCTTGTAGAATTTAAATAAGTTTTGACATACTTTCTGGACATTATTCAGAGAAATGCTCTAAAAAGTCTTATTTGAATCTCAAAATTACTTATAAATTGTATGCAAAAGTATTTAACGAATTTCTTTAATATCATTAAAAAAATTGCATACTTAGAAATCGGTTGAAATTTGACGAAGAAGTAATGTTGAATAATTCTCTAGAAAAACAAAATTGATAATTTAAGATAATATTACAAATTTTAAAGAATGAGAAATTATATGCCGTTTTATTTCTTATACAAGTACTAATTGAAATATCAATTCAAACTTCCCTTACAAAACAGAAAAGTATTGAATTTGCAGCGGAAAGTCCCACCATTCTAATAGCATCAGTTTTAACTAAAAATGCTTAAGTTACCTCTTTGTACAATGAATGCTCAATCAATTCAGTATGCCACTTCAGATTCAGTCTCCAACATGTGTATTTTTCAATATAATATTAGAGTCAAAATTATTCTTCAGGAATCATTTGTATTCAACAGAGATTTTGTATTATCCTTTCAAAATTATATATAGTTCAAATAATTAATATTTGTTGTATGATACAGTTAAAAAGCAATTATAATAATCAGAGAAAAACAAAGAAAGCATTAAATCACTTTAATTAGTCTTGTGCAAAATGCATTCACTTTTTATCCATTCTTTCTTTTTCCTAATGAAAATTTAAATCAGAAAAAAGAAAATATTAAAATAAATTTTAACTTTGAATTGTGTATAGAATAACGTAAATTGCTCTTTTGACTTAAATTGACTTTTTTGTTCATTTTTTTTAAATGACAATTAATTCATGATTCTTTTCATGACAGATATTATAATATATAACTTTCATATATAAATGACAAGGTAAATATTCACAGGAAAATTATATTAATATATATATATATATATATATATATATGATATATATATATATATATATATATATATATATATATATATATATATATATATATATATATATATATATATATATATATATATATATATATATATATATATATATATATATATATATATATATATATATATATATATATATATATATATATATATATATATATATATATATATATATATATATATATATATATATATATATATATATATATATATATATATATATATATATATATATATATATATATATATATATATATATGACTTTGATCAGCTATTGCTGAGTTAAACAGTTAAGGTTAAATTTTTTTGTATTTTTTAAAAAATTTTGTCTTTTAATTATATTTATGAAAAGTACATGGGATTTCAGGA
Organism: Latrodectus elegans; assembly: GCA_030067965.1. NCBI lineage: Eukaryota > Metazoa > Arthropoda > Arachnida > Araneae > Theridiidae > Latrodectus > Latrodectus elegans. The sequence continues at coordinate 118,387,661 of CM057814.1, forward strand.
ATTGTTTTTTCAGTTTTAAAGATATTTTGGAATTTTCAGTTAATTTCTTCAATTTTTGGTACCAAATATCGTTATAAAATTATAGTAAAATCGTGTGCTAAATACCAAATTTCAGGATGACTTTTCTAGAAATATTGTGGTTCGAAAGAATAATGACATGCATTCTTTAATTAATTTAATTAATATTTAATTTGCCAAAAATGTATTTTTTGCAACATGAAATGAAATCTTAATGTAAAAATAGTTTACACAGAAATATTAAAAACTCAATTTAGTTGCTCAGTTTTTAATAATTGAAGTCTGAACATTTTACCTACATAATGCATTTCCTTCCAGAGGTCTGTAGAAAGATGCTTAAAAACATACGCTTTTCCCAAAAGCGTGTTTGTCAACAGGTGCTATCATTGTTAAATAGGCAAATAAACTTTTTTCAAAAATATAAAACTAATGAATATTGTTATTTATTTGAGAATTATGTGATCAGAATATAAGAAGAAAGAAGGAATCGTATTATATTATTTTTATAATTTTTCTTTCAGTAGTTATTTATTAATGATATATTTAAAAGGGAAAAATAAGCAATTTGTGTCCCTTTACCAAGTGAGAGGAAAGCTTATATGAATGCAATATCCTTTGAACTATTCCTTGGAATCACAAGAAACTTTCCAAGGATATGGAATGAAAATAATAATTATTGTTTAATTTAATTACAAGCACTGATTGGTTGGCTTGCGTCGTGTCCATTGGGAGAACTAAAGGAGACCTTGAGTGTGCAGAACACATCTGTTTATCTGGTTGATGTTTTTGGAGCATAACTACTTTGTTAAGTATCTAAGATGTTCTCCCATGGCAAACAATCACTGGTTGAAATTTGTAAATAAATAATTATTATAACAAGATAATACTATAAAATTTGTTACACGATAGTAAAAAACCATTAAAAATGTATATAAGTTACATTAAACTTTATACATCTGTTTTTTATATGTGTTATTCTTTTGTACTTGTTCTTTTTATATTCATTTCAAATGCAAACAAAAATTCAGATGACAACAGAAGAGAAGAGATTGACGAAGGTGAGTAAAGTGAAAGAATTTTAAAAATGTATTATCTACAGTATAAACAAAATGAATATAAAAAATGAGACAAATGTTGTCGTTAACTAAATAATATTTTTAATTTTTAATTTAAAATTTATAATCATGCTATAATGAAAGTTAAATGTTTTGATATCTTATGAACATTTAAAATTAAGTGTCAAATGCTTAAAAAAATTTCATTTGAACTTTAAAATCAGACTAATAAGCTTATTTCATACGAGAACATATATTAGAACTAAAACAGTAAATAAACTTAAAACAAAAGAAATGGTAAAATTAATTTAACAAATTATATTTATTAGTAAAATTGTATCATTTTCTAAAGATGGTATTGGGAATACCTTTGCATTTAGAACTTAATTCTTCATATTATGCTGCAATTTTTACAAGATTTTGATTTGGAATTTCAAAAAATAAAATGCATGAATATTTTAATCTGTAAATAAAGAGTGTTTTCAATAAATTTCTCTAATGTTATTTTGTAAATAATAATATAATTCTAAAATTTAATTAAATTATAAAATAAAATTCAGTTATACTAAGATTTAATTGTAAAATTGTATTTAATTATTAGACACAAGTCTAAGATTTAACAGTTGTACTTATTTTTTTCATGAAATCCTTCACATCCAAAAATTATTTGCTTATAAAAGATAATGTTTGCATTGATTCCATATTTTTCCCTTGAATTTTTTTTCAACCATTGAATTATTACTTATCTAAAAATTGTAAATGATTACTATACTTATTTTTCAGTAAAAATATAAATACTTCGTTATTAGCATAGCAAAATAAATTCATAAATCAAGATTAATTTAAATAAGTGAGAAAATGATTTAAATTTCCTTATTAATATTGACAGATCCCTGGTATTTTAAAATTACTATCTATAAACAGTATTTTTTTTTGATAATCTTCACAACATTTCTAAATCTATTTGCTAAAAAATTCTTTAACGTTTTGTACTATAGCTATCATTTCCAACTACGCACATTTCCCATTCAACGCCTTCCAAAATAATTTATATATTAATAGCTGCCAGAGTTTTGTAGAAATTTAAATACATACATACATACATATATATATACATATATATATATATATATATATATATATATATATATATATATATATATATATATATATATATATATATATATATATATATATATATATATATATATATATATATATATATATATATATATATATATATATATATATATATATATATATATATATATTAAACAAATATTTTACTATTAAAAACATTCATTAAATTCTTAATTGTGTCAAAATAGTATTTAATCTTTCGTCATAATAATATATTTTTATTGACATTTGATAATTTTAATTTGTGTATCCTTTGTTACGGTTAAGCAATTTTGATAAAAAAAATAGTGCCTCATTTCTTCCATCTAATTGTTCAAATGAACGCTATAAAACATGCCTCAGTATAGCCATATTAAGATAATGCTTGGCTACCTTTGCTTTTGTGTTCTTGGTAAATGTATTCTGAGTGAATGAATGCAATAAAATACACTACTCTCCACGAAACAATTGCTAGTATCGGAAAGAACTATTTAGACCATTCCAAGAACCATCTCAAAAAGTTTCGTATTCATTTAATGAAGCTATTTCCGAGAGTTTTGGTGCGGTTGTAAGCAATCCTCTTTGTGTATAGCAACTATAGTCATTTAAGTGATAAGGTATTTATTTGAGAATCAATTTCTCTTGAAGATTGTCTTACAATTTTATTCAAAATATCCAAATTTGATTTGACATGAACGTAATTTACAAGAAACAGCAATATGATACAGGTATATTTATTAAATTTTACGTGACTCATACTTTTAATGAAATTCACACTTTGCATTAATTTTTTAACATTTCAGGAAAAATGAATGCAAGTTTTGTACTTGCATTTAATTTAAATTATAAAATTTATAAGTTAAATGCTTTTAAATCACCACATAAGTTAAAATTTTTATTCGTTTTTTGAATTATAAAACATATGTTAATACATAACAACAATTTCATTAAAATTGAAAATTGATTCAATCAATTTTAATAAAATCCAATGCATAAATGAATATAATTTCGTGGTGTTAAAAGTAAAAAATGCGACAGTATTGAAAAAAAATTTATAAAATTAATTTTTTTGCAATTTATTTGAAAAATAAATTTTGGAAAAATATATGCAAAATATATTTTTTATAAAACTTCCGAAATTTATTTCGCAGAGTAAAATTAATTTATTTTAATGTATAATAAGTTTAAATGTATGTGTTTATTAATTTAACAAATTTAATCAAATTTTTGATTACATGCATAACATCTTTCCAGAGTTTTGAAAATTTGTGTTAGATAATTAAATTAATATTAAATTATTCATTATTTTGAAATTGTATGTATAAATTTGTGCTTATTATAATCGTAAATTTCACTTTTGTGTAAGGTATAAATATACTAATTTCCCTTTCATATTTTCTAATAGAAACTGCAGAAAACAAGCTAATATCCAAAATGTATGTATTTTTACAGGCCTCATCATGTAATATTGGTTTCATACGTTAAGTGATATTTTATGCTAGAGCTATGACTACCCAATTTTGTTTGAGAATATTTTGTGAAATAATTTACTTTTCTCAAGGATATATCCATGAAAATATAATTCCTTGCGAAACATTTGAGGATCACTTTTTAATTATTGGATTTATGACTTAAAAATTGATTTCAGTGAAAGTAATAAATGCTTATATAAAAATTACAATAACAAAAACTTTTACTAAATATTTTAATTTTTGTAACTCAAGTAAGAAATAAGAATCGACAGAAACTTGGATGTATTAAAATGTTTTGCAACATATACCATCACTTTAATAATATTAGTTCTAAAACTTACCCAAATTTTTAAGGCATCTCAAATTTTTTCTCAATGGGATTTACGTTTTATATTTTAATTCAGCCTTGTTACTGAATCTGGTAAAAATAAACTCCCTGTTAGCTATTATATTAACTTTGAGATCGTATTTTCATTGTAACGACATATCCAAATTTTTGAATATCAAAAGTAGTTTAATTGGTATTTATATTTTGTTTTTGATAAGATTCTTCAAAATACTTAATATAAAAACACATTGGTTGTATTAAATTTATTAATGTTAAAAAATAGGAAAAAATACAGTTATTATGTAGGCAAAATACTCTCAGACTTGGTTAGGTCATGCAAGAAGATTTATTTCTCTCTCTTGGAAGATATTGGTAATACGCTTGATTTTATTGCCCTATTTTCCAATGTCTGAGCAAAGCTGTTTTCGTCTTTCCCAAGTATCGAACGCAAGACTTCCTAACCATGAAAAAACACTTATTCATCAGGAAATATAAACTTTAATGGAAAACGATTAAAATATAATAATAAAATTTGATACATCATATTAAATATATATTCTATAATAGTTAAATGATTTGAATTTCAGTTTAAAATTTAATTTATTTCTCTGTTAACTTCAAGTCAATTTATAGAGAAGTGTCTGATTGATTAGTAAAATATAAAACAATTTTAGGGGCCTAACAGTCTTAATTAAAGGTATTAGTTTGAGAAATCTTTATAAATTGGTTGTAGAGCTATTTCTACTACGATTTTCAAAGATATTTTTTCTGGTACGCGTTGAACTTGAATTCAAAGAAATCTTTATCCCACAAACAATCTTTTTTTTTAGTAAAAAGCAATTCCAAACTTGTTTTGAAATAGAGAAAAAAGTATTCTGAATTATAATTTAGAAGTTGTAAAGAAAACAACTGAATAATTCACGAAGCTTGGCACACTCAGACAGTAGTCTGAAGTGGATATATAAGTGTAAGAGTATATATTCGCTGAAGTAAGAAACTCCAGAAAATTTTCATAGAATATAAGTGAATAATTAAAAACATATATATTACAGTTAAAATGTTATTTGTAAACTTCATTTTTAATTACGAATTATTATTAATCATAAATAATAAACATAAAATACATTTTAAAAATTATAATGTCAAGTACTAAATAAAGAACTTTAGTGATAGGATAAATTAGAAAATCATTACATTTTCAGTTATTTTAATAAATTTCAAATATAGTTTTGGATGTTATCTTCAAATAATTAAATTGTTTGGTATTAAATATAGTAATAAGTAAAGGAAAATAATATTTTACTTTTATATTAGATTATAGCAAGCAAATTTATACATTATCGATTTTTAATGTTTATAAAAACGGTGATAATATTAAAATAGAAAAATATTGCCTATTTGAATAGGAAAACTAAATATTAAATTAATTCTAAGAAAATATGTTAAAATGTGGTCACATAAAAATATCATTTACATATTTAATTCCAAGTAAGAAAAGGAAACCTTGAGTTTGTAGTATATGGTTTACAAGAGAAGGTCCATTCATCTATTTTGACTAGAGACTTTATGTTAAAGGAAAAGGAACTCCTCGTAAAGCTACTTTCCTCGCAACGAACCGAAAGAAAGGCAGCTTTCAGTCCTTGGATAAGATGATAACAAACAGCTGACACAAGCATCGCGGAAACTTCGCTGCAGGAACAAGGTGACTTGGAACCATAATGCTCCAAGACAACTGAGATCTATAAATCTTCCTTGAGAAATAGGAAGCGAGATGTGTGAAGAGGGTTTAGTGAGATGGAACTCATTAAATTTCAAGCGCATTGTGGGCTGCTCAAATGATGTTTACTTGGAGCAACAAGTTCAAACAAATCCTTAATTTAGTGCACATAACAGAGTAATCGATATCAGGCTAGCTAATGAAATTTGCTTTTTTGAATTACGTAATCATATGGGTGTTTGTGATGCTATTTTTAGTTGCGAGTGTATAAAAATTAAATGCTTTCTTAGTGAATCCATAATTTACTGAATATTTTAACGAAATAATAAGAGCATTATGATAAAATGTATTCTATTTAACTTTTCTTTAATTAAATAACTTTTTCGAAATATAATTAATACAATTATGAAATTTTTACAATAATTAAAATGATAACTGTAAGTACTGAATTTAAATTTTTAAATTTCCACTAGTAAATTATATTCACGTTTAAACGCATTTTAATTTAAATCTAACATTATTCATTTAATTTTATTTTAAATTGCAATAGATTAGAAAATCAATTTTTATGAGGATTATTAGCGGAATGTATTATGAGCATTAATGATTACTCTATTAATGTGTTATTTAAGGATTAATGCATTTTTATTTATAATATAATAAATTAATAAACACGCAATTTTATTCAAAAATGCATGATTATTGACTAGTTTAATTTTCAATAGTTTGTGTGTGATTTTAATTATTAATTTAACTAATATTGACGTTATGCATATCAGCAAATTAATACAACACTCTCTGATTATATAATGACATTTACTTTGATTTCACTTATGAATAATAATTTTGAAATAGGCATTTGAAATTAGCTATATGCATTATTAATGAAATGAAAAAAGTCTGTACCTTAAATGTTTTTTATATTGTTGCCTTATAACTAAAACATAATGTTTGTTATGGGTTTTTCGAATGTACAAGTTGAAAATAAAAATAAATTATATTCTAAATAAATTCTTTATTTAGGACAATATATCCATCATATCATAGAACACTGGGTTACCATAAAAATGAAAAAGTAACAATCGTGTTAACAACATTTAAAAAAAAAAAATTAGAAATTATAAGTGTAACTCATGAATAAAATCTAATCAAATGATGCTTGATTCTTTGAAATAGAAGAAAATATAGAGACACGTTTTAGAAAAACCATTTATTTCATTCTAATAACATAAGAAACGTATGGCTAAAAATTGATTCCAAATATATAATTTATCTTGCAGACACGATGAGTATTAACTAAACAGTGCATATTTAAAAATAATTTTGATGAATACTGACACACTCTTGAAGAGTTCAATATTCAAGACTTGAAAAATCTAACAAAATAACAACTTTACAGTAACACATCGTTGGAATGTGGTTCCAAACATATTAATTTTTAAAGAAGAGAGTAAACTGACCAAATTATATTGTATATCACTGGATTTGCAAACATATTTACAGATGATAACTTGTCTAATATTTGGCATTTTCTTAAATTAAAAGAAATTTTATGATTGTAGCATGAAACAGAACATGAGGCATCAAAATTTTGCTTGTATCTTCCAGGCATTTAAAATGACATAAATATGCAATTGAATGTTTTAATTTACTATGATTTCAGAAATTCCAACAACTTATCACAATTGTCCTGTTATATTTTTCGAATGAATCTGAGATACGTTCCAGTGTCCTAACCACTCATTCTAAAATGTAGCAAGAATTGTTCGAAAGCTAAGTTGGAACAAAACAGTTAGTATTACATCGTTTCAAGCAATTCAAATTCATTTCTCAGTGTTCAACCCATTCTTTTCCATCTGCCTAAAGCAATGAATCACTTATTACCATTTAGTTATCTTGCATACATAAATAACACTTCGGTAAAGCTAATTGTGGATTGTTTGTCCAATCATTCTATACGATTTTACCGAAATAAACTGTATGTAAATAGGTCTACTATTTTAGTCACGAATATAAAATACTGCATTCACAATGATTCCAAATCAATTAATTAAAAACATGTTAAATTGACAATTAGTACTTCTTCAAAACCAGATAAGTTGACATCAAAGCATAATCCTATTCAATAGTTATCGTCATATATAATAATAATAATAACTAACATATATATATATATATATATATATATATATATTGACAATCATTAAATTAATTAATAGACTATATATATATATATAAATATATATAGTTTATTAATTAATTTAATGATTGTCAATTTTTATATAAAATAAATAATATCAAAAATATGATGAAGGATGGACACACACACACACACACAATAATAGTTCGCACTGAAATTTGCTCATATCACTTAGAATTTAATTTAATATGACGTAATTTTACAATATTTAACGACTCTTTTCTTTACATATGGTTTGGCAAGTATTAAATTTTCCAATTTATTTCAAAGATATATTCATCATGCTCACTTCAAAATGAAATATATTTAAGTAGAAAAAAATATTTTTTTAGGATTTAGTGACAAAGTAACTATTTATGCAAGAAATATAATTAAATAAAATATTACTCCATTTAAATACGTTTATCATGATACTAATATAATCAAAGAAATTTAAAATATTTATAAAATTAATAAAATTTGGAAATATTACCATGAAATTAACGTTTCTTTGGAAAAATGTCTCTCCTTTTAAATCAAGAAATTTTGGCATGCTCGAGATTCTTTGTTTGGTAGGTTGGTGAGAGTCCTTGGGAAAAAACTATGGAATGACCATGAGTGTGCAGAACATATCTGACGATCTTCTTGATGCTTTCAGAATAGAGTCATTTTTTGACGCCAAGTACTGGGGAAATTCTCCAAGCGGAGTCAGACATCATAATGTGGCAGGGCAATAGACAAAAATTTGTTTTGGTTTTTGTGTTAGTGGAATAATATCGCAATTAATGCAGAGACGGCTGGCTATCTTGCTATTTTTCTGGATCTTTATATCTCGATAGTGACTGGCTCTAAAGTTAATGCTTGTTTTAAGGAGGTCTCTATTTGAGATCCATTCAGAAATTTGTATAACTTTTAATGGTGTTTCCTCTTAGAGTGTATCTTAGACATCTTGAGCTTCTTTGAAGAATGCAATTACAATGTCCACCACTTGATTTTTCAGGATTTGAAAGCAAGGATTATTATCGAATCAAACGCATTGCTACAGAAACTCCTAAATCCTCTTATTTCTTTATATTATCACGTGAACTTAGATCCTTGTATATGTAAGAAGCAACATATCTAATATTAATTCATTTAATGCTTCGTTCTGAAAAACATTTCTTCGTTAATCTCTACTCTGAAGAGTTGCACTTTTTAAACCATGTGCATTATAAATTCTTTTCTGTTAATATGAGGGTCACTCTGAAATTTTTGGGTACAACTAGGTTCTTAAAGTTATACTTACAAAATTTTATGTGTATTCAAAGTAGTCTCCTCCAGCATCAATGCACTTTTGTAGATGAATTTTTTACACAAGCCATTCATTTCTTGGAATAGATGAAAAATGCCATTATAGCCACATCAATCTCTTCTTCTGAATGAAAACGACGGCCATGTAAGTTTTTTTTTTTTTTAAAAATTAAAGAATAACCAAAAGTCGCACATAGCTAGATCAGGTGAATAAGGCGAATGTTCGATCACTTTAATTTGTTTTGGTTTAAGAAACTCAATTGTTAATCCGACTGAATGTGAAAATGCATTGCCATTGTGAAGCATTAGTCCCTTAACATTCAGTTCTTGTAGAATTTCTGGAAGACATTTAGTGTATACCAGTTTGCTGCTACTATCGTCTGTCCTTCCAACTTGATGACTTTGACCAATCCCGTACTTCTGGAGAAAACGGCATACATCACTTTTTTTCAGTGCGCGTTGTTTTTTCACCATTGTCGGCGTGGGATCAACTTCAAAGACCCATACTTTTCTTTCTTCACGTGCTGGAACGTCAAAAAACAGTATGTAAGTTTAATCACCTGTTACAATTTTATAAATGATGCGGTGACCAGCATCATTTAGCAATTTAAGAGTTTCTTTACTGATTCAGACACGCTTCTCTTTTTAATGCTCAGTTAAGATTATGGGGTAACCAAAGGCAAACTACTTTTTCATATGTAATTCTTCATGAAGGATTTTGTGTACGGCTGCGGATCCAATGTTAAGTTCCTTCTGTATCATTTGATAGGTACAGCGATTATCATCCATTAACAATTTTCGTATGGCAGACACATTATCCGGGATTACTGCCGATGGTGGCCTTCCTGTGTTCTCTTTATCCTGAAGAAAATTGCGATCTCTTCTTAATTCTCTAAACCATCTGAATACAGTATCACGAGCTGGAGATTCATCACCAAATGCTAATTGCAACCGTTGAACGTTCTTCTTGATTTAATCCTGCTTTAAAATCGAAGAAATTTATAGCGCGAAAATATTCTCGCGTCAACTCCATTTTCTCTTCTGTTTAAAATTTATTCTACGCTAACCAATTTGAAACAAGTCAGTAAAAAATCGTCTTCTGTGTTAAAATACTTTGTATTTTAAAATTAAACCGTTATTTTTATTTTGTAAATTTTCATCTGCGCATATCTCAAAATTTTCAGAGTAACCCTCGTATTATTTGAGGCATATCTCTTTGTGCTTATATCAAGTTTTGTTGAAATCAATACCATTGTTTTAAATTTACTGAGCCAACAACAAAAACTCATGTCTGGATATTTTCTAAAATCTTTTAAAAAATGTTATTTTACAATAGGTTGATTCGATATTTAATTATTATTTAAAATCGCCTAATTTTTACTTTACTAAATAAATAAATTCAGAATTTTTTAATTTTCATTCTCTAAAAATTAAATAGTGATTGGATTATTCTCGATTCTTATTCTTTTGATGAGTATTCTTCAATTCTTAAAATGATTAATAGCCTTACATTTAATATATTCTTTTTTCAAAATCTTGAATGTTTAAATTTGTCTTCGTTTTTTGTTGTAAATATCCAACACAATCCTAGAAATCACCTCAAAAACATTTATTTATAAAAATGTCAACCGTAATTCACAAAAGAATGAGAAAATAATAGTTTCATGGATCATAAGAGTTTGCAATAAATTGATGTCTTTCAAATATATTGATATTATTTTAGTACAAACAAATCAAATAAACCAATCGTATTTTGCATGATTTTCGTGATTAATACTTGCTTTACATTGTCAAAGTTTAAATTCTTTTGTAAATGAAAGAATATCTATATTTTAATGAAAAATCTTTTCAAATGAACTTTTTGTTTAAAAAGATTTTTCATAACAACTTTTAAAAATATTATTCTATTCGAATCAGGTAAAGTGTTTTTAAGGCAACATATTGATATATTTTGAAAATAAAATTCAGATTTACAATTAAAACTTAGATGTGCACAAATATCACTTGATTTTATAATTAATTAATTTGTCTGCAAAGTGTAACACAAAATTGAGTTAAATATTCAATTCACTTCTTTTTAGAATTAGGACATTAAAAAGAAAAAAATTAGTCATAATTTGATAATACTGATTTCAATAAATAAAAATATTTAATGCAAAGAATATTTTTATTGCAACTGATCTAGGGCACATAAAATTTAAATTTCACTTGAAAATCATATCCTGACCAGAGCAACTGTAGAGCTTTGGATTTCTATGTAATTAAATACCGTTCAATAAATATTTTGCAAATTGTTAACATTTTGTTTACACAAGGAATGTTGAATGTCATTATAAGTAATAAGCTCATAGGAGTGGGCAAAACGTACCTTTAAAATCTAATAGTTCATATAGTTTATTCTATATTTTTTTAAAGAGATTTTAATATGTTTTTTTAATTTAATAGTAACGCATATTTAAATATTCAAGAACATTTAAAAAATTTTTTTATTAAATGGTCATTATAAAAATAATATCCATTCATTCATGTCCAAAAATATATGAAGATTACTTATTAAGTGACGCTATAATTTATGCAAATTTATAAAAATGCTAGATTTCAATCGAGTTTAATCTATCGATCAATTGGTACATTTTCATAATATTTCTAGATATTCATTTAAAAATATACCCATAAAATTCAAACTTAAGTAAGATAGTTTAACTAATATTTTAATTATTGAATTTCTTCATGTCAAACAACTAATACAAAAATTAAGTAAGGGAATACAAATTATAAATTTACTGTCTGGATTTATAGCCTTCAAATGTATTTTTTTTTTCACTAAAATAGCACAGCCTTAACTGTATGGATTACAAATCATAATTGTATGTGAAAAATATGCATATCAGTTAAAATCATAACAATGAGTGTGATAATTATGATTTTTACTTTACGTATTTTACCAAAGTCTATTTATAATCCTAAAATTTTACTTGCAGTTTACATTGTCGAGATACTTATAAATAGTATTATTTTCTTGATTTTATTGTTAAAGAAAGATATATTTGTTTTATTTTAGAAAATTTATAGACTCCATCATCTGAAATTAGGCAAATTCATTTAAATGTTTCAAAAGTGGTGATTTTTGTAAGAAAAAATTACAACACAAGAAACTGCATTAGCGCTGCCAAATTTAACAAAGAATTTGATGTTATTTAAGTGAAAAATGTTTAAAACTCAATGAACGCCTAAAATGACTACTTATCTTTATAAGCAGGCTTATGATTTCCCCTTAAATCGATTCTCCAAATTATTTCTTTCGACTATGCATTAAATTGTTATAGGTGAATTTAATTTGACACTTCCGCTTTAAGTGATTAATTAAATATATGTGATCAATTTCCCATTTTAACAATTATTATTTAAAATATTTTCTTGGAATCTTCATTGAAACTAGATATGATGTCTCTTATATTTTATCACAATAAATTTCAAATGCATGATAATGAGCCCTGGAAACATATCTGAAAGTTTCTCGCAGATGATGCATATTTTCCGAGAAATGTGAGTAGGAAATTTAGATGCATTTATTTTTACTTCAAATTACCCCAATGTAATAAATATTCAATTAGATACTGGGAATAAATTCACAAATGCTTCGAAAATAGTAGTTATTATTGTGTAATTATTGTAGTTTAAATTTGATCTATTATTATTTGTTGCATTATTTTTTAAATGAGAAATACTTCTCTTAACACCTTCAAACGCGTTTTATAAGATACTTAAGAACAATTCTTAGCTTACTTTTTCTTGTTTTATAAGGTTCAAGCTTACTTTTTCTTGTTTTTAAATCAGAGAGAATTTCAAATTATAGTCATATACATTTATATTGAATGTGAGTTAGCCATTAAAATTTTTAGTGTATTCTGAAAAAAAAAACACTCGCTTCAGTATATTTGACAGGGTTATGTAACAATTAACGATGATTTTTCATGAAATCATTATGTCATTGTTCTTAAAATAATTATAAATTGCATTACTTAAAAAAAGTAAAAAAAAATAAATTGCTGAAATTTAAATTTCACTGAATTAAGTGTTATTTTATAGTTTTAGTTAAATTGGTCTTTTATAAGTCATGTAACTTATAAATTAAATAGTGCAAAAAACTTATAAATTAAATAGTGCAAAAAGTTTAATTTTTTGCGCTGGAAGAGTATAAATTTAGTAAGATTTTAATACGAATTTAAATGTAGCGTAATTAGAATTAATCATGACTTATATATTTATCCAAAATGCATGATTTTAAGTACAATTAAAGTGATATCCCTCTTATAATTAGAGGTAATTGTTTGTTAATTGTGTGTTTTAGAAAAAAATATTTATATTAAATAAAAAACAGTAACATTCGAAAAATAATTCAGCAGTATGAAAAATAATATTTCTTTTAACATAGGTAAATATCAGATTTATTCAGGGCAAATTATCTCAATATTTGATTCGTTTCCGTTCAATTTTCAGTTTAAAAGGAAACAAACAGTTTCATCAGCTTTGACTGGTTTCCTTTTGAAACTGAATGGAAACAAACCACAATTGAGCTCGTATTGCTTCCAATTTGGAGGAATGCTTCAATTTAGTATAACAAAAAATAAATAAATAAAGCTTATTGTACAGTTGTTGAAAATATATATTAATATTGATGTTTGGTATAAAAATAAGGTAAAGAAATAGTTTTTCATGGTTACAAATTACATAAATTTTAATAAAATGAAATATTATATACTGTAATGTTCTCATATATATATATATATATATATATATATATATATATATATATATATATATATATATATATATATATATATATATATATATATATATATATATATATATATATTTATTATATATATATATATATATATATATATATATATATATATATATATATATATATATATATATATATATATATATTTATATATATATATATATATATATATATATATATATATATATATATATATATATATATATATATATATATATATATATATATATATATATATATATATGTATGTATGTATATGTATATATATATATATATATATTCAAGGCAAAGTTTAATGCTATAATGCACAGACGGAAACAATGTGCTACATAGCAAGTTATATTATTTTTGCGTTCTTCTATCCACTAATAAAAAGGAATTAACACCATCTTGAGCACTAGGCACACGTTACCTCACTGAGGAACACCTACATCACGCAAGCAATGATATTAATCGACTCTATTCCAAAACAGGCAAATGTATGTAAAAAACATAGCTTAATGGGTCTAAATGTTTCCATATAGTTTTATTCAGTCTCGTGTCAACTAAAAATAATTGAGTACGACCATGTCGAGGATATAAAAAACCTTACAGAGAGAAATACCACACACTGACTAAAAGAGCCTTGCATGCAGTGATTATGTGGTATTAGGGATTCTCGAAAAATTTTGTTGCGTTTGTTCCGAACTCACGAATTTCTGTTTAATGTAATAATGATTTTTTTCAAGGAGGAAACAATCAAAACAAAATGTGGTTAGCCGACCCTAGTGGGGCTTTCTCAGAGGAATAAATCATGTTTCCTATAGCTGGTGTCAAAGTTACACCATTGAGTATGTGAAAAATTTGTTTCAATTTATAAAAGCTTTTACTTACGTGAATAGAAGCAGAACCTCTCAATACAAACTACATAGGTTAGGATTTTGATGTTACGTTCTTTGAATGTATGAAATATTATGTTACTCAGAAGGAATAATCTACTAATTTTACGATAACCACAACATCGTTACCTGTGAAAAGTTGAACATGTTAAAACCAGAGACTCTTTTAGTCGCAACACATTCAATATTCACAGTTTTTAATAACAACCATGTGTGGGCAGACTGTAGCTGACCCTTAAACAACACTAAAGTTTCATGTCAGCTCCTGATGGAAGGCAGAAGTTTTCTAGTTTTCCCTTTAATTGCACGTATATATGGCCCAATTTCCTATATAGTGCCCATCGAGGGTATGTGACACCAGCCGTTTATATACATTGTTTCTATAAGAGTGTCACTATGTGTTCTGGCTTCATAATGTGAATGTAATTGCTTTAATAATTGCTTGAAACGCTGTACAAAAGTTAAGTTAATGTAAAGTTAAGTATATATATATATATATATATATATATATATATATATATATATATATATATATGAGAGTTATATCTTCTTCCGGAAAGTTGACTGTCTTTTTGAGCCACACTATCTGCTAGGTTGTCCAGTAATTCGTCTGGACCAAAGTGCTGCTGCTGGGACTGATGTGTTTCCTCTGACCGACACTGTGATCCCATCCATTTTCCCAGCGATGAGTTTTTCATGCTGTTGACGCTTACAACTGCTTCCTAATAATCTGTTATGAGCATGCGTAGTCGAAATGCAAAGTGACAAGTCCTAACTGATTTCGTGAAACCTTAATTTACACTCTATTTATTTGGGCAAATCAGCTCTATCAGGGTTGTATCTCAATTTATCCTAAAACCCGAAAATGAAAACATAAATTAAAGAGTCATATGACATTAACAAATACCATAGAAACAATCGAACCTTGCCTATATTAAAATGAAAACAATATTGTCAACAAATATTTTGTTAACATATCTTCCTAACCAAAAATTAAACTGATAATTTTCTATTTGGTCAACGCTGCAAGTCATCGAGAGGAAGCCTCAGATCTCTTAGTAGGAATTTACACAAGAGTCATTGATTCTGCATCGAATCACATTGACATTTTAATTAAATATTATTGTATGACGATTTATCAAAAAAAGGAATATATTTGGCAAATACATCATGAATAAAATTAGAATAATTTTAATCAAATATTTCCCATTTGTGAAAATGTACACTTATTAAAATTTTATTTATAAAGGAAGCACTTTAAAACATTTCTTTTATCGTAAATTGCTAATATTTATGTGAATAAAATCAATTTGATGATGAATCTCATAATAAAATTGTTAGTGTGATAATCATCAAAAGTTTTAAATAAAAATAAAAAATGTATCTGATTTTTTCTTTCGATCGCAATTGATCATTAGGAAAAATATGTTTGCTGATTTGCAAAATTATTAATATTTTTCTGCATTACAATTGGTATCAACGGGATATATTCAGTAATAATGATATTCCAGAAAACTATTTGAAAATTTTATAAGTAAAGTAAACTAAGGATGTAGCAATAAAACATAAATATTTTTAATTAAACAAAGTTAATTTTAAGTTATGATATACTCCAGATTTTTAAGCAGTATTTTAAATTCAGAACTACAAATCGGTATGAGTAGATATGGCAATTTATCTGAATAGTATTCATTTATCTCAACTGCATTTCTCTGTATAACAACACACAAATATTATTCTTTGAATGGCGAATAATAGTTTATTAATTATTTAAATGTAATTCAGAATCAATATTTTTATACCTCATTTGAGGAAAAAAGTTATTAATTTAACACCATAACTAAAGAAATTATTATAAGATTCACGTAAAAAAAAAGATCCATTGATATTTATATTCATTTAAAATAAATCTTCTTGAACTTACTCATTGTTTTGTTATTTGCATATAATATAAATGAATATGGATATTTTATATTCTATTCTTTAGATTCATTTAAAAATCCTTAACTCTACACATCAATAAAATTAATTGTTAACAGTTCACAACTATTTTCTATTTGTTAGGAACTTTAAGTAACATTTTACTTAACTTCAAGAATAAATTGACGATTCTACAAAAATAATGCGGATAGTAATTGAATGAATGAATGATTTGTAATATATATAAAGCAATTTAATTCACATAATAGGAAATAAATATTTGAAATTAAATCCATATTAAAAAAATTACTAAATAAAATAATTTTTAGATGCTTTAGTCGTTAATAAAAACTCATTACATTTATTACATTATTTCTGTTTATTGAGTATTTAAATAGAACTAATGTAAAAAACATTTACTAACAAAATACTTTTTAAAACTGATTTATTTATTTTAAAAAGGAATCCTGTGACTCATTATATATAAGTTAGATTAGTAAATTGCACATGCAAAATAAATAATAATCAATCAACATCATTTGATACATCGAAACGCAGTTATTTATTAATATATTTTATCTTAAGATCTTTTTTTAAATAAAAGCAGTGTAAGGAGTTCATTTTTTATTGCAGTGCGTGGGAGGATATGTATGCTATGGTTTTGTACTCTGATATATAAGAATTTTACTGATCTGTACAAAAAATAGCTTCTACAATAATTAATTACAAATAAAAAAGCATGATTCAGAGCATAATAAAAAGCAGGGCCATAAAATTTCTGATGATAACCATATTTATCAGTTAACAATAGTATATGGCTTCAGCAGAACTGCTTCTTGAAGCCATGTAATACAAACTGTTTTGTTCCAATTCATCTTTGAAACAATTCTTGGCACATTTTTTTAGAAACAGTGGATAGGACACTGGTACGAATCTCAGATTCATTCGAGAAAGATAACATAACAAGCGAAGAAAATTGTTGGAATTGTCGGAAATCATAGTATATTAATACTTCCACTTGCATATTATTTATAATGTCATTTTAATGGCCTGTAAGATACACGCTAAATTTTGATGCCTCATGCTCTGTTCCATGCTGCAATCATCAATGATTATTTTCTTTTATTTTAAGAAAATGCTAAATATTAGACAAGTTATCATCTGTAAATATGTTTGCAAATCCAGTGATATATAGTATAATTTGATCTCACTGTATCCTCTTTATTTAAAATGAACTTAAAAGTGCTTAATCACAAACTATTTGTTGTTGTAAAGTATTAGTTTTGTTTGATTTTCAAGTCTTAAATGTTGAACTCTTCAAGAGTGTGTCTGTATTCAAAAGTTATTTTATAAATATAAACTGTTTAGTTAGACATTAAACTTTTTCAAGTGTGTCTCAGCATTCATCACATTAACTTTAAAGATTTAAACACCATTTCATTATATTTTATCATTGAGTTACAGTTGCAATTTCTAATTTTTTTTTTTAAATTTTGGATCACATGATTGTTACTTTTTCATTTTTAATTACTTCCCCTTGTTTTAGGGTCATATAGATATAAAAGCATTGTCTTAAATAAAAAAAAAGTTATATAGCATGATATTTAGTTTCATTTAGAGCTCCTACATTACAAAAACTCATATAACATTTCGTTATATATGAAGCAACAATAAAAAATATTTCAAATGCAGCTTTTTGATTGCATTAACAATCCATGTAACTAATTTCAATTGTGTAATAAATGAATGAAAATCAAAATCAATTTCATTATGCTATTAGATAGGGCTGTGTTTATTTGCTGATAAGCAGTGGTCAATAATGTCAACATTAATTAAATGATAATAAAATCAAACTAATAAAAAATTCGTTTTGTCAATAATGAAACTTTTTAAAATAAAATTTCAAATTTATAAATTTATTATCTTACAAATGTAAATGCTTTAATGCTTATATCACAATGATAGAATAATCATTAATGCTCATAATATATTCTGTTAATAATCATCATAAAAATTTATTTTCTAATCTGTTATAATTTTAAAATAATAATAATAATAATTTAAATGAATAATGTTAGATTTAAATTTAAATGTATTTAAACGTGAATATATTTTCATAGTGGAAACAAAAAAATTTCAATTCAGTATACACAGTTAACATTTTAATTATTGTAAGTGTTTTGTAATTTTAATAAATATATGGCAAAAAGGTTATTTAAGTAAAGAAAAGCAAAATATAGTACATTTTAGCATAAAGCTTTTCTTATCCGAGTAAAATGTTCAGTAAATTAAATGTTCTCTAAAAAAGTATATAATTTTCAAACACACTCGCAACTAAAAATAGCATCACAAACACCCATATGATTGCGTAATTCAAAAAAGCAAATTACATTAGCTAGCCTGATATCGATTACTCTGCTATATGTACTAAATTAAGGATTTGTTTGAACTTGTTGCTCCAAGTAAACATCATCTGAGCAGCCCACAATGCGCCTGAAATTTAATGAGTTCCATCTCACTAAACCCTCTTCACACATCTCGCTTCCTATTTCTCAACGAAGATTTATAGATCTCAGTTGTCTCGGAGCATTATGGGTCCAAGTCACCTTGTTCCTGCAGTGAAGTTTCCGCGATGCTTGTGTCAGCTGTTTGTTATCATCTTATCCAAGGACTGAAAGCTGCCTTTCTTTCGGTTCGTTGCGAGGAAAGTAGCATTACGAGGAGTTGTTTTCTTTTAACATAAAGGGAATCTCTCAAGTCAAAATAGATGAATGGCTTTCTCTTTTAAGCGGTATATTACAAAATAAGTTTCCTTTTCTTACATGGAAATAAATATGCAAGTGCTATATTTTTATGATTATATTTAATTATATTTTCTCAGAATAAATTTATTTTTTCTTATTTTTTTCTATTTAAATAAGTCATAGATATTTTTCTTCAATATTATTACCGTTTTTTAGAGATAAATAGTCTTTAATATATAAATTTGATTAATAAAATGTAGCATAAAATTAAAATTTTATCTTAATTTATTTATTATGTTAAATGTGAAATAATTAAATTTTTAAAAATAATATCTAAAAATATATTTAAAATTTATTAAAAACTGTCCAAATAAAATAATTTCCTTTTAATAAAGTAATTCATTTATTATATACTTGACATGAAAACTCTTAATATATATTTCATGTATTTTATTTAATAATTAACGTTGATATGTGTAAATAAAAATAAAGAAAAATTGTTGAATAATAATGATATTCGCTGTGGTTAAAATTAAGTTTACAAATAACATTTTAACTTAATGTATATGTTTTTAATTATTAATTTGCAATCTAAGAAACGTATTCTGGATTTTTTTACTTCAGCGAATATATATTCTTATACTTACATAGCCACTTCAGAAAACTCTCTGAGTGTGCCAAACTTTGATAATTTTTCAGCTTTTTTCTATGCAACTACTAAATTAGTATTCAGAAAATTTTGCTTTTCTATTTCAAAACTGGTTTAAAATTGTTTTTTACTGCAAAAAATGAGATAGTTTTGGGGAAAAAGATTTCCTTATATTTAAGTACAATACGTACAAGAAAAATCATGGTACAAATAGCTCAAAAATCAATTTTATAAACATTTCTCAAAACAATGCATTTAATTAATGCTATTAGCCCTCTAAAATATTTTATATTTAGGTAGTCTACCAGATATTTCTCTATAAAATAAATTGAAATTATTAGAGAAGTAACTTAAATTTTAAACTTAAATTTTGTTTAATTTATTATTATATAATGTTTATTTAATATTATGTATTTAAATTTATCATTATGTTTTATTCATTTTCCAATACAGCTTCGATATCCTGTTGAGTAGGTGGTTACAAGGCGAAGACAGCTTTGCTCATAAATGGAAGATAGTTCAATAAAATCAATCTTGATCACAATGCCCTTCAGGAAAATGATTCTTCTTTTATTATCTGATCAAGTCTGAAAACTTTTGCCCACACACATCTAAGCTTTAAATTTTCTTATTTTTCAGCATTATTAAATTGAACAAATCACTACAACCAATATGTGTTTTATATTAAGTATTTTGAAGAATCTGATTAAAAACAAAATAAAAATTTCAATTAAATCACTTTTGATATCCTAAAATATTGTGATTGTGAGTTAGAATAAACAATATGATCTATTAGTTAACATAATAGTTAAAAAGGAGTTTTATTATTACCAAATTCAATGACAACGCTGAATTAAAATACAAAACATAAATACAAAAATTCGAGATGCTATAAAAAGTTGGACAACTTTAAGAATTAACATTATTAAAGTGGTGTGGTATAAGTTGCAAAACATTCTAACACTTCTAAGTTTATGTCTAATAATTTCTTATTATTTAGTTGAGTTACAAATATGAAAATATTTAATAAAAATATTTGGTTATTGTAATTTTTTTGATATTTATTATTTTTACTGAAATCAATTAATAAATCCAATAATAAAGGAGTGATCATCTTATTTTTCACAATGAATTATATTTTCATTGATGTCTTGCGAAAATTCAATTATTTCTTAAAATATATTATTTTTGAGATCAATATGTTATAATGAGGTTTATAAAGATACAGATATTTTTGGACAGTAATTCATTTTCTGCAGTCTCTACTAATAAAATATGAAATTGAAATTAGTATATTCATATCTTACATTAAAGCGAAATTTCGAAATATTTACAGTTAAAATAAGCTTATAATCACAGAATTTTGAAATAATTAGTAATTTAATTTTAATCTACTTTAATTATCTAACATAATTTTTCAACACTTTGGAAGTATTATGCATGTAATCAAATTTTTTATTACTTTTGTTAAATTAGTAAACACATACATTTGAACTTATAATACATTAAAATAAACTAATGTTACTGTGAAACAAGTTTAACAAATTTCATAAAAATATGCTATGTATGTATTCTTTGAAAATTATATTTTTAAATTAATTGCAAAAAATATTTTTTAAATTTTCTTTCTATATTGTAGTATTATTTACTTTCAACATCACGAAATTATATTCTATTTATGCATTGGATTTCATCAAAATTGATTGTATCAATCTTCAAATTTGATGAAATTGTTGATATATGATAACATGTTTTCTATAATGTAAAAAAATCGAATCAAAATTTTTACTCATGTTATGATTTAAAAGCATTTCTTATATAATTTTTTCATTTAAATTAAAATACAAATATAAAAGGTGCATTGATTTTTCCTGAAATATATAAGATTTCATTTTATCAAAGTGTAATAGACTTCATTAATGTCAATTATTTCATTGATCTGATCTGATTCTGTCAGAGCAGATGAGAGATCAGAAACAACAATATGTATGTTCGAAATTGTGTAGATTACAATTTTTCAGGAAAAAAAATTAATATGGAACAATACTAGTATCAATTTCTTTCGAGCAAAAGAAAATGCTTAGTTTTTTTTTTTTTTTTTTTTTTTTTTTTTAAATACGAAAGGAGAGAAATACGAGATAAAAAATTCCAAAAAGAATTTTAGCTTCAACGTATATAAATATATACATACATAAGCATATTACTTTCATAAAATTTTGAGCCGAATATACACATATAAAGAAATTTTCTCTTGTTGTTGCTTATGATACTTGGACAAGCCACGATATCTGTGCCTTGTCTAGCGAATTTAAGTCAATATGGAAAGTCTTTCGTTTTAATCAGAGCATCACGAAGGTAAATGCACATCTTAGCTCTTTTTTGAATCCTCCGATAGATGGCACCACCAAAAGATCCAATCCGTCAATTAATTTTCTCGTAAATGTATTTTAAAAAACTTATTAAATCGTATAATTTTCATAACTGATTAATTTAATAAAAGCATAATGTGTTTTTAGGAAAATTTATCAAATGTTCAGCACATGGATAAAATTTCACGGTGGAATTAATTGTGGAATATGCTAAAGTTGTATGTCAATTGAGTTTTGCATAAGGACATTTATAAATGATGAATACTTTGTTTTGTTATAAAAATGTGTTTCAACTTACTATTGGGTTATATATATATATATATATATATATATATATATATATATATATATATATATATATATATATATATATATATATATATATATATATATATTATATATACACACACAATATTTTTTCATATTGGCACTGCAATATTTTTTTTTCAACCATTGTTTCTTTAATATGTAAAACAGGAAGTCATAATAATTAAAAATAATAAAGTGAAAAAATGTTGCATAATAGGGATTATTTATTAATAAAAATAGTTTTATGTATTTTAGATATGCTAACAAGAAAATAAAAATGCATGCATACCTAGAGGAGCAGGCGAGGCCCAGAATGTACCTTAACGAGTTTTGAATTACAGCCCATCAACAAAGTCCTTTTTTGTCCTATGATCAGGTTATAAGTTTGAACCTGAAATATACTCTCCTCTCCACTTCCAAGTCACATTAATTTAAGAACACTGGACATCGCAGTGGGCATATTTCCAAACCCCCGAAGTTCCAGCCAAAGCATGAGAGAGAATGTAATTACCCTCCCAATTATTGCTTATGATAAATGATTCTTCAGCATGCAAATTTTAATGTGAATTTGACTCAAGATTCTGAGACATTGGAAATCCATGGAAATACACATGAGCTCTGAAGACTTTTGCACTTTGTGATGTTGTTGTTGGATGCTGTCTTTGGCCAGTGGCGCTAGAGGAGATCCAAATAATTTAGCACGATCAAAGAATTGTCGTGTAAATTTTGCTAGGATAACCCCAGGCACTCAAGAGCTTGTCGTAGTTTAGGCCCACTTGTAATTAGTCGTGCTATTGTGTTTTGTTTAGTTTATTTCATGACACAAAAAAAGACTGGCAAACAATATTAATGCTGTATATCTTAAAATGAAATTGCATTATTTTACACACTGATTCTCCCTATTTTATGTTTGAACAATGATGTAGAAACATGATTGAGAAATAAGAAAAAATGGATGAAATCCAATATTTTCTGTTACAAATTCAATATATGCACTTGTTAGAAATATAGGAATGCTAACCGCTATGTCAAATCTGCTATAAATTTATATTAGATTTTCTTAGCTCCAGTGACTACAACTTCAGAAATCACGTGACTGGAGTTTCAACAAAGTTTATATAAACGCTTACGTCTAAGCACTCGTTTAATCTGCTTCACTTATTTTGAAGGATATGTTTTGCTTAATTATTTGCACCGCTTAATTAATTAGTACATATAAATTTATAAATTGATTCTTAGAGTTTCTTTTTGTGTATTAGAATGCAAATTTTAAAATGTAAAATTTCAATTAAATTATTTTAGAGTGAAGCTTTGTAATTATTGAAATATTTCAATTAGTATTAATTATTGTTAGATATTTTTAATGCTAAGTAATGTACAATCACATGCAGTCTTCATGCAATACTGACTGCTATAAAATATTCCAAAAATCTAAGAGTGCATCATTCTTTCATTATTGCCCTACTGATATTAAAAAAGCGTAAATGAAAAATTTTCTTTCCATAAAATAAACTTTTTGGTATCCTCATTTTTCGTGAGAATTGTAAGTTTTATATTCTAATTTGTATTACTTACCTGTTAAAATATGTGTGAGCAATTGTTTGCTACCGATTTCATTGTAGCAGTTTTATGAAAGCATTTCTCAAACTGTTCAGTTATTTTTCTAAAATTGTGTTATTCAATTTTCTCTAAATATCAATAATTTGGGAGAATGTAAAATTTTATAATCAAGTACAACAAATACATTTCAAACAAATGCCTTAAATTGTTATGCTATTAGATTATTTGCACCATCTCAGACTTTAAATAATTGAGATTTGTATGTAAATGCAACTATTCTCACTTCTCAATTCAAAACATAGTCATCCTATTTTTCTTTGAGTAATATTAGTCAGATATTTAAGTAAATCCTAAGCAGTTTGGTTATGGTATACATTTTTAGATACCTGTGATAATGTCTAATTCACACTGTATGAACAATTTAATGCTAAAGATTTATAAGGAAGTTTATGGTATATCTGATTCTCCATGTAGCAGTTAGGTATGATGCCATATATACATAATTATATACCAATTCATCATATACATGTTAATGAGCCCTCCTTTTACTTTGCATGCACTATTGGCTTTTTTAGAAAAAAATTTTTAAAGTATCTATTGGTCTTAAGTAAAATGTAAAATTACAATCTGGAGAAGTTCAAGATGACTCAAAACATGCTTTGGTAATAAATAATTTTAAAAATGGGTTAATAAACTTTTAAATATGTCTCTTGTTCTGTATCATAAGTGCTACAGAAGCAGATCTTTTGGAAGAGTTAGTAATGAAAGAGTTAGTGTTGTAAATCTTATAAATCGATTAGGTGGTTACTTTCACCTAATATGAGATCTTTACTTTTTAGACACTTGTATTATCCAACTCCTTAAAATCAAACTATAGAGGTTGCAAACTTAAACAAGAAATTCCTAAGTCTCCTAAATGTCAGATTTCATTTTTCCGAATGGTCACCAGGCATGTATTAATAATAATCCTATACGTGGAAAAGGTGCCCAATCCGTGAATGAAACTACAACTTGCATTTCAAAATTTCTAAATGCCGTAAATATTTTTGCTTCACATACATCATTTAACATACTTTGTCTTATATGGATTCCAGGAAAAGCAATTTCAATCAGGATGAAACAGAATATCACTTTCTCTGTGGTGAAACAAATGTTGAAAAACAGGACACCAAACATTGTTTTATTTACAAACAGAAGCTAAAATAACGACCTTTCAGCATAGAAAAGTAACTCTCCTATATCCACAATAAACTCAACTTTGTTATTTAAATTAGGAACTATACTTTCAACTACCAATATCACGAAGAAATCTACTTCAACCTCTTATAAATCTAAGTGAGAAACTGCAAAATTTAAACTAGAAAAATCCTAGAAAACAGTTTAAATAGTAATTTATACTTGTGCATCAGATATGAAAATAAACTAATCTTCAAAGACAATTTCAGAAAGTAAAGGAAAAAACAATCAAACAGTTCCGGATTATATTTCACGGAACTGTCGTGTTCAACGGAACTCGAAAATCGATAGGTGTACTGCGCTTAATGGATATCAGATAAAGTAGTTTTTTTTTTTTTCAAGTAATACAAATTTTTCAGTTTAACTGGGTGAAACTAACCATTCGAATCTCTTCCTATATTTGAAGGACATTGGAGTTTTTAAAAAATGTGTCCATTTGGCTTCATGGGTTTATTTTAACATCTTTATTTTTCTGAATAAATCTCATATCATCATTATCAACTAGCTCTTAATCAATGGTTTACTCAAGTACTTAATGTTAAGTATTGTGTGGGTTTCAATGCAGATTATTACTCCTGGTTACCTGGCGACAGTAAAATAAAATCAGTGTTAGCCTTAGCAAGAGTTTTTATATAATTTTACATAGTGCTATTTTTCCTATAATTATATTTGAGGTAAATTAGTGATGGACCATGATGACATCCCCAATCATATTCAAATGGAGTTGAGAGTTGACACCAGCAAACTTTCCTATAATTAAATCCAAGAGGATCCTTACTAGTTTAATGAGAACTGCTTACATGAGTTTTAATTTAAAAATAATGAAAAAAGACTAGCATAAATTTTACAATAGTTAAACATGAATACTTTACAACATCTCTTAAAATATACGATCCTATTCTGCTTAATTGTAAGGATGAAAACTAGATGACAATATAATAAGGTTAACGATGAATTGCATACAGTTAACACATAATGATTTGATATTTTGAAAAGTTCTTGATTATGAATAAATTAAAAATTTGTAAATTATATTCATAAAATATTTTGATATTTACAATTAGCGAGCCTTCATTCGGCCATAAATATTGTAATTCTCATTCCCTATCTCTTATATCATTTGTGGATACAATTTTCCCTCATATCAACTATGCTTTTTTTAAAAAAATACGTACATTATCACATTCTTTTCCTCATCAGTTTTCAAGACATGCTCTTAGAAAGACATTCGCTGACTCTATAAAAAGGCCTTCCATATAAAATACAAGTTAGAACATTCAAGATAACCATAGTGAATGTTTTTATCGCAGAGAAATAAGTAAATATTTGCTCTTAGGTAAGCTGCATCAGACCTCCCAATCTAAGAAACTAAGTTTTCATTGTTTATTGGAAATTCAACTAATTTTTTTTTTTCAAATTTCACTCTCGATATAACGTTTTTACAAATTTCTTTTTCCAGATAATATAAGTTTTTACGCTGAGGACGGCTAAATGCTGGGATAAAGTTAAGTAGCAGGTAATCAAAAATGGATTGGATTCCATTTTTTTACGCGGGTTCAGTCTTTGGAATCAGATTTGTGGGACTTGGGAACGTTTGGATAAAAGTAGGCCATGATCCGTAAAGAAGAGTATTATGTTATGCTACAGCAACCTAAATAGAAATCTGACTTGAGTGAAACATAATGATTAGATCTTAAAACTTATTTATTGTTGCCTCTATGAGCTTTAGCAATTCATGTTAATGATAAGAAAATACAATAAGTTTTTACTATGGGAAAAACATGCCCATGATAAAAACATATGTCCTTCAAAGAAAAAATATTTTGCTAAATTTTTCTCTAAGGAAAAAATTCTGTTTTTCTTTTAATAAATTTTTTTTCTCCTCCAAATATGAATTTTTCTTACTCAACCTATCAAATCTGTTGATAATTTAGTTATTAAAATGATTCTTCATCATCAAGATCAATACTCATTATCAATATACTTTAATGAATTTGATACATTTATTTCAGATGCTACAACAATAAAATTTTTCATTACGAGAAAGCAAATTCTGCAATTATTTTGGTGTATCTCTATGTATCAACATTTTTATACTTTCATGATTAATTTTATATTGTAAAGTTTTACAGGCTTTATTATTCTTTAAAGATAGTAAACATTTTTATACTATGCAAAAATAGCTGGGATTTACTGGATATTTATTTATTGAGAATTAAATTAATAATGAGTTCTTGATGTGTGTGTTTATGTTATTTATGTTTACGTATATCATGTCAACAACATTTTTGGTCATTGTGAAACATGACGCTATAATTAATTATTTTTGTTTTCCAATGAAGAAATTTTTAAATTTTTAGATCAAGATAATACATGGTGTTGCGTAAAAATCATACTTCAGGAGAGGTAAGTTTCTCTGTTCGGGAGTGGCAACAGATGAAAAAGATAGAAGGTCGGTAACGGTTGTGTTTTGAAAATTATGAATGGCGAAAGAGATAAGTGTTTTAATGTTTGTGATGTGATGTTTGATTTAAATGAATGTTGTTAAAGTTTCCCTCAATGTTATCCTCTAAAAACAAACCTTGCTCACATTCAATTTTACAGTAAATCCTATTGAGAATTACAACACATGGTCAACGCTGTTAAAATCTTAAAAATATTACTTTTCATCTAAAAACTTAATGTATTTCATATCAAAGTTTCGCGCAATGTGTATTCAGTAAAAAACATACATCTTATGTAAATTTATTACATTTATCTTCCTAAAAGCTAATTATTTTTTCTATCTGGAAAAACTAAAAAGCAAAATTTATATTAACTTTATTTCAAATTAAGCTCTTTTATTCAACGTATAAAATAAAATAAAATTTTTAATAGTTTTTTAAAATTGTGAATTGAAAGGTATAAAAATAGTGTTTTTTGGTTAAAAATAGTGCATAAATATAGACTTCTCAGTTAACTATAAATTTTAATTTTTTGAGGCAACATTTGGTGACGGCAGGCTGATAATCATGTTGCCCATCTGGTAAGGCGGATGAATGAAACAATTGACATTATTGACGTCCGATAAAGGAAGTAGACAATTGTAGATATCCTTCCCAGTCCAGTCTAAAATTTGCTGAGGTAATGAGTATTCTTCTTGGCATTTAAGGCAAAAAGGAAACATCTTGTTAACTCCAGAATACGTGAGAATTATCAGACATCCTTTGGTAAATTGAGATAGACTTTATTGGTCTGCCTATCGCCAGAGAGAGATATGAAAGTCCTGTTTTTTAGCATGATTACTAGTTATGATGTCGATTTACTATCAATTTTTCTTTATTTTGTAATCTTTTACCTCGTGAATATGTCTAAATATGTGAGCTCTGATGTAAAAGGGACAGGATGGACAAGTCCTTCCTTTGCAAGAGTATCTCAGCCAATTCATTCCCATGGATATTAACATGAGATGGACAAAATGAAAATGGGCTTTTTGCTGGTAAGATGAGCTTAACTTTTCATACAAAAGCCTGTCTTTATCTATTATGGGGACAAAATTTTTAAGATTAATTAGGGACACGCTTGAGGCTTAAGCAAAATATTGATAATATTGAGTTAATTTGAGCTACTATTTTCTAAATTCAAATTATTATCAATAGATAGGAAATTTGTTTCTCATTATTTATGTTTAAATATACTCATAAATTGCAAAAAGGGAATTTACTCCTCTACGTCTATTTATTTACAAATGTATATTTATTTACACATTTTAACGTGTTAGTTAATCTATGAAAACTGATGCCCATATCGATTATTTCAGAGACACTCACAGAATGATTTTAAATGATATTCTAGCCATAATTTGAGATACAGATACATCGCGCGAATCAAGAAATATTTGACATTTGTATAATATCATTCTTCAAAGTTGCAAGAATTAATCATTTTATCAACTTTTATCAAAGATAAAAGCTTTCATGTTTATTAATGATGAATGCAGAGAAGATTTCAAAGTGGAGAAATAATTCTCTTTCCGAAAGGTTGTGCACTCAATCCCCAAACAAATATAAAAGAGATTAAGTGAAATCTTGCAAAACTGAGAACGCTTTAAAGATTTCTGCTTTAAGGCACTCGGGTTAAATACTTTAAAATTTATTTCAAGAACTTTACAGGTGGTTGAATCTCACCTGGAGTTTACGTAAATATTTTAATTAAACGAGTGTATTAAATAGGGAACACACAGAACTTTAAAGCTTGATGAAATAGTTAGAAATAAATTTTATATTATATAAATATTAATTTAATATTTAGTTAATATAAAATTATTAATTAAATTAATATAAAATAATAATATAAATTAATACATATAAAATAATCTAAGATTAAAGCAATGTTAGATTATTTATTTTAAATATTGTTTTGTTTTACTCAGTCATATCCAAAAGTTTACATTCATGCATATTTTTTTTCATTCATTAAATATTCATTATAATGAAATTTAAATTAACTTTTTACAAACTGTAAAATTATTGATAGTTTACGCATAATAAAATACATACTGATTCTCTATTTTCTTATGTTAATGCAAAATTTGAAATCCTACTTCAAAAATAGATAAAAAAAAGTAACAGATATTACTAATAAAGAATAAATGGCATAAGAGTATTTTTTTAAATGAATGAATTAGCTGATAAAATTTATATTATTTATATCAATTATTTAACAGGAATTTTAAAACAATTATTTAAAAAAAAATTAAAGGAGTTTTCAATGAAACATTATAACATTTAAATAACATCATTTAATTAAAAATCAAAATATTTGTATTAAATATAATGTGATGTGATTTGTTACTTAATTTATATAGATAATATTCCTAAATTCTCATTTTTCTGATTCCTGTTTTATACGGATATTTCAGTATGAAAAAATAGAGAATTATTTAATTTTACAAATAACAAAATGCCTTTTAATATATCTATTGAAAAAAAAATCATTTATGGAATCAGTAAAGCATATTCTATGTTGACATATAGTCTTGGATATTTTCCTCAGAAATTTAATATTTTACAATATGAAACGCGTACAATTGTAGAATATGAATTGAAAATATAATTTTGTTCTTTTTTTAACTAGAAAATAATTCTTAAATGATAAACAGTCAATAATTTAAGCATTACAAACATATTTTAAATTAAAAAAATTTTACAAGGTATTTTAAATGAAAAAAAGTCAATGTTCACAGGTTATTTTTTATCTTTGTTTCTTGTTAACACGCAATAACAATTACGGTATAAAAGCCTATAATTAACTAAGTATTCAAAAAACTGAATAAATAAATGGTTTCAAAAGAGATAAGGCACAGATATCTTTTTAAAGACTAGAATATAAATTCAGCTAAGCCCTCATACATTATTCTGCTCATACGACTTAAAATACATTAGAATTGGAAAAGAATGCATTGTCTAGGTTTATAAACAGACGAGGTTTATTCCCTCATTAGAATTCCTTAAATATGTACAGAATTTTGCGCTGCATTTATCCTTTTCGTTACGTCCATTAAATGTCATCCTCTTTTCATTTTAAAATTCATTTTAAATGGTTTTTAGAAAGATGCCTAGGATAAAATTATATTAAGTAAATAAAATTAACTTTTTTTCACAAATATTTTTCAAATTCACTATCCGGAAATATAAATCAAATCTATTATAATAGGTTTCTTAAAGAAAAATCACTTCTGTTTTGAAAGATTCCAGAAAAGTTTTTGTTATTGTATTTTTGCATCAACTATGACACATTTGAAAATATTATTTGCTAATTTTTTGCTTATTTTGTAATATTTAGTATAAAATAAATTATTAAAAGGAAGAAGAAAACTTAAATTAAAAAGACGATTCACACATTTATATTTGTTATTATATGCTAAGCATATAAATTTCATAAGCTGCGTTTTTCATTGAGAAACATGCACCAAACTTTTAAGTTTTTATAGCTAATTAGAAAATTAATGGGAAATTTATATCAAAGATAGTTACTCTTTGACACTGTTTTTTTTACACTATTTTACAGCACTGAATGGGAAATTGACTGTAAGCATGATAAAAGCAAACCAAATGTAACGAAGAAAAGCTTGAAAATTCTCTTCAAATATGATATCATTAAATATTGAAGTTAATACTACCTTCAGCTGTGCTCCAATGGACTCGTGATCATTGGCCAATCGGAAAATCTGAAAACGTATTCACTCCTGGGTGAATAAATTAATATATTTTAGAAGTAAAAAATTCTAAATATCAAATTATTTATAAATACTCTATAAACATACAGAAAAAATATTTAATTAGTTTTTTTTAGCTATAATGATTCTTCATTGATAAATATTCATAAAACAAAGAAAAGAAAAGCAGACCACATTTTTAATGAACTCGTATCCGAAATTGAGTGTTCATGGCATGAATGACTTTAAAAAGGATTTAAACTCACATTAATCATGATTTAAATTAATTACAAGAGCTGTAATTAAAATTTTAAATGGAAATTTAAATTTTGTTTTGTTTCCAAGAGACCGACGTCATATAAGTTTCCTTCCTATCTGAGAAGAATTCAGTTTACCCTTAAAAAATTTATTTACATAGATTCATTGAATTATTAGTTTGAACGTTATTAATGCTGTATAAATTGTTAAAAAATTCATTATAATGTTGAATGAATTTTAGCTTTTAGTTAATTATATATATATATATATATATATATATATATATATATATATATATATATATATATATATATATATATATATATATATATATATATATATATAATGCTATCATCACTATTTATTATTTTTTCAAATTTCTTTTATAATTTTTTAATAGTCTATTGTTTAACAATTAGGAATTCCGTTTTTTCATTAATTAACTGTTTGTATATAATTAATAATTTTCCATTTGTGAATTGCTTAATATGTGTGTTGTATAATGAAACCAATTTCGTTACACAATAAACTTTGAAGCCTTTAAAAATTAATTAAATCTAGAAAAAAAATTTCATGATTTTTTTATTCTTAGAAGAAGGATAAGAAAGTTACATGAATTTTTCCCATTTAATGCATATTAAATATATGATTTAATTTTCTTATTCGCGCAAGAAAATGCAATATCAGTTTGTCTCATTAAGCAGTATTTAAAAAACTGTAAAAGCATAAATGTTCTGTAAAAGCATGAATCTGATACATTATACATTTTATAAACTACGAAGTTGTATTAGTAGAATGAAATTGAAATTCAATATATAAATATTATAAGAATAAAACATTTCAAAAATACAACTCTCTCTTTTCTACAACGTAAAATGTTTTGACATCGATATGGTGCCATTTTTACTACCTCTTTCATTTTTTCTTTAAATATTCAGTTTATATTTTATCAATGGCAAAGTTTGACATTGATGAAAAACCAGGGCATCAACATATTATTATTCATTTCATCAGCACAAATTTTCTCTGTTGCCGCCTTGAAAAATTATTCATCAAGCGAGAAAGTGCGCCAGTTATGACAAACTCATACGCTGTTATTTCTCTCTGAAAAAATTTATTCAGAATGTTATTTGTGGTGGTATAGTCCACGATCTGTGGTGAGCAATAGAACTCAATAAATTATTTGTCATTGTTTTATTGACGGATCTTTATTTTGTTGTTGTTGCTAATCTCCAAGAATCTGACGGAGTCAGACCAAATCTAGAAATCCGTTGAAGGAGAGGAAATCGATGACAAGGCGAAGAGAAGTGTAGATTTCGTCCCATAGTATATTCATACAACTCAGGATATGCTCAGGAGATTGGCATTTAGGACAGAGAGGGAAAGTCGAGTTATCTACCCGCTACAAAAGTGAGGCATTTCAGGTGGCCAGAGGCGAGACGTGCAAGGCAAGTGCTGGATTCCTATCACAGGAAAGAGCTACAGAAAAGTCCCAGCTTTCTACTCGTGTAGACGTTGTGAGTCAAAGGTACCTGCCAATCGGTTTTAAATTGGGCTTTTCTCAGGGAAAAGAGTTCAAAATAAGGTAAGCGTGGAAGAAGAAGCAGGATGACCTGAGCCCTCCTTTGCTAAAGTGTCTGCTATTTCATTGCCTCCAATACCCACGTGAGACGGGATCCATTTAAAATAGATAATATGCCGAAGGGAGACAATTTTAAGCTTGTGTACAAGGGAAAGGCTTATTTGGTCTCTCAAGCTCGTCCATTTTTGCAGATGTTGAATTGAACTACGGATATCAGTTAATATCCAGGCATCATTATAATTAGTTTCGCTCATGATAAATTCCAATCTGATATTAATGGTAATTAGTTCACTACGTAAAACCGAACAAAAGTCGGGATTACGTTGACTAAGAGAGAGTTTGTCATGAGGAGTCTCGATGAAAATTCCGCTGCCAGTTTGGTGAGTTATTTAGCTGCCATCAGTATAGATTTTCATGTCACTTGATGGTACATTATTAATGGCTTCCAAGGCCAGTTGTTTTAGCAATTCAGGTAAGCAATTCCTCTGGATGACAGCCGTAGAAAATTCGTAATTGAAATGAATATTGGAAAGAGCCTCAGAAGGGTTCAGACCGCAGTGAAGGGCAGGTGGTTCGACATTGTTCTCGGTTAAGTGCAGTGAATTAAAGTATCCTTTATTTTAAATCCTATCATCCTCAAATTCCAAATGTGATTCCACTTAACAATTTGCGTATATTTGTGTTCTTTTGTTAAATACATATGTCAAAATATTTTTCATTGAATTTTAAATGGAAAATAATTTAATATTCTAATTCAATTTATTACTTTTATGCTGTAATAGTTTTCTTGCAAGTATTGCAAAGATATATCGCAATTACTGACAGTATTTCCTGATTTGTCAATTCATACTTTTGTCAAAAATATGTACATCACCAGATCTGTTTTTCCTGAACATATGTCAGCTCCTCAGTGCAACATATTTCAGACACTGCATATTTAAACTAGTTATTTCTACAGGAACACATTGTGATTATCGATTTATTTAAAAAAATTATCTATAGCAACATTTTACTACTCATGAAGTTTTGACACATGATGAGAAATAAAATAGGACAGTTTTAATAACTGCTCTACAGTTTTTATAACATTTTAAAAGTTGATTTAACTTTCTAAATTTAAAACTTAAATTAATTTAAAAACATATTACACACACACGCACGCACGCACACATGCACGCACGCACACACGCACGCACACACACATATGCACGCACATACACACGCATGCATGCACACACACACACATATGCACGCACATACACACGCATGCATGCACACACACACGCACGCACACACACACACACATATAATAGAGTTAACTATATTAACTTTTCCTTTTATTGAGATTATTTGTTGTGTTTTTATGGCTGTGTAAAACACATGAGAAAGATATAAATCCTGAGCTTTTCGTTGTTAACAATAACAATTGAATCGTGGCATTTAACACTGAGTTTATCTATCAATGCAATACTCTTTATACAAAAACATTTATAAATATATGTGTATATATAAATGTATATATACACATTTATAAACATATGTGTATATATAAATGTATATATACACATTTATATAAACATATGTCTATATATAAATGTATATATATACGAACATAAATATATCATACATGCATACATATTTGAATAGATAGTAACAGATTATAGATTGAAATGCAGGTAAGTATATTAAATGTTTGCTGATAAATGTATGCTTAAAACATTACTTAACACTACAAGAATAAACAGTATTGAGAAATAAAGTTAATTCACAGAAGATGGAAATCAATGAAGAAAATGGGCCAATGTGGTATATTTTAATCAAAATAGATATCATATTTTACTCTACAAGATTCCACAACTTTTCTATTAGGCTGCAAAATAGTTATTTTGAAACACCAATTTCGGCAACCACTAATGAATTATAGATTAGTTTGAATGAATTGTTGAAGTGAACAATTTGGTCGTTTTTTCTTTTTCATGACGAAGTGCAGAAAATGAGGGCTTCTTCATAATTGTCTTTCGCCATATGGAAAATTCTCAGCTTTACAAAAGACTCCATCTTTGTAACAGTCTTTGTAACACACGAATTTTTTTAGGTGCTTTCAATTGTGTTTGGGACAATTTTCGTCAAACTAAAATTGAAGATTTATATATTTCAAAACCAAATCGAGTCTTTGATGTATTTAAAATAAATGACAAAATAATTAACAAGTCTTTCATTTTTAATTCCTTATAGCTCTCCTTCTAGTTTAAGTATAATGTGATGAAAATGAATTTTAATTGTAATAAAAAATATTTTTTCTTTCATGTTACAGCTATAGTAAATCAGTTTTTATAAGTTCTTTAGTAAAATTGTTTTGTAAACATTCAAAGTTCTTCTCTAATTTGAAAGAAACCTTGCGTCTCTCTACATTTCCCCGACATTTTTTCCGAAATTGATTCAGTGAAAATGCTCTAAAATCTCTTAATAGCATGTAAATTATGCACAAAATTTAATTAAGAAAATTTGACCAACAATTCATGTTTAACAATTACCCAGGAAACCAAAATTGAGGATTTCAAGTAATAATACAAATTTAAAAATAAATAAAGTTAATATACATGGAATTTTATACAAGTATTGATTAGAATACCAATTTAAACTTCCCCTCTTAACTTAATGTTTGTACAAAAATTATTCAATGGAAACAGCCACTAAAATAATTATCATGAATTTTGGCGGATATATAAATTAACTGCATACTTTTCAAATAAAAATAATTGTGTTTTAATGATTGAACCTAAGAAAGATTAATTTAAATAAGGTAAGTTTATATAGGTAAGGTAAATTTATTTATTTTTAACACATACAATTCTTCTTAAGTCATTGACTTATTGAGTCAATAGCCACAGTTCCTTTCCAAGTAAAACGAGTAACATTTTTTTGCAATTAAAATATCTGGAGTAAAATTTTATGCAGTAGGCAAAAAGGTGTTAGAACAATGAGATCTTTGTAGTTTTCCAGTTAATAAAATGAGGTAAATCTTATAGTTAGTTTATAAATGATAACATTTTCTTATAAAATTATAACTAAGTAAAAAACAAAATTTAAAAATAAGTACAATATTATTAAAATAAGAATAACAAAATTTGCATCGCAAAAAGTGTATTAGAACAGAAGCAGAAATAATCAAATTAGAACGTTAGAGATATCATTAAACTGTCAATGTTACTTTCAACGTATCAATGTGAAGGGCGCTTGTCTCATTCACTGTTAATTTCAACTGATTCGGATTGGAATCCATTATGAGGGAAACTAATTATAATGATGTCTGGATATTAACTAATAGCCGTAGTTCAATTCAACATCTGCAAAAATGGACGTGCTTGAGAGACCAAATAAGCCTTTCCCTTGTACACAAGCTTAAAATTGTCTCCCTTCGGCATATTATCTATTTTCAATGGATCCCGTCTCACGTGGATATTGGAGGCAATGAAATAGCAAACACTTTAGCAAAGGATAGCGCAGGTCATCCTGCTCCTACTCCCACACTTACCTACATTGAACTCTTTTCCCTGAGGAAAGCTCAGATTAAAAACGATTGTCAGGTACCTTTGACTCACTACTTCTACAAGGGTAGAAAGCTGGGACTTTCTCTTGCTCTTTTCTGTGATATAAAATCCAGCTTTTGCCTTGCACGTCTCGCCTCTGGTTACCTGAAATGCCTCACTTTTGTAGCCGATTAAAAGACCCTCCGTCCTAAATACCATGGACTCCAAACTTCTCCTGAGCATATCCTGAGTTGTATGAATATACCATGGGACGAAATCTACACTTCTCCCTGCCTTGTCATCGATTTTCTCTCCTTCAACGAATTCCTAGATTTGGTCCAACTCCGTCAGACCCTTGGAGATAAGCAACAACTATTAATTTGTAGAAATTCTGTTTGTGTCGACTTTTCCTGATATGACACCCAAAATAAGAGATCTCTTGAGAAGAGAGAACAAATCGTTCACCTGCACAATAGTGGCAAAATATTTCGAGAAATTTCCAGTAAGTAAGCAATGTTTCACTTTGCTTGATTCACAACATTCTAAAAACGAAACTGGTATTGTGAATAATTGGCCAAGATCAGGGAGACCAAGCAAGATGTCTGTCACAAAAAAACGACAATGGTTAAATATACCCAACAGTATCCGACAGGAATTGGAAGGATGTTGGCCGCAAATATTGAATCGATCTCAGGAAAGGTTTAACACCTCAAACAATTAGAAATTAATTGCATAATGCTGGTATAGAGGGAAGATGGCCAAGGAAATAATCCATTATTTCAGAAATCAACAGGAAAAAACGCCTAAACTTGCCAAAAATATAAAATAAAAATTTCTGGAAAAATGTAATTTTCTCCGACGAGAATAAATTTGAATTTACTAACTTAAACACGTGCTCACAGTTTATAGGAAAAAGAACTGCTTTTCAGGCTCAAAAAGTACAGAAAACTATAAAGCATGGAGGAGGGAATGCCATTGTCTGGCTCTGTATGGTTTACAATAGAGTTGGAAATCTCCAGTTCATTTATAAATAAAATGGCAGCGAGACCCCAACGCAATGGTTCAGAGCTGTTGTAGGGCATAACGCAGTTCCTGTTGGGTTTATTAGACCATGAAGCTCATTATGCAAAGGTAGATACAAATGTTAGAACAGTTGAAACAGTTTATTACAATTGTATAGATACTAAAGGATCAAAACAAATAAAAATCTTAATAACCAACATGATACATAATCTAGTTACATAGAAAGCAAATTAGAAAACAAACAAAATACACGAGGAAAATGCCCCAACTGGCTGTGGGAAATTGATTTTGCAAACTTTTACTTACCATTACTTAAAACACATAAGTTAACAAGAGTAAAAATACTTGGTTAAATACAAAACATTATTAAAGTTGAGTAATTCGATTAAAAAGTTTAAAGAGATGAGAAATATTTACGAAAATTCCCACACGAAAACCAAGGGTATATCTACATCAAGAAGACCAAATCAAATTTTTTCTATTGCATAGGAAAATTATAAATCAAAAGTTTTATCCTACAAAAAGTAAGTCTAATTAGTGAGATAGAACACAGTTTGTCTGAGTAAAACACCATAGTTCCTTACTCATCTTGGTCAAGAAGATCTAGATCATCGTGGATACCATCGTCGGTTTCGTAATCATATGGAATGATCAGTTCTCTGTGGTCGAGAAGGAAGTTGATTACTTTAATCAACTTAGTTCTGGCATAGGGGTTAGTGGTGAAGTTTTTAGTCTAATCTTTAAGGTGGGTGCTTTGCGTGGTGAAGTGCCACGAGCTGGTGATCGGGCAAGCAGTAGCATAGTGGAAAGGGCTCCCTATTCTTTCGCAAGCGCAGTAGTCACTGGAAAGAATTCCAAACCTGATAGAATATTTGTGGCATCTATTAAATGAAAAAATAACAAGTAAAGTTAAAGCATACCTAGACTACAGCATGTATCAAACGGACCTAAGATTTGGTGGAATCTATCTCAACATATCTAGATGCAGTTATTTCAGCTAAAAAACTACATACCAAGTATTAATATCACGTTTGATTTTTTAGTTATTTTATGTATGATTCCATATTGAAGTCCAATGTTTTAATACTTTTTCTGCAATACAAATCTTAATTTTTAAAATCCTGTTGATTTTAAATTTTTGTTTCTTACTCCATGAGTAATTACAGAAAATTATTACATAATATAAATACCATGTGACAAATGTTTCATTTTATTACCTTGAAAACTAAAAATTTCTGCCGCTCTAATACATTTTTTGCCAACTGTATTTAATAAAACGTGCGTGAGCATTGCAAAAATGATAAAAAGCATTAAGAATATGCAATCATGTCTCTTAAATATTTCAAGAAAATGTGCATAATCTTATTCTAGTAACTTTTAATTTATATCGAAAGGTATTTTTATAATTCTACTTCATATTTTTGTTTTATTTATCCAAATCTTAGACACAATATTAAGTTTCGTCTAAGATTTTATTCTTTGTCTTTAATTTGAGACGGTAATGGAATTTTTGATAAATAAAGCACATTGCTCTCTTTTAAATTTGACAGATTGTCCAGAATAATATGCAACGAACCCAGGATTTAGTTGCGTTTCCATGAAACCATCTCAGACAAACAGTAAAATAATGAAGCAAAATATGCTTTGTAAATCTTAAAACATGGTAAATCTTCCTGCATTTACTAAGCTAAATTTATTATATATGTTGAGATTGCCTTTTTGTCCTTACCCTGAATTATTGACTCATTCATAAATAGAGCAAATAATTCTTGTTGATTTCTTATAAGTAACATGAAATTAAATGAAGAAAAATATCAAATTCATATAAAATATTAACCAATATATAAAAAGTTAATCAGAAATTTTATCAGTAAACATTAGCTATATTACCATTTTTTTTTTTCCAAAGCAAATGATTTTTGGTTCAAAATGACAGATTAAAATTGTAATGAAATATATTTTAGTCAAAATAAGGTATTTCATTCTTTAATAATAAATGCAATAATAAATCAATATAATCTTTCATACAATAATAAATAAAATCAATCAAAATAAGTTTAATTATTTGGAAGGTGTATTAGTGCTTCTAGCACTTCTTTCCAAAGGGGTCTCAATAGGGATGGTTGCTCACACACTGTCATTGAATAATTAACATTAATCTGAAAAATTAAGGTGTAAAGCTTAGGTTTAGTGTTCTAATTTGTATAAAATAATTTCACACCAATATACAAATGTTTTTTTATTGAATAGGACGCATGCGGGGGGGGGCAACTATCCAGGACTCACGTTGCTTTCATTGTGAGCAATCAACCTCAGGTGCTGCTGAGGAGGCAGCAGATTCTACAGCAACCACCTGAAGCACAGGTAGGTGCAATGTTTGTTTTACCTTATCCTCAACCCCTTCCCAACCACCCCTTGCCCCTTTTCCAGTCCCTGCCCCTCTCCCAGTCCAGCCCGGCAGCCTCTCAGACGGAGTTGGCGACGAAGGTTCCACCCATTCCGTTTCTGGGTAAGCGGACGCCTTAAATATGAGAGCGATCAAGCAGGAAACCAAGAACTCAAACATTACAGCAGTTATTTTGTAGAAGCACCTTAAGTGCGTTGCTGTTATGTTTGAGTGCGGGAATTCCTCATTGATCCGTTTCGTAATTAAGGCGTGCATTTTAATTGTTTTTAGAATTCATTTTTCACATTTAAATTTCATGAATTTTCCTGCAGTAATTGCTTATTTAAAGCTCAGGAATTTCATTGTACTATTTTTCTATATTTGTAATTAAAAAAATTTTAAAAATAATTTATAATAACAGATCTATCTTAAAGCTCCTCGTAAAAGATATTAAATCTACATTTGGTAAAATAAGTTCAGAAATTCTTAAATTTTTACAAATAATCAAATTGTAGTTACTACTTTCAAGATTTAACGTGAAACAATATAAAATATTTTCTAGGCTGTGTTATGCAAAAACAATTGTTGTTGCATCTAAATTGGAAGTATCATAAAAAATCACGGAATAAACTGTTTCCTATTGCTTAAGAGGTTCAATAGCAAGATAATGATAAATAAAGTATGTAATTGGAAAGAATAGTATGTTGATAAAAACGTAATCCTATTGCTGAAAATCGTTTTCTGGAAGTTTAATAATTTATTATATTATTGAAACTTACATTTTTAAAATATTTTACTGAACATTCATTATAAAAATGTATGCTATTACGAGAAGGAGAGTTAAGCCTCATAATTTATTTTACAAAATTTATACTGCTTTGAGTAAAAAATTAAGTGCATTTCTTGAATGTTCCTCAAGAGATACTGAAGTCCTATTTTTTTGGAAAAAAGAAATGAAAATATATTTCCTGCAATTTCATAAAATATACTCCTAATAATATATTCCTTTGATATATGAATATAAATTTAGTGTACTGCAAGACATTATAAATAGAGGCAGTATTAACATGCAAAATACAAATATGTGGTTAAAAATTTAAATTTTGGAAAGATTTTATAGTTAATGAAATTTTTTGAATTCAAATCGGAATTTAAATTAAAACTTAAATAGTTAAAAAAATATCTCTACTTTACGAAAGAAAACAAATAACATGGTTCAATTAATCAAGTAAAATTGCGAAATTGTTGATAATAATTTTAAAATAGATAAAAACATTATTGCTTCAGAACTTGTCTAAATTATTGAAATTATGTTTATACTTTTAAAATCTTCTAAGTGGTAGTGTTTATTATAGGCATTTCCTTGAAGGTCTATTTTAAACGTTTTAATCATTTTTCTTTTTGCGATACCATTGTTTAAAGCCCTGCAGTTTAGGTCAATTCTGGTTTCAAATGGAAAACGTGTACCTAGCTTCTCATGAATATTTGGATTTTAAAGGTAATCATACTTTTTAATGGTATTGAGCCTTATTGCCTTGTTATGTTATAGAAAACGTCCAATAAAAATGCTTATTAAACTGCTGGAGAAAAGGCGCTAATTCCAAACGATACATATGGTAAAAAAAATTTTAAAAAATCATAAATACTCCCTTTTTAGAAACATCACTAGTAATCAATTTTGTAAAAATCATATCATTTGGTTTCAGTTAATTTGCGTTTATTGATTCTTTAGGAAAATAATAAGCACTAATTTCTTGTTGCTCCCGAAAATGTCACAGGTATTGCATTCCTAACCATCAGTGTTCCTCAGAGTCAGACGGGTTTTTTTTCTATATAAAGGAAATGTTTACGCCCGCGAGCGCAGTTACCATTTGGCAAAACAAACTTGCAACATAAAAATTTCACGGTACTGGTTCAAGATTCCA
The DNA here is from genome assembly GCA_030067965.1 of Latrodectus elegans. NCBI lineage: Eukaryota > Metazoa > Arthropoda > Arachnida > Araneae > Theridiidae > Latrodectus > Latrodectus elegans. Next base: position 118,430,211 of record CM057814.1, read on the forward strand.
TAAGAATAGCAGGAAGTAACTTAAAAAAGGGTATAAAATTCTTCATGGAAAATGCTATACCTTTTCGTTAAATTATAATCATAAGTCGAGTGACACCTTAATGAGATTTACAAAATTCTTTGAGCTGCACTTTCCATATTATCGCAAGTTGTTGGGAATCACCTTCTTAATTAGAAGCAGGTGGACCATAAATGATGCGTGATAAATGTTCCAAAAGTTTCTGGGTTACTTGATGAGGAGGCAGAAGGATATTTAAAATGTTGAGCCACTAAAGAATGACAATTCTGCCTGCAGATTCCGCTTGAGATTCTGATCATGAGAAGTCTGCGGGTGAGCCTCCCTGATACATTAGTTTATTAACCCAGCCTATCATAAGACATCCCATGTTGGATATGCTGTAAACTTATTGAACTATGTTGGTTGAAGCAGGTTGTGGGAAATTCTGCAGAAATAGCAATCATTGTTACCCCGTTTGTTTCGGGAGGATGCTTAAGGATCCTCTCTATAGAGTTAGGGTCATTTGGAGTATTAAAAGCAAAAAGGCAGCTAAAGTCGATAAGTCCCGTAAAAACTCACCTGATATCTTCTCAGTCAGTACCAGGGACTCCCTTACTCACATGATGTAGGAGGTCCCCTCATGTGGCTGACCTACATCATGTGAGTAAGGGTGTCCAGATCCCGAGGTATTTAGGGATGCATATATTGTTCTTCTTCTAAACTTTTCCTTATACTTTACATCTGTCGACAGGAAGTGAGGTAGCTCACCCGAGTAGCTGCAACAGTTCTGTTTGCACCTTGCTTATATTGGACAGTTAGGATCCTTATTTTTGAACGTAAGGGGTAAATTTTTTGATGGGTGGCTCACTGCTATCAGCACTAAATCAATAGGCTTGCAACTAGTTGCACTCGGTTCTAGTCTGCTGCGATTCTTGCGCAAAAGTCACATCCTTCCACTTGTTGTTAAGGGTAGTTTCTGCATCAGGCGTTAACTCATAGTGTATGGCTTTCGACTAGAATTGCAAAAACCGAGGCAGAAAATGAATAGAGCCGATATTTCGCATACCTTCTAGACCTCCATGGTTGTTAGCGCCATCGAGACGGATCCTACTAAAATATCCAATGGGTTTTTATTCTTGATTCATTGAAGTCTATGCAGATGCTGCTTACACGTTAATAATCAGATCAAGCAGATGTCCTACAGCATTGTACTTTGTAAGAAAAGACTTCTAATATCATATTGGCAACACACAAAATCTTAAAAGAAAAAGAAAATATGATAAGAGATTTTCAAATTGCCAAAAACAAGTTTTCATTGTCATAATTGAAAAAGGTGACTTCGTTTCCAGACGACACAATATAAGTCTTGAAATCCCTCTTGTGTCATTCTAACTAGAGTTTCATGAGCATTGAGTGCTGAATTTAAGAAAGAACTACCTGATAAATGTTGATAAATGTTTGTGTGTGTGTGCCACACGTCTTAGAAGCACTTTATGTGACGGTGGACTTAGCTAAATTCAGTACATTATATTAACCTTTCATATTTTGGTCTTACGAAAATGAAATTTACAGGGTTTACGAAAACTGCAAACTTCCTCATCACATTCTTAACCTTGTGTTTTTAATTGTGTAAGACGTATGATTACTCTCAACAAGCACGTAGTTGTATTAATCCTATGCATGAAAATTGCACAATATCTAGTCCTGAAGCTAATGGTTTAAAAAAAATCATGTGTTATAGCTTTTCTGGTGAATATGCTGCATTTTCCAAATTTGATTAACATAGATCTTCTAGAAAGTAGCATTGTAACAAAGATAAAATCAAAATTTAACTTTCCTTGTTTCGAAACAATATTAAGAGAAAAAACACCAGATTTTGTCTCTTCCTCTTCTACAAACAGATGCAAAAAAATAAAATTGTTTACCAGCATATGCTCAATTTCAAACTTTTCATATGAAATTTTTACCATCAATTTCTGATAACTCAATGAAATCTATTTCAATTATCAGTAAATTTAAGACTGATAAAATCTAAAAACACAGTCTCGACAAAAAAGCATTAAAAGAATAATTGGTGTTTCCTCATCTGAAAAAAAGAATGGAAACATAAAAAAGATAGAAAAGACGAATTATTTTTTAAAATATAGAAAAGACTAGATCAAAGAAAATAAATCCTGCTCTGGTTGACATTAATTTCGCGAAACTGTCTCGATTCACTGAAAAAAAGGTGTTTTTCGTTACATTTATCTGTTTTGCCTTTCTGGATTTTATGAATTTGTTTTGGTGCTTTTATACTTATGAGATATTTATATTCTCAATTAGTTTTTATACGATAATTTACTGAAGCATAATTAAGATAATTTACTCATCGCCAAATACTTCATTTTAGTTACAGATAATTCCATGTAAGGATCTTGCGTCAGTAAAATTAAAAATCAGTGTTTTTCGTTTTACAAAATACTTTTTCAGACCAAAAGACAAGGGAAAATAAACAGGCAGAAATCTCCCATGACATGACTGGCCCCTCTATTTATATCGTTCTGCCCCCGTCATCTTGAAAATCCAGAAATTTTTTGAACGCTCGTATAACGTCACTTTTAGCACTTTTAGACACAAGCTTTCACTAAATCAATAATTTAATATATATATATATATATATATGTGTGTGTGGTGTTCATATATATATATATATATATATATATATATATATATATATATATATATATATATATATATATATATATATATTTGTGTGTGTGTGTGTGTGTGTGTGTGTGTGTGTGTGTGTGTGTGTGTGTGTGTGTGTGTGTATGTATGTATGTATATGTATATCCTGCACAGAATAAATGAAAATCTATTAAGATATAATGTCCAATAAGAAGACCATCCAAAATGTATCTTTATCTAAGCTCATTGTAACTTCTCCCTATAAAATACATAGATCTTCACTTAACAAGTAGTCAAAATTTTATGCCATTAAACTCCATTTTCCTTGAAATACTAAATGCCCATTCTTGAATTATTCCTGTGATTTTCACATTACCTCAGACCACATCTAATTATTTTTCTTATTCATCTTAGTATCAGGCGTTTGACCAGAGGAAATTAAATCTCATACACAAATTTATGAACGTTAAATGTAATTAGATTTTAAAAATTATCTTCAAAATATGAAGATAATAACGGCGACATTGATAAAAGACATAAAATTTTGCAGACTTCTATAAGACTGAAAAATTTTTTTGGATGTTTCTGGAGAGCAGTAATTATTAAATTGTCATCCCTACCCTCAAGTGAACTAATTAGGAATAATATATAACTCGGTAATATGCAAAAACGAAATCCATTATCAGAATGTTCGTTTCCTTCCACTTTAAGTGTGAAAGTAATTATTCTAAACACTTGAAATCTGCTAAAAATATGAAAAATTACTTTAAAAAACTTAGTAAACAATAGCTACAAAGTTAGAGACCCAGGTATCATACGTAGGAGAGCCAGATATGTATCCTGTGCTGCAAATGTGTGCGGAGCTTAAACCAATTTGATTAGAGGCAACAAGCAGAAATTCCATTATTGTAGCTTTATCAGGACAGGGGAAAATTAAATTTTAACAATTTAATCTGACAAATTTAAATAATTTCACCAAAGATTTATAGATTGCAGGGGGGTCTCGTTAAAAATACCTGAAAAACTAAGGTCAATTATTTAAAAATTGAAATTGCGATCAAATATTTTAAGCAACTTTTAAAAACATTTAAATTACACAAAATATGCTTCGGTAATTGCAAACCCTGCTCAGATGTGTTTGAGCAAGATTCGCAATTAGATATGTTAATATTCATATTAAATGGTACAAAAATAAGGAATATTTAAATCATGTTTTATTTTCGTTATTGCAACATACATAACTCGTTATTCAATTGGGGCTGTGATCTATCCGGGCTTTTATGTTCTTACTATGGATATTATTGTAAGGTTTGGATGTCTCCATTTTAAATGCAGCTAAGCTATTACGAATAATATTCTTCTTCTTTGTCTTTTACTAGAAAATCATATACACATTATGATAATGTGTTAAACCGTATGCTAAATTTACATCCAATAAATATTTGATATTTGAAAGAGAAATTCCTATCCTCCTACAAAGGTACTTGTGTATAAAATATATCATTAAATAATACAAAACTTAATAAAAAAAACTTAAGCTTACGCATTAATCCCTATAGGAAAAATTTGTATATCTAAAGAGGTTAAAGTAATTAGTTATTTTTACAAATAAAACACTAAATATTTCTAAGATATTAATACATATTTTAATAAAGCAATACGTATGGTAATAAAGTTTCTAAATACGGCAAGTTTTGGTTTAATAAAAAATTGAAATGAACGAATCCTAATAATTATATTAAAATTACAATTTAACGAATTCAATGCTTAGAATTTAGATAAATAGTAAGGAGGCTTGAAAATGTCAGTTGAATCAGAATAACAAATAATAGATGAATCCTATTTTAAAAGAATTAGAAAAATTTATGCTTACAATTACTCTAGTATGATAAGTTTAAATGTGGAATGTGGAAAATTCAGCTATGATTTAATTTTTCATTCATTTTAAAGGCATTCTTCTACAACTGAGCTGAGAAGCTTTCTAAATTTCGTGAGCTCACCTATTTGGATTGTATTACGGAAATTGCGATGTACATCCGTGATACAGTTTTCGGTGAAAGTTTAATCTGTTTAATCATTCACTGTGAATAACAAAAAGAAAACCAATTTACAGTGGATTGTTTTCTATGAGAGCCATATACTAATTCTTGAAATTCAATCAAGTTCAAATACGTTAAGTAACTATTTATGACTTTAATATTTCCCATCAAATTTGTTTAAGTTATAGGAGCTATAAATACAGTTTCATTTAAAAAACGATAAAAATTATCAATTTTCATCTAAGCAAGGAATTGATTATTCTGTCAATTTCAGTATTCTCAGAGGAACATTTAAGAGCAAGAAATGTCTGGAAACTCCTTACTATAAATTAGTAATTAGTATTCTTATTTAAATGTCTTTAGTAAATGAACTTATCAAAAAGGGCTTAGGAGGCTTTTCTCTTGAATGGGTTAAAGCAAATTAAAACTAATATTTCATTCAAAGGAACAATGCTTCAAATATGCAAATGCTACCATACCAAAAGGATGCTGGTAACACATGAAACATTACCTGTAATATAGCCGTGATTTCCAGTTACCAGTTCATAAAATAAAGAAAAAAATTACAAACCCTGGATAAGTTAAAAAATTAGATAATGGAATGAAGAAAACAGTTGATAATAGTTTATGAATGATATTTATTGCATTCATATTTTAGTTATATGAGTAAATAGAAACTTTCAACTCTAAAGCAATCTGAATAAGTAACAAATTTGATATTTTAATTACATAATATGATGTACATCTTAAAATGCAGGAAAAATAATTTCATGAAAACAGGAAGTTCGTTTTTATATAATTCTAGGAAAAGGCTACAAAAATTTTGCTGATGAAAGTCTTTGAATCTTTTGCAATCTTGTTTAAATATGAGAATAAAACTCAATTTTTAACAGTTAAGAAGTGAATAAACTTCGTAATAATATTGTATTGTGTTAAGCATTACAGATGAAATGGTTTTACAACATCGAAAAACTTTAGTAGAAAAATCGAAGTGCTTTAGGATACTCAGATTTTGATACATGATAAATAAATCTTCATTATTAAAATGACTATAATAAAATTTTTGTTTCTAAACGTGTAATATTATTTTAATTAAAGTTCAGTATTTTAAGGAAAATGAAAACAAATTTGTAACCAATTACTGTTCCTCAGTCATATTTAACGAACTGAATATGTATATTATATTCTGTTCATATAGAGTGTTACAAATGCAGTAAATTCATACTTTTTATAATATGCAGAAGAAAAATTCACCTACTATTCTAATTTCAAATATGTTTATGCATGTCTAATAAAAGTGGTATAGATGCATTTTTAACAAATACAGGTTTGAGATGTTATTGTGTTGATTCACTATGAGGTTTTTGTTACTATGTTAACTTAGATCATAATAGATGTATGCTTACGTATGTGGATGTGGTGCTATGAATTAATTTAAAAAGCAGATTCTCTTCGATGAATGAGTTTGTAATAAGTGAAAAGACAAGTTTTATCCCTGATAGATTGATGAGTGATACCTGCATGAAATGCGTTATTGTCTACAGCATTGAAATGGACAATGCAATTACATGCCTCCACAAAGTTTTATATGCATGATCAAATATCATCTTTAAAATCAGTGATTCTCTGTATTGAATATATTACATAAGGGTGGTATCTGCGGGAGGATACATTTCATTTGGGACAGGTTTGCATTTTATATCAGGAAACTGGTTTTCGTGTGCAAAGAATCAGAAAAGACTTTTCCGTAGAAAAGAAGTATTCCATTATCAAGCATGCAGGCAAAACCATTATTTATAACATTTAATAATTTTATTTATTATATAAACATGTTAAATTATATTTATTTAGCAGGCTCCGTCAATACCCCATATAAATTATTACCTGAGACACACCATTGTTTGAAATGTGTGTTTTTGTGTACTAAAAGAAATTAAAACCAGTATATTTTATTGTGCACAGCTTTTCTAAAAATCCTTCAATAATCGTGATATTTTGGGAATGTGATCTAAATGTGTTTTTTTCACTGAAACACTGCTATCTGTGCCTATAGACAAGGTTGACATTCAACAGAGATGGTGATTATGTTAACAGAGAAACACAGCTTTTTAATGTATAACTGTAGGAAAGTATCTGTGAAGGGATACATTTCATTTGGGACAGATGTGTATTTTAGATCAGCAAACTGTAGTTGTCCTGAGGATATTAATGAAAGAACATTTCCATATAAGATAAAATTTCCACTATCATAATCATGCAGGGGGTAACATTATTTATAACTAATTTTATTTTTTATTTATTAGAAGCTTGTTATTCTATATCTATTTAGGGGGCCGGGCGAATTCCACGTTTAAATATGAAATATTACCTGAGAAACCCCAAAATTTGAAGGATATATTTTCATGCACTGAAAGAAATTAAAAGCTGTTAACATTTAAATTTATAGCTTTTTTAAAATTTCTTTAATAAACCTCATAATAAAAATGTTCTCAATGTATTTTTCCCCTAAAGATATTGCTATTTGTACCTACAGAGAAGGAAAACATTCCATAGAGACGTTATTGATTTTAATTTTGCAATTCTTATTTTACTTGTTTAGAAATATTTTGATTTTAGGGGGTTTTAAGCTTCATACAAAGATCATATATTCAATTCTTAGGTGGCCCTATTTTCGAATCTAAGATAGTGTTTTTTATTGCCTGCAAATATGCATATATGTATATATTTTATGGGTGACAAAATTATGTATATTTTCGCATGATAAATATGATGAGATTTTAAAATAATATGTATTTATGTTCACGAAGTATATTGTGCCTTTTTTTCTCATTTTGTTTATCTTAAATGTAATTTTGTAGTTCGTTTTATGTTAATTGTAAATATATATATATATATATTTTATTTGTTTGTAAATATTGTTGAGTCTGTAAATATTGTTCATTAATAAATGTTCATGATTGTTCGTGGTATTTGCATTTCTGTTCAAAACTTTTTAATAAATTTCAATTTGCTGGTTTATTGAAGATGTACAAAAGCTAAGAAATATGTTAAAGCAGAATATTTTGAAATCTTTTACAAATAAACTTACTTGAACCACATTAAGCTGGGAATTTGTTCAGGATTTAAAAGTATGTCATTAAGAATAAAAACATGTGTATAAATGTCAATGCCACTATTTTAAATATTTGTCAATGCCACTATTTTAAATTACTCGTATCTTAAAAATTTAAATTATGTAACTGCTTAAGCAAACCACACAATTAATTCAACAGAAATTTTTTAAATTCATTTAATGATTTGTTTTCTCAATAATGTAACTCATCTTTTTGTGTAAGTGAGCTAATAAGTAAAAATGTGTATAAAAAATCAAATATTTACACGCATACACTATGCGTAAAATTCAGAAGATTTAAAACAGAAATATTTATTAGAATCTATGTTAATAATACTTGTTAACAGAATAGTACCAATTTATTTAAATTGACTTGTTAGGCAGATGAAAATTAAAAGTAAACTTTCGACTTAAACTTGTATATCATTTAAGAGTTTAGGCAATAATTTTATCTATAGCATGTAAGATAAAATTCAGTAGTAAGAAACTTTTCTTATATCTCTCTTACTGAATACTTATCCCAAAGAAAGAAAGTTTAGAATAATTTTTTAAATAAAAGATATACAGATTTAATAATCAAAATAAAAGCACATTTAATTTATAACCAAAAAATTTATGTCTATACTTGAATTAAAATCATTTAATGTTTTGCAGGCTTCTGCTTAGTTTCTTTCCTTTGGCAGTATTTTTAAAAAATTATTTTCATTGAAAGAAAATCTTTTGATGGGAGTAACAACACTGAAATCATGAGTGTATAGTGTACAGATAAAAAATGTGTTACACAAAAATTTAGTAAATTTAATAAAAGCTTTAGGTAGATATCATAGTAAGCAATATTAGATTGAAACAATGTATTAATTTCTAAGGAACTGCTTAAAATATCATTTTCAAAAGTAATCTCAATACATTTACTCTTTTCACAATTACCCATGCAATGCTAATTACATGAGCTTACCCTGATTTAGAGGTGAAATGTGTGTGGGTGTAGCTTATGCTTTCAAGCGCATTTACATGACCTAAAATATGACTTTTGTCACTATGTGCTGAAAGTGTTATTGCACATTGAAATAGCATTTGCATGTGTGGAAATTATTTAATTCACTTAACACAACTACACCAAAGAAAATGTTACACCTTACAGTTATAATGAAAGATATTTACATAAAGGAAACAAGCATGCAAAAATATTTGTGTCAACACTGAAATATTATTCAATCTTTTTCAGCATTCTGTGTCTGTATCCTGAACATTTCTATCTTGGTATATCTCAAATCAAGTCTTCTTACCTTACGTATATATTTTTCAAGAACACATAAATTCCTCGGTAAAAATAAGTTACATGCGTTAACATTCGCGTACGTTAAGAATAGAACTCTTACATTAGAAACAAATTTGTTAACCTATATTTTTTCAGAAATAATGCTTTAAGTTGCTTAATTTTTTTAGCTAAAATTTCCGTTTAATTGTTTTGAAAATTAAGAATCAAGTATATAAAAAATTTCCCGTCGTAAATGTTAAATAAATATGTTGAATTATTTGAGATGAAGGATATTAGTTAGAATTCAATGTTAATGTATTAAAATTAAGTTAATATTTTTACTACAATGGAATACTTATTTTATAAGCAAAAACTATATATTTAATATTATGTTTGTACACAAGGATTTAAAATCGCTTTTTGAAAATCTTTAAGAAACTGCCATCAATTTTGATTGGCACTAACATTTATGATACGTTTATAAATCAACGAGATAAATTATACTTAAATGAAATATAAAATGCGAAATAACTTAGCCCGATTAAAATGAGTCTATATTTAAGAAGTTGAAAATGTTATGAGCAGACCATTGTAAAATTTATAGAATCGGGGCAATTTTTGGAATCTATCTACTGAAAACCCAATTTCACTGATAAAGAAAAATAAATCAAGTTGCTTATTATATAGAAAATTAAATCAGCAGAGAAAATATGTAAATATGAATACAGTGCACAATAACCGAAAAATAAAGAAACATTAGTGACATTTAAGATAAGATTTCTAATAAATCATTTTCTTTTCAGAACTTTGGCTGTAAATTGTGTACGAATAATAAATATCAAATTATTCAGAGTTTGTAAAATCTAAAACACAATAAATTAATTGATATAGTATTATATGATTTGATGAGTAAATGAAAACAGGACTACAGAACCAGAAGACGTCTTTACCACACAAAGTTCTACGGTCAAAATTTAAATGGTTTTACATGGTTGAAAATATTTAGAAACATTGGATTGTATATCTTGTGGAAGTTTAAAGAAAATGATTGGGGCTTGACTAACTACTAATTCTGGAGACAAGTACGCCACTAAAGAAGAAAATCCGAAACAGTTTTCAATAAATTGCATTGTATATTCTGCACATATTATCAAAAATGATATTAAGAAACATCTTAATATTTTTAGATTATACAATTAAAAAGTACATTCTACATTCTAAACATATCTATCAATATTGAAGTTAAGAACAATCTTAATTATGATTAATATTAACATATATGTGAGATAAGTATTAGATGATATAACAATGGGTTAAATCATATATTAAGAATTTTTATTCGTTGTTTAATAATTATGACTCGTATAAATAAATTAAGATATATTTAAGGGGAAAATGCCCACTCTTTTTTTCTCACAGTATCTTTGTTTTCATTTAGAATTTTTCAATATTCTGAGTTAATAAAAGTTGTGAGTATGAAAAATCTCTCTACATTCTTATCAATTTCTTCATAAATATGCAAAACTAATTACAATAGATTTTGTGATCAAATCTGAGGTTCATTTGTAGCATCTTAAATAAATTTTGCTTTTTATTACAACATTGTAGCATTTAATCAATGAAAAACAATGCTGTAAATACGTAAAAGATTTATTTAAGTGTGAGGTTTATCAGTAATATTTCGAATTAATTTAACTGAGACATATTTTCAAGCCAAAAATACCAAACGTCAGTAGTTTCATTCAAAATAAAATTACTTAATATTCGTTATTATTATACTTATTATTCGTTATAAATTTTTAAAAATACCACTATTAACCTAACTAAACCATTGTGGAAAGAAAATATTCAAGTAATAACTACTTCAGATTTGTTATTAATCGAGTTAACGAGAGGTAGATAAAAACAATGACGAATATTTAAGTGATATAATCCATATCAGAAATTCGTTTTGGTTTTTGCAAATAATCTTATTCTCAAAATTTTAAATCAGACACCGACGAGAATTGCGAATTTGCGATTTAGATCTTGATTTCTGCATTCAGTAGGATTTGGTTGTAGGTGGTATAAAGGTATCGGTTCTTGCTTAATACCAGGATGTTGCAAGTTTGTTGAATCACAGAACTGATGAATTGTACACCATTGTCACTGACTAACATTCTAGGTGAGCCATGACATATGAACACTTCATCAATCAATATTTTAGAACAATTGATGATTATGGCACCTTCTAGGCAAAAAGTTCGACTCATCATGTACTGGTATTTTCAACAAGTAATACTCATTTCTCCCAGTTGGGGACTCAGGGAGAGTTATTACCAGCGCCTATTATCTTTCAGAGTAAATAGTCATTCTGAGTAATCCAGCAGTTTTCTGGTTTCTAGAATTTTACCGATTGCATTCAGCACAATTTTTCACGCATTCGCGATAGTAATTCTCATGCCAGTAAAAAAAATACTTAAAAAAAATTTTATGAAAAGTATTCTCAGTTTCACTATGTCCTGCAGTGGGTGAATCCTGATATTGCTGTAAGTTTCCTTCACGCCTATGATGAGGGACAACTAGCTTTACTTCAAACAAATTTGTCCATTGTATCAAATGGTCTGGGCAGAAGATCCGCAATTACATTAGACTTCCTGGAGTGTAAGAAATCTTCGGGTGATATGACTGGATTTGAATAGCTCATCGAGCCAAGCGTCCGGATGGTGATTTAATATTCATAAGCCACTTGAAGGGTTAAGGATCTGATGCAATAATGGTTTCTTGATTTTTCACATAACCACGGAACTTCTCAACATCCCTTACTAGCGCTAGTGTTTCTCTTACCGTACTAGAAAAATTTCTTTCTGCCGAACTAATTAATCGACTGACATACTCAACTACATGTTTTTCCGGCTTCTTCGTTGGATAAGGACTGCTCCGAGAGCGTAATTACTGGCATCGGTTTTTATACTTAATGGTTAGGTTCATCTGGCTGAGACAACACTGGTGGTGATATCAACCATCTTTTCAAATGCTTTCTGGTCTGAGTCAGCCCATTTCCATTGTTTATTCTTTTTACTTAAGTCCTTAAGGAGCCTAGCAACTTCAAAAAAATTTGGGATTGAATTTCTTCAGAACAGTTTAGTGTTGGAATTCCTTGAATAGAAGATACTTTGTCACAGCACTCCTTTCTAAACATTTTTCATTTATCCAATGGCCTAAATACTTCACTCCGTCACTAGAAAAATTGCATTTGCTTGCATTAGCGTTCAGTTTAATCATAGAAAACCTTTCAAACACTTTTCATAAATCTGATATTTGTTCAACAAAGGTTTCTGGTAATATTATTATATCATCATTGAATGACAATGCGAAATCATCTTTGACACAATATTGAAATTTATGAATGAAACTTTAAAAAGTTGCAGGTGCATTGCTCAACCCAATGAGCATACGTAAAAATTTAGAAGTTCCAAATGGACAGATGAATACACTCGTTTCTTGGTCTGATTCATGAACTTTGTCCTTATGATAACTTGCTCTTAAGTCTGTCTTAGACACGTATTTTGTCAACTAGGCTTCTGTCAATAAATCATCCCTCTATTTATAGCATAGTTTTCCGGAATAGTTGATGAGTTTAAGTTGCGGTAATCAACACACAATCTTATGGTACCATTCGTTCTGGGCAGTAATACCACAAGACTTGCTTGGGTTGTTTGTCGCTCAATGGTTACTTTTTACTCACGAGCTCTAATTAGACCGGGACCTATGATTCAAAGTGGATTTCGAACAACTATAAAAAATCAATGCCCAAGGTGGTATTCGAACCCACGAATTGTTGAACCGAAGGCAAGAGCACTAACCATTCGGCTGCCAGCTCGGCACCCCAGTACTTGCACAAGATTCACAATCCTTAATTATTCTTTCTGTTAGAAAGTGATCTAGCTATTTTTTCAATAACTCTTTATTTGCAGGTATCACGCTTTATGAGCTTTCAGCAACAGGTAGACTCTTTCAGTCAGTATTCTATGTTCAATAAAAGGAATAATTTCTTCCCCTGTCTCGAAATAATTTTATTCATAGTTTAATGAGTAATTTGAAAAATTTCTTTAAAAATTAAATTCTTCCTTAGAAAAACTTCGTATACTCTACGCATATCATCTAAAATAAAATTAGAAACATCTTAAAATGTAAATATTCAGATTTTATAATTAAAAATAACATTTTATGCATATCAATAATATTTAAATATATGTATATGATCATGATCATTTGATATTATATATAAATATCAAAGGTTTAAGTAATAAATTAAAGCTATTTTTATTGGTAGTTTAGTGTCTCATACAAATAAATTAGGACGGATTTAAGGAGAAAATTTTCCCTCTTTTTTCATGATATTTATAACATTTTTCTTAATAACTTTTCCCCTTTCTGTGATAATTAAACAGAAGTTATAATTGTGAAAAGTAACAGCCTACTTTTATCAATTTCTTCATAAATACGCAAATCTAATTTAATAGCTTCTATCTTCAAAATTGATTCTTTTATAAAATCTTAAATAAGTTTTGAATTTTTAATACATCATTGTAGCATTTGGTCAGCCAAAAATATTGTATTAATAGATAGGTTTGTTTGTTTCTAAATTTTAGAATACCAGTAATAACATTTACGAAGAAATTTAATTACGATATACATTAAAGCAAAAAATAACAAAATTCTGTAGTTTCCATCAAAATAATTACTTAATATTCGTTATTGTTCTAATTTTATAAAATAAACTTTTAAATATAGATAAACCGTTATAAAAGGGAAAAATTGAAGAAACAACTGCATCAGTCTTGAAACTAATCGAAGCAACAATAAAATTGATGACCAGAATACTTAATTCATATTTCTTACATCTTGAGATCCGTTTTGGTTTTTGTAAATAATGATGTTCCTAAAAATTTTAAATATTCTCGCTTAAAGTTAAATACTTTCTTTTAAAGCCGAGAGAATTTCAAAATATCTCTGATTTCTTTTAAAAAGAAATTATTGATATTTCCAAACGATGTCCTAGAGAATGTGGGAATGAGAAAGAGAGAGAGTGCAAATATTATTTTATGAATTAATTAATTGTAATTATATTCAATACAAATATGTCTTTTAAAACATTAAAGATATTTATTTTAAGAAAATTTTAATATAATAGCTATCTTTTATTACAACATAAAATAACTTTACAAGATAAGAAAACACTCACACAAACCATACTTTATAATAAAGAACTTTGCAATATAATGTAATCATACTTTATAAACTGTTAATTTATTAAGTTACATTGCTCATTTATTTCTGTGCTAATCTTGTTTTAGCCATACATACAACACTTGAATTAAGTCCTTCTTGAATATGATATTTATTCCTTGAATTGCTGAACTTAGCTGATTTGTTCAAGATTATTTTTGAATATTGTGCACTCTTATTCACACTTAGAAAAATATTAGTGTTTTTCTGCAGAACAGTCATTTTAATTTAAATGAAAAACTGCACTAATTTTTATGTTAAAGCAGATATTAATGGTTAAAGTTTACTAAGTTATGACAAAACTAATTATTTTTTATTTTGAAATAGATTTCAACTTTATAAGGAAGCATTTTTTATGTTTAGACATCGTTTAACTTTCTTATAATATATTTGCTTATTTTACATATATTTAGGAATTAAATTCATCTCATAAAATTGGTGTTTTTGATCCCAAAAAGTATAAAATTCATTTGTGTAGTTTCTTTTTATAATAATTTAAAACAAAAGTTTAAAAAAAGTGGTTAAAAGATATTTACAATTTTAAGATACTGTTCAAATTTACAATACCTAATAATGAATTATATAATATCTTGCGAGAAATATGTCTCAAATATATATAATGTGTAATATTAAATGTAAAAATATTAATGTACAAATATTAAATCGAAATAGTAATATTTATTTAATGTCTAATCTATTGAGAAACTGAAAGTTATGGATTCGTAATGACGTGAATAGCTAATTCATAGTTGGTATTTGTCATCTTCTCATTAGGAAAAAATGGAAATGTTGGTCAATTTCAGGTTTCTCTATTTCAAAAGATGAAGACAGTCTTTTATTACCTAAACTTCACAATAAAGGCGAAGTGTGCTCCTATGCACATAATACCCCAAACTAGTTTACATTGAGTTAGCCTTTTTACAATTCAATACTTAATATCGATTTGAATCATTTTGTGAAATAAAGTAAATACTATTGTTATTTATATATTGTACACCCAATTTCATACGAAAGGATTTAGTGCCTACTGTTACCACAAGGATTTTTTGCATATTATTTTTATGGGGATTTTTCATGTATTATTCTCACATCATCCTTTATCTGACCTTTGATTTGCTAAATTTAAATAATACTTAAAATTTTAGTCCATTATTGTAGAATAAACAATATCATCCTGAATCTTACGCACAAACAGTAATGAAGTTTCATGCACAAAATGTTATTGTAATAGATAATTTTACGTATATATTTAATAATATTTAACAACATGTTTATGGGCAAACAATTGAATGCATTTTAAATTTTCCATAAAAAAAAAAGAAAAAAAAAAGAAAGAAAGAAAGAAAGAAAAACCGAATGCCATTTTGCACATTCCCCTGTACCCAATTTCTTCCGTTGAACAAGAAAATTGAGTACAAGAGAAAATACAATAAATATGATATAAAAATATATATTTTATATTTTAATTTTTAAATATTGAATTTTTTATGCTGTGTTCCTGTTACTGCAGATTTGTGCCAATCTTGCTAGAGTGGGAAGTGATCGTAATAAAAATAAAATATTTACCTTACCTATTCAACAATTTTGTTAATAATTATTTAGAATTATATTTATGGTATTGTGTTCTCAAATGAAATAAATCTGATAAGCAGTAATAGTAAGAGCAAAATGATAGTATGATAATAATAGTCAGGGCATGTGATCTGCAATCAGAAATTGAATACTTGTGTTAAAGAAGCAAGAAAAGAAATTAGAACTTATTAAATGAATAAAAAGAAATGTACTAAAAATGCCCAATATAGTATTCTCACTAAAAAGGACTTCCTTTAAATATATATTTAATATTATAAATGCGAAACTTAAAAACTTTGCAAAAATTTAAACTTTGATTTTAAATTAAAATGGATAATATTTCTTTATGAAAAAAGCAAATACTTTTAAAAGTTTTTACTCTGTTAAAAGACTTAAATATTTCTTAATATCTTTTGAAATTTAAGTTTAAAACAATAACCCGGAATTCTTTACAAATAAAAAAAATAGCAAAGGGGAGCGAAAAAAAGAATTTTACTTAAGCACTTAACTTTTTTATTTTATAACAAATATTTCATTCGGGAAACTTTAAGCGAAACAAATGTTAAAGTTTAACAAAGAATCTAACAGTTATTCTAAAAATGCCTTTATTTTATCATTTTAAAAATTCTTTTAATTAAAATATAATGAATATTGTTGAAGAAAAGTTTAATCATTTTGAAATCAAACCTTCACTTCCTAAATATCAAACCAAATAGTTTTACTGAATTTCTTATATATTTATAATTGGATATATAGACTCCTTTTGTTAAAGGATGACGATTCAACTAAATGTTCTTTTTTTAATTAAATTTTAATATGAAATTATGTATACATATAATATATTTAGTTTAAAGGAAACTCTTTAAAAAGTTATTGATATTATTTATTAATAACTGGTATTAAATATGACGTATCAATTTTATGCCATGATGTTAGGTAATATAAATTAAAGGTATAAAGTGGACTTTAATATTATTTATACAGTCGCATTTCAATAGCAAATTATCGAACTATTTTGACGCATCTAACTTTCTCAGAAAATTTATATTAATCTATTGTATGCAGATACAATCTGCATATATAATTTACATATATAAAGTAATCTTCATCTACGTAAACTTAATAAGATTATGTAAATTATATGCTTAATATATGATTATTTTGTATTTAATTGATTAGATTTTCCTTGAACAACGTCCCTCAAATGATGATTATTTTTCAAAAAATTTATGACGCAGTATAAATATCAAAGGATGCGACTTCGATTCAAAGACAAAAATATGGAAAATGGATATTAATTTAAATAATATAATATTTTAACTCAAAGTTATAAAATTAGAAAAACAATTTTGAATCTTTTTCAATAAATTATTCAAGAGAAACGCATTGTATTTTTAAATGTAACTACATAACTCTAAATAATCTTATTAAACGTTTGTCATGATCATTGCTTTCTTATTAATTCAGCTTTTGAATCGAATTGTACATTGAACTGTCTTCAATCGACAAAGGATTAGGACTGCTCTCCTTAGCTGAATATTTACTTGTGTAACATCATTCGATTCAGTTTTCAAATTTATAAAAAATACCAAAATTTTACGATCTAACTTCTTATAGATTTTTGTTATTTACAAAAAACTTTGAAAATAATAATATATTTTCAATGGAGTCTGAATGACGCTACCCTTCCGGCAGCAACATTCCCTTCAGCAACAGAAGCGGCACTTCCTTTTCACTGGCATTTGAGACTTCCATGTGCGATACAAAATAATTAATATCTCATCACCTAAATCTAACAGAACTTCAATTTTCATCACTACATCAAAAGGATATTTCAAGCTTCCTG
The DNA here is from genome assembly GCA_030067965.1 of Latrodectus elegans. NCBI lineage: Eukaryota > Metazoa > Arthropoda > Arachnida > Araneae > Theridiidae > Latrodectus > Latrodectus elegans. Next base: position 118,447,973 of record CM057814.1, read on the forward strand.
TAAATGTCTCAAAAAAAACCTTCAAATATTTTCATGAAGCAAGATTTTATGTTGAACTTTGAATTCATACTTACGGTTGAAGCATTCTCTAACTTCAAGTCAATATCAAAAATTAATGAAAAGCAGTAAGTGCCTAAATTCTACATAATTTATTAGATAATTTAATACTTAAATAGCAACCTTTTGCGGAATTTCAAAATTTTAATTAGAACCAATTATATAACTTATTTTCTGAATTTAAAAATTCCATATTTTCTTCTTTTCTTACTTGAAGATTTTGATTTTTCATTATTAACTAGTCATTAATCCAAAACTAATGATTGTATTAAGTGGATTTTTTGCAGCTTTAATCCTAAAATTCTGGTGATTAAAATAATATCAAAAATGTTTTTTTTCTAACTGCGATTGTTGATTTTTAATTAAAATTAAAGTAAGGTCATGATTTAAGTCGAAAGTAAATATTTACGCCTTTCTCTGCTACTGTTTTTTGCTTTTAGTTTGTCATCATACCTTTAATTGTTATTATTTAAGCTTGTTCTTTTGGTATATTGTGTCCTTTTTTATTAGGATTTAATTGGTATCAATATTTTTTACATCTTAAGTATTTGCTTTTATATTAATTTTTAAATTGTGTTTTATTGAAGAAATTGTGTTTTATTTATTTTTCTCCCTACGTCTTGTATGCTATTATCGTGTATATTTCTAAGTTCACTTTTAGATTCTGCGCATGCTTCTTCAGCAGTTCGTATCTTAACCCTTTGGGCATTAATTATTTTTGGTTGATTACCATATTAGTGAATTTTAATCAAGCCTGTATCTCAACTACTATCAGCCAAAGAGACACAAGATTTTTTCTCCTTGTATTAGATCCTTATTATCTTGTATTTTAATCAATTTAGAATTTTCAAATGATGTTTGTATAAATTTTGGCAAGCAGTTCAACAATTCCTAGAGATCTATTTGATCCAAATTCTCAGCTATCTTTCTACTTTTACATTTAAATTTATTTACAAGATAATCTCCTCAACAAAGTGTTATTAGTAGCTCCTAAACTCGATCAAAATATTTATTCTTCCATAATTATACCCATTTAAACTATCTATAAAATAAAACTATTTGCTTTATAAATTAAAATAATTTTGCTACTTGCGACTTACCCATCAGCTTTTTCCATCAGTCAACATATATAATTAAAGAAATAAATATGGATCATCCAGAGAAGATTGATTTTCCTTCAACCACTCCTCCAACCGAAGAAACAGATAATTATTCTCGCAGACCTTGGCAAGGAACTAAAGCAAAAAGAATCTTAACCCAAGAGACAAGAATGACAACCAAGCCTGTAATAAACTTAGAGAGAGTTAATTTATATTATGAAGACGATGTCTTGCTCTTCTCAGATAAAGAACCTAGCATCAATAAAGACAATGAAGACAACATATATTATAACGAACAAGAACCTGAAAGTAAAATGTTGAAAAAGCTAAGGATGATAATTTGGCAACAAGAATTTTCGAAATACGTATTATCTGAACATAAGCGTCTAAAATTAGACAAATTTCTTAATCATCTAGAAAATTTTGTGAAATGAAATAAAAGAAAACCGTACACACGAAATATCTTTGAAGAATCAAATAAGAAACTCTCTACTCAAAGTTACCTTCATGAACAATTTTCAAACATTAACACTAAACTAAATGAGATTTGAAAAATGAAATCTAAATTAGAAGTTTCTATCACTGAAGAGAAGAGAGTAAACCAAAGAAAAGTACCCAAAAACCACTATATAGTGAGGTATTAAAGAAGAGAATGGAAAAAGAAAAAGCTACCACAGTTATAGTTCTGCCCAAAAAGGGTATCTATCCAGAAATTCATAAGGAAAAACTTGTTAACTTTTCCTGCTGAATTAAACCAAGAAGGATTGTCTGGGGAAGATTTGCAACCAAAACATTTTGCAAAAATGAAACAGACAAATCAAAATTGATTCAACAACTTACCGCAGAAGCTCACACCTTAGAAGAACCAAGAAACACAGCCAAAAAAATTATTCTGATTAATGTCCCAATTTCAATGAGAAAAGAAGACATCATCAAAGTATTGGAGGATGAGGCACAGATACAAAGATTAGACAATCCCATAAATATAAGAGAAATTAGAGCCTACAGATACAAACAAGAACTTCACCACGTAGTTATTGAAGCTAACAAGATAATGACGGCCATACTCGTAAACAAAATAAGTTTGTTCTTCGGACTTCGGAGAGTAATTGTTAGGCCATTCAGAAATATATGAAGATGCTACAATTGCCAAAGCTTTGGCCATATTGGCCGATATTACATTTCAAAACCATTTTGTGGGAAAAAAAGTAAAAACCCATAGCACAGAAAATTGCAAATTAAATTCAAACTGCCGTATCAACAGTAAAGAAGCTAATGATAACGGAAACAACTATCCAATAAATCACCCACCCTATTCCAAAAATTGTATCTACTTTAGAAGTATAATTAACTATCAAAACCCAAGAAAGCAATCAAACTAATTGCACCACAAAGACACTTGTAAGAATGGAATGCAATAATCATTTGACAACTGCAAACTCCAGTAATTTCATAGAAACTCATACTCTACCTAACTTGAAAATCCTTCAAATAAATTTAAGAAAATCAAAACCTCCTACAGATCTCTTACAAGTCACAGCTAAAAAACATAATGTGAAAATTTTCCTCGTTCAAGATCCTTACATCCTGCACAGTATGCCAAACTTACGCTTACAAAGAGCATATGTTTTTAAAAGAATTGCTTATTTTTTTACTGGCAAATTTTAGTAAAATTTTAACAAAATATCTAACATTCTACTGATATATATATATATATATATATATATATATATATATATATATATATATATATATATATATATATATATATATATAGTGTATATGTAGAAAAAATGCATAATTTCGATAATCAGAAAATATAGTTAGCAATTTTCAGCAAAATCTATCTGCTGAGGTAGATGAATGTTTGTAAATATGTTAGGCAATAACCTATCGCGCTTACATATCAAGAAGTGTGAAATGGGCACTCTTATAATGGGTGCCATTGGATACACGTCTCGGTCACCTCTTATTCGCATTGACGGTGCTTTGAACAGTGCACGTTACATTTCTGGTGTGTTACGACCCGTGGCTCTACCCTTTATTCGAGAATTGCGAAACCCTACGTTTCAGCAGGATAATGCCCCACCGCATGTTGCCGGTATTGTACAGACCTTCCTTGATACGGAACATGTTCGGTTGTTGCCCTGGCCAGTTCGTTCTCCAGATCTTTCACCAATAGAAAACTTCTGGTCAATGGTTGCCGAGCGACTGGCTCGTCACCAAACGCCAGTCACTACTGTTGATGAACTGTGGCATCGTGTTGAAGCTGCATGGGCATCTGTACCTGCACATGCAATCCAATCTCTGTTTGACCCAATTCCCAGGCGTATAACTGCTGTTATTACTGCCAGAGCTGGTTGTTCTGGGTACTGATTTCTCAGGATCTATCCAGCCAAATTTTTTAAAATTTAATCACTTGTTATTTTTAGTATAATATGTTTGTCCAATAAATATCATTTTGTTATCTGCATTTCTTCCTGGTGTAGTAGTTTTAATGGCCAGTAGTGTATTAGACTCAGGCCACTTTCTTATCTTACGATAAAATCTTATCTTACTTTTTTTTATCTTACGATAAAAAATGTCACACTAGACATTTTTTATCGTAAGATAAAAAGTCGTACTATATTTTAGTGTGAGAAGTTATTAAAATACCACACAATAGACTGCTCTCCTTCTCTATTTTACCGGGGATCAGTCTGTTGTGTTGCAGTTTAAAAATTTCTACAATGAATATGGGACGACTTTTTATCGTTCGATAAAAGTTGTCTAGTGTGAAAGAGGCGATTAGGGATAAATTTTCATAGTGCCAATTATTTTTCACACCCAATCCTGAATATTTAAATAAAACTTTGTTTATGTTTTTTTTTTAAAAAAATACTTGCTTTAAAGAAGATAATGTTTGCCTTAATTTAATAATTTTCCTTTTAATATTTATTGATATTAAAGTATTACATAAATTAAAATTTCAAATAGTTGTTCATTTTTGTAGGAAAAAATGGATACTTCGTTATTAATAAAATAAGTTTATTAATTTAAAAAGATGGAAAGAACTGAAGATAGAAATAAGATTTTATTATTAAAAGTGAACGCACGCTGGTATTTTCAAATTGCTTAGAAATAAAATTATTTCTTTTATCATTTTTACTATAGTTCTATAATTATATGTTGAAAAAATTCTTTTATCCTTCTATACTTTAGATCACTTATATTTCTATCTTTACATAACTTCCATTCAATGACTTTCAGATATTTTAAAAAATAATAACTGTCATTATTTTGTTTAATACTAAATCTTGTATCTTCATCATAAAATATTATTTCTTGACGTTAAATACGATTAGTTTGTACCTTCTTTGATTATATTAAATAATTACTCAGTAGAATGTTTTTCAGTCCAATTTTGACAGTAAATTATTTAAGAAAGAATAATAATATCATTTTTTTCTTCCGTTTAATCGTTCAAATGAACGTTATAAAACATACCTCAGTATAGCCGTATTAAGAAAATGCTTGGCTACTTTTGCTTTTATGTTCTTGGTAAATGTATTCTGAGTGAATAGATACAATAAAATGCACTACTCTCCACGAAACAACTGCTGCTGTCGGAAAGAACTATTTAGACCATTCCGAGAACCATCTCAAAAAGTTTCGTATTCAGTTAGTGAAGCTATTCCTGAAAGTTTCGAAGAGTTTGTAAGCAGTCTTTTGTGTATGGAAACTATAGTTCTTAAAGTGTGTGATAAGCTATTTAATGGAGAATCAATTTCTCCAGAAGATTGTCTTGCTATTTTATTCGAAAATTCCAAAATCCTTTAGACATGAGTCAATTTTACAAAAAAATTATTTTGAATTTGAATATTCCATGTTATTTTAAAGTATTTAATATGTTTTAAATATATTTAGTTCAAACATACTTTTAATCATTTTGCATAGAGATTATGATGATGGGAAATTTGAAAAAGTACTGTGGAATTCGATGTACATAATTGCTCGAATAAAATAACAATGAGCAAACGATGGGTATATAATATTAGAACTTCCTAAATTAAAAACTGTCAAATTATAACTTTTTTAAGTGTTTAATGTTAAACTATACGTATTACATTTCTTTTAGATTCCCTTTTAATTAATGAAAATACTCTAAATTTCGAAGATAATATAATAATCCAAATCTATTGAAAATAATTTGAAAATTCTTTCCTTCTTGTCTACTGTAAGTACGCTTCACAGATACTAAATAAAAATAGAAATGCACCTTTACTTTCAGTTTGTTCAATTGTAGTAGAGCTACAGACATTAAAATTCTTAGAGCATAATTCTACCGCTAAACCACTGAATGTACAATTCAAAACGTGTATTAACCAAGTTTTTTAATATTTTTTCTGAACTATTTTATGACATATTTATAAACGGCTCTGTAATTTTAATGCGCAACCATTTGAATTTTGGTGATGATTTTATTTTGAAGTATGTACTCAAAACATTTTCCATATTTCACAATTTTAGTTGCTGCTCATAAGCAAGCATGTTTTCATCGCAATCCAGTTGATTTAGTATTTCGATATCTACAGAGTATTTTGACAAAACTATTAATCATTAACAGTAACTCATAAAATTGTTGAACTACTAAAGTTCAAAATAACCAAAACTAAATGAGAGCAATCATTTTAGGACAAAAGTGTCATTAATTTTCCTTATTTGATAACTCTTATTAATTTATAAGTACAGTGAAATATCTTTCAAAGAACACTTAACCCCACGGGACATAAATCACGATGTTAATTTATGTAATTATCACTAACTGTACTCAATAAAAGTTGTAATGTTAGGATTTTTGTATATCTTGTTCAATGCGGACAGTGTCTTGTAACAACACCTTTTTAAGCATGGATCCCACCACCTACTCTGTAATTACTGATGACTGAAAATATAAATGACCTCAAATGTTAGTGAAGGTAAATATAACAATAGTAGCCGATAATTATTGTTGATAATATTTATTTCTTCTACGTTATTTTAACAACTAAAGTGTTATCTCGGAAATTATTCGCCGGAAAAATTGGTTGTTTTCAAGTGTGCCTGAGGGTACTCTGACCAATGAAAAATAAATGGATGGCATCTTGCAATTTGTATTAATTCCTAGAGATGCCATTTTACAAAAAGATAGCTCTTAGTAACAATATAATGATATCATTAAAACCATTTTTAAATCATCTTATTGTGTTTTTAAAGGAACATGATAAGGATATGATGGGAAAAAAATTATAAATCTTCTAAATTTCACTGAATTATTTAATAAAATACTATACATTTAAGGCAGAATCTAGTATAAACGGGAATTGATAACTTTATAAACTTACATTTCTTTAGAGAAAGCATTATTTCTGTACCAACATTCAAGGAAATAGTCAGATAAGGGATTTACAATCATTTTCATCAAATCACAAGTGACATATCTTAAAAGCACACGTGTTATCACTTCATATGTGACACATTCTATAATTACATAAGACTCAAAACCTCCTTTATTTATTTTGATTGAGAGTGAATAAAATATCCTTTCATATCCTTGGATGATAAATACAAAAATAACTGACTCAAATCATAATATATAGTTTTTCTAATGATTCTCTCAACAAATAATCTCTTGAGCAACTGAAAGTAGAAACTACTTGTCAATTTAAGACCACTTTGCATGTTCTTCTTTCTCAAAGTCACTTAAATGTCATCAGATCATCCAATTTACCATCGATCCATTCAATTAACTGAATCATCTATGCTATAATAAGATTCGGTAATAAATGATTCCCTTGGTTAAAGTGACTGCTTAAGATACAACTATTTCTTCTCATTACACATACCAAAGAAGTATAAGACTTACAAGATTTTCAAAACAACTTAAGGTGCTTAATCTAATAATTTTGCTACATTCATTCATTTCATTTTGTAATATATTCTTTTGTTTTTATTAATTATACAAATAATTATAAAGAGATTCAATTTTTTACATAGTTTGAAATATCAATTTTGGCAAACATTTATTTTATAAAATGTATATTGTATGTAAAGGAAAACATGTAGCAACATTGTCAATTTAATTTTTTTATATTTAATCATAAATATGGGATGTATATGATTAAAATTGTATATAATGAAAATTACCAGAAAACAATACTAATAGTAAAATAAATGATAAAGGGCAAATAACTAGATTTTACTTAAATATTCAAAATAATGTTTCAATCTTTAAATGTTTAAAATAACATTTCCATCAAAAATCCAACCATTCGTGTGAACTAATGTAACGTGTAAATATGTTTTTAACATATAGGCAATAAAATAATTTAAAATATCAAAGCATTAAAGCCAATTATTTAGAAAAATGGAGTTTGATAATCTATATTTAGCATTTGTTTTGACATCATTAGAATGTCAAAACTTTAAGCTTAAAATAAATTCGTGTGCATTTGCAATTTTGTTTATCAAGATTATGAAATTTAAATTTAAGATAAACATTTTATTAAAACATAATCTGATTCAGGAAAGAAATAAAGTGTGTTCATGACTTGCTTATGATTTTATATTTTTATTTAGGAAATTATGGAAAAATTGATGAACACATTTTTTTTTCACAAGAAAGCTGAATCATGACTCAAGGCAATTTTACATACTCCAAATTTATTATCGGATTTCTTTTGACACCCATATCCAGTTTTTTCTGAAAATCATTTCTGTTTTTCTTTGATTCTTGTAAACAAAAGGTTATATTAATCCAAAATCATTTGAAACCAGGTACAAAAAATATGTATTTAAACGTATTCTTTAAACTCTTATACCTATTATTATTTTAGTAAGAAAATACTTGTAGTGTGTATAAAATTTGTTTTTATACTTACTACAAGTACTTTAGTAACTGTTTTTATTATTTTAATTTTTATAAGTTTCCATTTTTCCAGGAAAGTATGTAAATCAATTAAAAACTTCTGCTACATCTGTCAATAACTGCCATTGAAGTCTAAAAGACGAAATTTTTCACCACTCATGAAAAATTGCTATAAAATGTATTTCAGTTATAAAGCTGATTACTTAGATAAAAACTAGATATCAAACATGCTGTATCTTATGTTTTAGGCTTCTGATGGGATAGAACAAGTTTCCTCATCATTTGCTATTTTCAATCGTCTAAATTTAAGTGAACACAAAGACCATTAAACTGTCTGTTACTTCTGCATAGTAAACATTAGAGAAATAATTAAAAAAAATATACAAAATATTATTAATTTGGCATCTTCTATAAGACTTTTATCACATTTTTAAGAGTATCCCATACCACAGTATACAGATGTTTTGCCCATAAGTGATAATTTTGACTTCGATCAAGTTCACACTGAAGACGAAGGAAAGGAGAGAAGTCACCCTTTCTCCGAAGCAGATGGTTCAAAGGAAAATCATTTTTTTTAAAATCTAAACAAGATCTTAACGACCTTATAATGGATTTAAATTTATCTTAACAGTCAGTGGAGCTTTTAAGATCAAGACTTAAATATTGAAATCCACTTAAAAACGTACAAATGCGTATTTATTGTAACCAAAATTGTAATTTTAAATGCAACTTCTCAATAGAAAGCAATGCAATTTCTTGTAAAAGTTTTGATCAGTAATTGGGCTCTTCGATATGAAAACCTGCTACATGAGTGGCGATTGTTCCTAAACTCTCATTGAAAGTTTACAAGATTTTCTATTGGGCAACAGAAATGGAATATTATCAATACCTGCCTTGATTGTTAGTTATAAGAAGCATAAAAACATGAAATGTTGTTAAAAGCAAGCTTCATTTTGTGAAACTGGAATACACGTGAAAACTTAAAAGTAATAGGTTCAATGTTACGTTTACAACTTGCATAAATATATCCTTATTCCTTTTTGAGTGAATAGAACAACAGGGATATCAAGCCTATTACATAAAGAAAGAATAACCGAAAATACAATCTTTTCTTCCAGGGTAAAAAAATATATAATCAAATTCTTCTCTTGTGTTTCCCGAAAAGGTGTATTTACCTCCCCTACGTTTATAAAATGGAGCTCATGAAAATTTTTGTAAAATCTGTGGTCACCAATTTTGCTGTTTTAATGTACTTGAAAACTTATTTCCGAAAATAAATTATTCAAAATATAAGGAAGAAATAGAATCGCAAATAGGATAAATAACAAGGTATGTTGTGAAATTTTTAGAATTTCGTAAGCCATTGGAAAAATCAGCAAAGACATCATTCAAAAATATTTCTTGAAGATTATTTCAGATAGTCACGAAGTAATCTTGTATCATAAAGAAATAGTGTGAGTAAACTTCTGGCTTCATACAATGAAATGAGTTATAGCATGTCCTTAAAAATTAATTTTTGGAATCTCGTTTATAATTTTTTATCTAAGCCCTGAAATACTTTGGGTTGTCTCTTATGAGCAAGTTGAGCATTTTTATCAGACGATTATTGATATGTAAAAGAGGTAAAGTAGCAAATGGAGTCCCATTATGATGGCCGATTGCAGTTGGTCTATAAAAAGGACATCTTTAATATAAAACATAGCTGAAAATCAAATAAATACAACTTTTAAAGTGAGCCAGAATCATTTGAATATTTACAATTAAATGTTTGTCTGAATTATGTGAACCTATATAAATTGAAAAATACGTCCCAATAATATCCTGCTTGATAGAAAAATCTGAGTATACAATTGAATTCAGTGCTGAAAAATCAATGAGATTCTTTTATTGACATTAAGTGTTATTTAAATTTAGACAGTCATTATAAGCGATTTCAGATAAATCTAATGAAGCAGTGTAATAACTAAGCATTGCATTTAGATTCTACTGATTACAATATTTGTAATAAGAATTGCGTTATAATCTAAGCATTTTTAGTTGTGAAGAAAAATAACAGATTTTTAAGTTCAAATATGCTTATTCCAAACATTTTGCATCAGACACTGCTTTAAGAAATCAAATGTTAACTATTAACTGATTTAAAACCATTAAATCATTTTATGAAGTATTTATAAGCAATTCTCACCTCAATATATTTTAAGAAAGCATTTCACTTCACAAATATTCATTCATAAAAAGATGTAGAGCAATTTCCCAATCATACACGCATACTACAAGCATGTTTTGTAGAATGAGGAAAAATCAGTAGCAATAAAACGAGCAGTAATTTTATCATGGCATATTTTTTAATTCAATATTGAAATGTATCAGAATTTATAATGCAGGATTGGAAAATATTATTTCTACCAATTTTAGTATTATTTTACAATTATTTATGAATAATAGCAATGCATTCGAATTTTACTTTACTTAATATTTTTTTAAAATTTCATATTATACAAAAAAATATTTGGAATCAAATTTAATTAATATATTTTTTGAATTTTAAAATGCGCTCAGTTACTATTTGTATGGATTTTTGTGAGGCTAAAACAGATATTTTTATAATATTATATATTATTTTTATAATATAATATATAAGATGTTATCTTCATATTTATTAGTGAAACCATCTACGCGTGTGTTATGTAAATCATCTACATGCAAAAGATTTTTAGTAACATAAATTAAGAAAACTATAATCTAAAGATTTACATCTTTAGAGAGCGAACAGGGAATTTGAACTTCTCTAAATTTTGCTTTAATTTACATTAATATTATACAATTTAATATAATTTTTAACAAATATATTTAATTTTGAAACAAAACTAAAATTTCTTCAGAAAGAAATTAGAATATCTCTTAATTTAGGAATATTTAAATATATATACACTGAAACTTTTTGTATTTAATACACCGGATATAAATTTAGAATCTTATAAAGGTTTAACTGTTTTTAACAAGTTCTTTGCTATTTTCTGATAAAAATGCTAATAAAATTAATTTTTCCTGCTATAATGTTAAACAATTTAAGATATAAATAATTTTTGTTTGTTGAGGGACTAATTAATTTTTGGTTAGACATTTTACTACATATAAAGTTCTATATTAAAATGTCTTTCTAAACTGCTTATAAGCATGAAGCTCTTCAATTTTTAATATATTTTAATACAATAATCAGGTGCTTAGAAAGTAAAAACTGTATATACTTAGACACAATTTTTTTATTTATTAGATTTATCGCACAATTGGATATGAATTATTGATTTTAAAAAGGTTATTTTCTAGAAAAATAATGTATAAAAATTTAATTATACAGTACTCATTTAAATTTTTGTGTTATGTACTATTATTAAATTACATAAAGATTTTGTATTCATTATTATAATATTCATTATTATAAATTACTTGATTTTTGTTTTATTGTTATATTATAAATAAAAAATTTTTATTCCAGAATAACTTTAATAGTTATTTAAGTACATTTTTTTAAAATAATTTCCGAAATCTTGATTTACGGCATAAGAATATAAATAATATTAATGTCTTAAGAAATTCGATACATAGGTGCATGTGTTGCCATACTTTATCATATATTTTTGTGAGAAGTGAACTACAACAACTTATCAAACGGCTTATTAATAATTATGTATTGCAATGAATTTCAACTTTAATTTTTCAGCAGACATTTACTGTTTATTAACTGTAGACATATAATTTAATCCAAATCATCTACAAATATTAGTTTAATTGCAATTATATATAAATTTGAATTATAATGAATAGAGGATAAAAGCTTATGCAACTAATCTTACACTTTGTCCAGTGAAATTAACTAATAGTAATCAATCTTAATAGTAATCAATTTAATTGGGACAGATATTAAGTTGATTAAAAATTAATTGGTTATTCTTTGGAATATTTTTAGAAAATGAAATGAATTCATGAAGTATTACACATTTGCTTCGAATTAAATATACCTATATTTACAGCTAATAAATTTTTTTATAAATTATAAATCTCCAAATTTCTTTCAAGCAATTACAAAAGTTTAAAAAAAACTTATATATGGGGTGTCATTTTTAAAATTTTCTTGTTTATAAGAAAAGAAATGCATAAATATATTTAAATATCATTAAATTAGTATCTAAAATTTGTATATATAAAATTGGAATATATGTGATTTATTACATAAAAATGATTTGCATATTAATTTAGATATTTAAATATAGTAACTTAAAACATTAAAGCATAACAGATTAAGAAAATTATATCTCTTTTCTCGCATAAATCTTCACAGAAAAAATAACTCCAAAATAATTTTTTAAAAAAGACAGCAAAATTATAAAAATATGTTTACCATAAAATGAACAAAGAGATGACATTTTTCTTTCTGAACAAAGAAAGAATCTATTTCAAAAGTAAATGAAGCGTATTTGATATGCTTTAGCATTCCAATTGATCTTCAGTTTTTATCATATGCATTCTTTTGTGAGAAAATGTCCCTTTATTTTTTTCAAAAGGCACAAATTAACAGAATGCGATGTAATTAAAAGAATATTTCCCCATGAACAATCGTTTTTATGTGAATTGCGAAATAAAATTTATATGGCTCAAAATATTTTATACAATATAAAAACATTTATCATGCAAGTAGATTATAATCTCAGAAAAAAGTATCGCTGGTTTTCGTTATATCATTTCTGTATTATGGATGATACATAAAGCTCCTTCACGTTCCTAATTTTCTGTTAAGAAAAATTATGTGTATTGAAACATATTATTAATGAGAGAAGAATGTTTAATATATTATAATTTATCAATAATAGCAATTAGTATTATTAAAATATATTTTCATAATTATTTAATCAAATAAACTATTTATCAAATTATCTTAAATAGAAAAATAGTTTTCAATATTTCATTATGATTCATCGCACAGATTTCACTTTTTTCTGTATTAATCGTATATATTCGATTATAGAGAGAATCACGATGATTAATATCTATATGAAATTAATAAAATTATAAATAATTAACATTTATTAATAGTTCAGATTTATTTAATAAAAATATAAATAGTATAGGCAGTTATGTTTAATCGAAAAAACTTGTACAATTAAATAATTTCACATCTACTTGAAAAATAATGTATTGAAATATGAAAAGGACAGTAAAATTTATGAGTGTTTATTAAAAAATATTCTCTAAGCATGCACTTTTTCTTATATTATAGTCGTTAATTGATTTGACAAAATGACCAGTTTGAGTCCAAATACTTTATATCCAGTTATAAATTTTAATAATAAACTTTTATATAAAGAGTATGTAAAACTTACTGAGGGTATTTTAATGCTCTCAAGGAAATTATAAGTTATGCGAATGCTTGAAATTTTTTTACTTCACTATATCGTTAAGATTAATAACTTATTATGGATTGCATAAAATTAGGAATTTTAAGAAATCGACAAATAGATTTATTTTAGACAACACATTAATAGACAAAATTAAAAAATGTATAACCATAAAGAAACAATTTTCGTAGAAAAGACAGTAAATGAAAATAAAAGTAACGGAAAAGCCTCATAAGAAAGAAAAACAAATCATTTTAGGAGAAATGAAACCTTATATATTAACAAATAAATATAACTCAGAAAATAAAACATTAAAATATGGTATAAGTTTCAATAAAAAATATACCATATTATTTTACCAATAAAATTCTTTTCGAATTCAAGAATTAAACTTTTTAGTGCATGAATTCAGGTGACGCAATTGTAAATTTTATAACCACCTAAAGCGAAACAAATAAAGGAAAAATAGAAAAAAATTACCATACATAACATGGATATAACGGGAAAGAGGTTATGAAATTGGTACATACATGAAATCGGTTTAATATAGGTTACGAGGTAGGCTTCTCCATAATCAATAGAATTTATTACAAATTATTCCAAAAGTTAAAAACATAAAAGAATGAGAAATTTTTGTTTAATTTTAGTGTGTAATACATGCCTGATGTTCGTTCATTAACTATTTAAAAAAACTATAATATGTTTGTTTAATCTTTTCTTTATATTAAACCACAAAATTATAGCCAACATTAAAACGTATCTTTATATTAAGGTTTGCTTTGGTTCGTAAAAAAAAAAAAAAAAAATTATGTTATATAATCAGCTACATAATATATATATATATATATATATATATATATATATATATATATATATATATATATCAGCTATATAAAAATCTTAAATATTTCAGGTAAGAAAAACGAATATGCTTAAACATGTGTGTTGAAGTTGCTCTAAGCGTCTTTATTAATCAATTATTACGGATAACATTAAGAAATCAAAACTGCATTCTTTAAATAACACTTAAAATTGAATTATGAAATCTTAGGAATTTTTATACTTTAACATAATTATTGTTATTCATTTTAATAGTAATAGTTTCTATTCTGAGGTTATACAATAAGGAATTTGTACACTCAGTCAAAGATAATGTACTTGAAAATAGATAATAAAATGTCTAAAATACTATATATATATATATATATATATATATATATATATATATATATATATACATATATATATATATATATATATATATATATATATATATATATATATATATATATATATATATATATATATATATATATATATATATATATATATATATATATATATATATATATATATATATATATATATATATATATATATATATATATATATATATATATATATATATATATATATATATATATATACATACACTACTGGACATTAAAATTGCTACACCAGGAAGAAATGCAGATAACAAAATGATATTTATTGGACAAATATATTATACTAGAAATAAGAAGTGATTAAATTTTCAAAAAATTTGGCTAGATATATCCTGAGAAATCAGTACCCAGAACAACCACCTCTGGTAGTAATAACAGCAGTTATACGCCTGGGCATTGCGTCAACCAGAGATTGGATTGCATGTACAGGTACAGATGCCCATGCAGCTTCAACACGATGCCACAGTTCATCAACAGTAGTGACTGGCGTTTGGTGACGAGCCAGTCGCTCGGCAACCATTGACCAGAAGTTTTCTATTGGTGAAAGATCTGGAGAATGTGCTGGCCAGGGCAACAGCCGAACATGTTCCGTATCAAGGAAGGTCCGTACAATACCAGCAACATGCTGTCGGGCATTATCCTGCTGAAACGTAGGGTTTCGCTGAACTTGAATAAAGGGTAGAGCCACGGGTTGTAACACACCAGAAATGTAACGTGCACTGTTCAAAGCACCGTCAATGCGAACAAGAGGTGACCGAGACGTGTATCCAATGGCACGACATACCATCCCGCCAGGTGATGGGCCAGTATGACGATGACGAATGCACGCTGCCAGTGTGCGTTCCGATGCCGCCAAACACGGATGCGACCATCATGATGCTGTACACAGAACCTGGATTCATCTGAAAAGATAACATCTCGCCATTCGTGCGCCCAGGTTCGTCGTTGATCACACCATTCAAGGTTCTCCTGTCTATGACGCAGCGTCAAGAGAAGCCGCAGCCATGGTCTCCGAGCTGAGAGTCCATGCTGCTGCAAACGTCGTCGAACTGTTCGTGCAGACACATGTTGTCTTCCAAACGACCCCGTTTCTGAACTCACTGCTCGTGATGTGGTTGCACGATCCAATACGGTAATGTGGATAATATGCTTGTCTTCTCGGCTGCTAGTGTTTGGTGGCCGTTGAGATCCCGCATGGTGTTCCATATTACCGTCCTGAACCCATCGAATCCATATTCAGATAACAGGTATTGGATCTCGACCGATGCGAGCAGCAATGCTGCAATAAGATAAACTGCAATCCCAGCACACTAGAATTCGACCTTTATCATAGTCAGAAACGTTATGGTACGCATTTCTCCTTCTTGCATGAGGCATCACGGCAACTTTTCACCAAGGAACAATTTTCGAATGTAATTTGTGTATGAGGAACCGGCAGAACAATTTCCTCATTTAAACACAATATAGGTGTTGCTACTAGTGCCTGCTTTGTCTGAATGCGCTGAAAAGCTAATCATTTGCATATCACAGCACCTTCTTCCTTTCATAAAAATTTCACGTCTGTATCATGTCGCCTTCTTGGTCTAGCAATTTTAATGGCCAGTAGTGTATATGTATATCCTTCGCAGATATGGAATGCAATTTAGATAAGTCAAAACTAGTAATTATTAATCTTTTATAGCAGGGGTGGCCAAGATCCCCAATAGTCCAATCCAATTTTCAAAATTTGAAATTTTTTGAGAGCCCCAATTAAATACGTGTTTAAAACGTATAAAAAGTTTATTACAAAAATTATAATAATTGAAAGAATAAAAATACGAAATTTGTGCATTGAATTTAAATATTAGAAACTAAGCACATTAATTTTACTTGTCTTCATAATTCTTTAAAATTTGTAATGACTAACTGGTCACAGTACTTTTCAGTAGTTCTTTGAAATGTTGGTTAATTACTATAGATCGGTGTTTGGATTTCATGAATTTTAAAATGCAATAAAATTATTCACTAAAGCACGTTGTTTCGATATTGAAATATTTCAAAAAGCAGCTTTTTTTAATACATTTAGAATTGAAGTGTCCCTTCAGATTACTTCGTTCTGCAGTAAATTTCCAAATCTCAGTAATCTGCGTCGACTTATATTTTAATTGCAGAGCTTGATATTCTCTCAAATACATTTATCGAGAGCCACATATAATCCTATAAAGAAATGAAGGTTGGCCACCCCTTCCTTAGGGTGATTTGAATTGTGCCTGAGGAGGTCAACAATGCATCTCCGATTACAATCGGCGCAATAATAGGAAAAATAATGGCGGCAAATTTACTATCGTGTTTCACGGACACAAAATGATTTTTTCAATCAATGAACATTTTATGGTTAGCAATTTTTAAAGTCCAGACACTTGTAAAGAACCGTCTTACACTTTTTGGTCTTTATGAAGGCACTTTACAAGAAGACACTTGTAAAGTGCCTTCTTCTGAAAAGCGTTTTAATATAATACAAAAATGTTTTGTGTCTTGTGTCTATTTTTCTGTGTCTTTATTATTCTTAACTCTAGGATATCAAAACGTAACATTTTTTATTTAAAAATTTTGAGAAATTTGTAAAACTTTTTTAAAAAAAATTGAATTTTACAACATAGTATATTGATTTTCTATTTACTTAATCTTAGACTTAAATCTTAAAAAAGTTATTACTTAATATATTTTCAAAACACAGCTAGGAATATACTGCTTTTTTATTTAAAAACACTTATCTAATTAATGATTAAAAGGGAAATATCTTAGCAAATCGTTGTCAAAGTTACACTGCATTGAAAAAGTTTACTAATATCAATCCGAAAATGTATTGTAAGGGAACAGATTTTGTTTGTATAAACTTATTTTAAAACATTTGTGTTTTGGAATTAAGATTTCGTATTTTATTTAATAATCCAAATTTCTTATATTCATCATCTTAGAATTGGGATTACACGAATAAAAATCTAAATTCGATAAATCTTTAGTAGGTTGTTCCATTTATCATTTTTATTTGAGACTATAATCTGTTATCAAATCATATAAACAAAATCATCAATTTATTATATTTATACGTGCACACAAAAACACACACACACACATTTATTAAAGCACAATTTGCAAAGTGTATTTATGATAAAAATTTCAAATTTTGTTATCAATAATAAAATATACTTTATAGCATTACATAAAAGTTAATCGATCTCATTTAATATAATAGATGAATCTGATTTAATGGACTAGATTACTTTCACTGGATTTTCAAACAGTAATTTAATACCCATGCATTTGTCTCAATATGAATAATTACATAATTACAAGTGTTAAATTAAATTACAGTTATAACATGTATAATTATTGGGTGAAATTCTCTCTGTAGTTTACTCTCTCAAGTGAATAAAAACATGATATTATATGGAAACATATCTAAAATAATAAATTTCTTCATAAAATAAGACAGCAAATAAATATTTCTATAAATAAAATAACAATTAAAATACTTTAGTTTTTAGGAATTTATTATTTTTTCAGAATATTTGTAATTATACAGCATGGTTGGAAAAACAATAAATTCGAAGCATTAAATTTTATAAAAATTGTAGTAATTACTTACTCCTTAAGTATAATCACATTTTTGTATAAGGCACAGAATTCGTTGTTAAAATATTAAAGTCACTAAAACAAAAAGAGAAAAAACTAAAATGATTTATTGGGAGACTTACAAGTAAGCTTTTTCATCGGTTTCAAATACGAAAGTTACTCAGAAACTCTTAAGATATGCGCAGGCGAGAATTTACACAATAAAAATAACGGTTTAATTTTAAAATATAAAGTATTTTAACACAGAAGACGATTTTTAACTGACTTACTTCAACTTGTTTAGAGTAGGATAAATTTTAAACAGAAAAGAAAATGGAGTTGACGCGAGAATATTTTCGCGCTATGATTTTCTACGATTTTAAAGCAGAATTAAATCAAGAAGAATGCGTTCAACGGTTGCAATTAGCATTTGGTGATGAATCTCCAGCTCGTGATACTGTATTCAGATGGTTTAGAGAATTAAGAAGAGATCGCAATTTTCTTCAGAATAAAGAGCACACAGGAAGGCCGCCATTGGCAATAATCCCGGATAATGTGTCTGCCATACGAAAATTGTTAATGGATGATAATCGCTGTACCCATCAAATGATACAGAAGGAACTTAACATTGGATCCGCAGCCATACACAAAATTATTTATGAAGAATTACATATGGAAAAAGTAATTTGCCTTTCGGTTGTCCATAATCTAACTGAGCATCAAAAAGAAGAGTGTATCAGAATCAGTAAAGAAACTCTTAACTTGCTAGGCGAGTTTGGCCACCGCATCATTTCTAAAATTATAACAGATGATGAAACGTACATACCGTTTTTCGGCGTTCCGACACGTCAAAAAAGCAAATCTTTAAAGATGATCCCACCCCGACAATGGTAAAAAACAACGCGCAATGAAAAAAGTGATGTATGCCGTTTTCTTCTGAAGTACGGGATTTGTCAAAGCCATCAAGTTGGAAGGACAGAAAACAGTAACAGCAAACTGGTATGCCACTAAATGTCTTCCAGAAATTCTACAAGAACTAAATGTTAGGGGACTAATGCTTCACAAAGACGATGCATCTTCACATGCAGCCGGAATAACAGTTGAGTTTCTTAAACAAATACAAATTAAAGTGATCGAACATCCGCCGTATTCACCTGATCTAGCTATGTGCGACTTTTGGTTATTCTTTAATCTAAAAAAGAACTTACGTGGACGTCGTTTTCATTCAGAAGAAAAGATTGATGTGGCTATAAATGCGTTTTTTTCCCTCTATTCCAAGAAATGAATGGCTTGAGGCATTTAATCTGCGGAAAATTCGTCTACAAAAGTGCATTGATGCTGGAGGAGACTACTTTGAACACACCTAAAATTTTGTAAATATAACTTTAATAACCTAATTGTATCTCAAAAATTTCCGAGTGACCCTCGTATGATGGTGTAAAATACAATTTGTTTACTTCCTTTTAAATTTAACTGAAATATGAATTTCAATACAGTACTGAATACAGTGAAGCAATTTTCCTTAATTTTGGGTTGAATTCAAGTTTATAATAAAATATGTTAAAATAATTCTATAAGACTGCATACCTTAATGATTTGCTCCAAATTTTACAAGTAGTAATTCATTTTGGATGTATAAGTAATTAGCATTTTCATTATTCCAATTATTTCAGTAGAAAACTAGATCACTCGGGCAGATAATGAACACCATTTAACCAAGAGTTTTTAAAGTTGTTGATCATCAGATCAGGCATTAAATGAATAGAAAAGTGGATGAAAAGTTTATAATCGTTTGCAACTGTAATAAAGGGTGACTTTGGAAAAGACAAAAAAAGAGACAAATAATTAGATTTAAGCGGTTGCGAAAAAATGTTTTAAATCCATGAGATCTAAATTAAAATGTCAAGAGGACACTTCTGACATTTTAATTCTGACATAAAAAACAAAATTCGAAGAATTAAAAATTATTCGGTGAAAATATATATTTACACTCTGAATTTCATAACCAGAAATCATTAAATATAGATAATAAAAATGATTCCAATAACGCAAATCTAACAAATGTTTGTATAACTCACAAATCACTATACATTTATGTTTAAATTATTTAGGTATTTAATTAACTTTTGTAATTTGTTGTACAATTTGTCAACTGTATAATTACAAAAATAATTTAATTTAATTTTATAATGCACATTATTATGAGGTTTAACCATAATGAAAAAAGAAAAAACGAAAATTTTAAAACTCTTTTATTAAAATTTTCCTTCAGAAAATCTATTTTTCTCAATATAACTTTTTGAATGTGATTCTTAGAGATCTTTTCTTATGATATCAGCTATCTCATTTCTTTTTAAACTGATCATATTTTTTTTTTAAACTTAAGAAGAAGAAACAGAATTGTCTTCTGTCGAAGGTATTTCTTTAAATACTTGAAATTGAAAGAAAATGAGATCTTGAAATGATTAGAAAGGAATAAAAAGTAATTTTAGTTTACTTGAAGTTAAATAGGATTTTCTTGCTTTTGATTCATTTTTGAAATAGCTCAGAAATTCCAGCATGATATAGAAAGTGACAAACTATTTAAATGAGACATTAACAGGTTGTAAATTAAAATGCAGTTTATATGATACTTTATTCTCGTTAAATAAGCGTCACTCAAAGTTTTAAGTTGTTAATTTTAAATTAAAATTTTTCAATATTCTATTATGTTTCATAAAATATTCTACAATAGTATTAAGTAATACAATTAGTTTATATTTAACTGAAATTTAGACAATTATTTGATTGAAAAAATGTTTGCTTATCACGTTTTGACTAGGTTCACTTCAATTGTTTGAGCTTAAATGTCAAAAATACAATCGAAAAAAAAAATCGACCAAA
Organism: Latrodectus elegans; assembly: GCA_030067965.1. Lineage (NCBI taxonomy): Eukaryota > Metazoa > Arthropoda > Arachnida > Araneae > Theridiidae > Latrodectus > Latrodectus elegans. Next base: position 118,469,112 of record CM057814.1, read on the forward strand.
ATACTTATTTTAAGCAAAACGCCTATGATGTTAGCAATTAAAAATTGTAGCAATGTTCCGAACATTTCAAAATGCTAATGATGATATGAGATTTGTAATGGTAATTTAGAAATAAGAGAATTTATAAACTTACAACGTAATGAAACTAGAAAAACCATTAAAAAAATAAAGCATGTATAAAATTGCGGCGCAGCATTAAATTCCATTCAATAATGATATAGTTTTGTAGGTATATATAAGTATTATTTAGCAGATATATACAAGGTATATATTTGCATTATCTTTCTTTCCTTAGTAATATCAAGTGTAAATATTTTTAATCATTCATTATATAAGTTTAAATATTTATGATCAAAGTCCACATTTTCTGAATTTCGAATTTAGAAAAGCGTTTACTTTGTATCAAAGAGCTTGGTAATGTTAATATTTGAAACAATGGATAATCATCCAAATATTGTTCTGATTTGCAAAAAATGTTCTTATCATTTTCTTTTATAATTTCATTTAGATACTAAAAGCATTTGATGTGATGCTAAAAATATCTTAAGAAAGTAATTTCAAAATAAGTGATATTTTTAAAGTAATGCAAAGTCTTCTATTTCCAAATTACATGCTTTTTATATGATTCATTATTGTGTAGAATGTTGTTTGAAATCAAATTATAAAAAATAATTAGAAAAACAACGTAAGTGCAATGTGTGTGTGTGTCCATAGGGTTTTGTAATTTCTCAAGAAATTTATGCTTTTTTTTATTTTATCTAGGATTATAGTTTCATAGTAATGATAATTCATTATTTCTTGTACTGCTGGTAACGACTTCGCCCACAGTACCACATTAGAGAACTCATTGGTTTTGAAAAATAAATTATTATAAACTTAAATTTGCAAGATTTGTATAAGGAAATTTATAAGTTGTTTAAACTGTTAAATATTAACTACTGTACTAATTTAAACAACTGTTAAATTTATATTTTTATTATTTTCTATTTATATACAGACAGATGCATTCGAAATCTAAATATTTATTGATTTATCTCATTCCGTTAAATATTCCCAAACTTTCTCTCAAAAAGGCTGATAATCAAAATAGATTCAATAAAAATTATAAAAACGCATTGAAAATCATAATTTTGTTGAATAATTTATTTATTTTATTTTCATGAAATGTTGCTGAAATATTTATTTTATAATTGTTTTTGTATAATTGTTCATAAATGATATATACTAGTAAGGGAATTTAAACATTGAATATTGTTAATTAGTAAAATGGAATGAAATCAGCATAAATGTTGGGACTAATATTTAATGAATAATCATAATTTAAAGTGATAACCGTGATATAATCAATTTATAAGAATTGAATACAAAATAAGATATGCTTGAAAAAAAATATTGTTATCAAAAGCCCATACGTATATATCACTGGTGAAAATGAATAAACCTTATACAATCGAAGTGCGTAACTTGGATAAAAAAAACATACTCTAGGATCTCAAGGCAATTACTAGTACTGAAGGTTCCACCAGAGATGAGTTCTCTCCAAATACAGGAAACTTCTTTAATATCCGGCTGTAACGATGCACACATTTGTCTGAATATTTTCAGAGGAATGTAAAAAGAAAATCTTATTTCTCCTTCCATAAACACCAAATAATAATCTGCAAAAACATCAAAAGTCACAATTTAATCTTTCGTTAAAAAATCGTTTCGTTTCGTTTCTTTCGTTTCGTTTTTAAATAGAACTTTTAAAAAAGTGCGCTATAATTTATAGCTTTTTCTCTTATTGATTTACAGGAGAGAACGATTTCTTAAATACTTACTGAACTATCTTGCAACTACAGATATTAAAAATGAAATCAATGCTGTCTTTAAATTTTCCAAAATAATTCTCAGTAGTATTTGTGAATCATTCATTTCTAAAATATTTAAATATTGGATTGCAAATATAATTTTCATACATTAAAACAATACAACTTGATTCTTTCGATGAATGTAGCTGATTATTCAAAATGTTTGTGTGTCAACTAATCAATATTCTTTAAACCTGTTTAATTTTAAACATAAAATTAATAGTTGGTATGAAAATCCTTTATATTTTCTAATTCGTTTGCTTTAAATCTCTATTATATCTACTAATTATAAAAAAGTACAATTAATTATTTAAAAAATATGCCTAAAAATTGTTTCAAATAAAATTAATTTCTAACAAATGTTTAATCTAAAAGTGTATATTATTGTAAACACATGTGTGTTTAATGCTTTAATCATTCTTAACAATTTTCTGTTATATTTTGCTGTAGCATTAAAACATTGAATTCATGATTATTAAATAAAGCAACATAAATATTTGATATTCATTATTAAGCATCACACCCAATTAAATGATAATTTCAAATTTGAATCATTATAGTTATAACTATATAAAGAAACAATACAATATATGGTAAAACAATCAGGGGATGCACTTTAAGATGAACACATGCACTAACAGTTAAAAATATTTATTGTACAACAGAATAGACATCTGATAAAATTCTAATAACCGTATCATAATTTCTGCAGAATATAGAAAAAAAGCAAAAAAAATTAATTTTAGCAAAAACATGGAGAAAAGGGCCCAAAAGTTCCCTTTCAATACACAATAAAATTAATATTTCGCTAGAAAAGTGCAATGATTTATTCAGCAATTTGTTTTGAAATTATCACTTTTATACTAAAATACAAAAATGTAAAGACAATGTGTTGTATTGAAAGAATCTCATTAATTTTTACTAATGTTTTTTTTCACATATACACAAAACACACATACATTTTACTTAAAATATATACGGTGGTTCTATAAATTGTTTTTTAGAAATTAAGAGAGGTCAATAGCACTAATCTGTACAAGCAATATTTACGTAGATACCTTGAATCGCATTCCACTCACAATTTATATATACACACACACACACATATATATATATATATATATATGTATGTATATATATATATATATATATATATATATATATATGTATATATATATATATATATATATATATATATAATAAAGTAATTTATATACTGTTCTTTGTTTGATTGAATTAGGCTATTTTCGACACAAATACATTATTGATCGTGATCAATTACTGAGATATGAGAAGATTTTATTTCAGAATACCTTAATGGACATTTTTCTCTGTATTTAGGATATATATGGATACATCTGTATATAAGTAACATAGAAAATAATGAGTTTTTTTTCCAAAACAAATAACACCAACTTTTTTCAATCAATGTTATTGAAACAAAATTTGGAAAAATTTCCTATATTGTTAATAAAAAATTTTCTATTTAGATATAAGAAAATTAATTATGGATATTAATGTTCCCAAGAAACAAGATACGGTTATAGAGTACAGCAGATGGCCAGGATTTGTCACCTCACAATAGATAACCTAAGAAATTCAGTGCAGGCTAACCCGAACTGTACCATAAGTTAACCAAGTTTACAATGCTCCTCATCACTTAATGCCTTTAATTTTGAGCTACGGTCAGGTGTTAAATTTACACCTGAACTAGCACGCTGCAGTCGACATCAATGCCATACCAGTGGAAGGATTTTATAACGTCTCATATTAACGTGAATACATCCCGTAATCGCGGAGTTCCAGCAACCCTGTGAGGGGAGAAAGTGGTCACCCTCCCAATCACTACTTAAATCAAATGATGATTCATTTACCGGATCTTAACGGAAAGCAGCTTGAAGATTTTGAAACATTGAATCTGTCATTCACGCATTAGAAGGGTATCAACGTATGCCTCCTACTAATTGAGAGTTAATATTATCTAACTTGAAACCTTTAATTTCAGAGACTTTTCGTTTATTTGACTATGTAAAGCACAAGAAACGAATATTTGCCAGTTGGACAATCCTCATAGAAAACTACGTTAAGTGAAAAATACGTTTCTTAGAGTAGTAACTTTACTTTTATTACGAAATGCCTGTAAGTGCCTTGAAATATATTTATTTTAAAAGTTCTGTATCAAAATTGAATACACAATATGGAATAAAAAATAGGTAAATCACGATCTGAAAAGTAATTTTGAATCTAATTTTTTTATATTTGAAAATAATGAATGAATGGAAAATAATAATGAATAATGAATTCACATATTGAAGGAGTTTCCAAAAACAAGCCTTGCTTTATATATATATATATATATATATATACATACATATATATATATATATATATATATATATATATATATATATATATATATATATATATATATATATATATATATATATATATATAGGTATGTATATATATCTATCTATATATATATATGTATATATATATGTATGTATATATATGTGTGTATATATATGTATGTATGTATACATATATGTATATATATCACTAGAAATATTAATACCAAGTAAAATTTTTGGTATTAATATTTCTAGTGATTATTATTTTTTAATTCCTTCCTTTAAATTGAAGTAATTCAACCAATAACTTAGTTTTTTTATTTCAGGCAGTTTGTATGCTTTTAACGCATTTTAGCGACTAGCCACATGCAGGAGGGAAGAAGAGCAAGCCTCTCAAGCATGATAACCAACATATGACCATTTAGAAATTAAAAACTCAATATTTTGTGTTTGTGTGTGTCACTTTCTTATAAGTAGTCACATTCTTATATAAAGTGCACCATTTTACCGAAAATGAATATACAATGAGTTGCGGTTATGTCAAATCTAAAAAGCAATAGATTTTATATAGCAATTTCATATATTTTTACAGTTAGAAATTGTGTGTTTTACAGAATCAAAAACCATTTAGAAAAATTCACTGTTTTATTTATTTATTCATTTTTGAATAAATTAATCAATTTTTTCATAAAATTTTCAAATTGAATAAAAAATACACATTAAAAATCTTATTAATCTATTAATTCATATATGATTGAAAAAAAATTCGGATTAACATGCAGTTATACACCGTTTAAAAGCGTTTTACTCTCAACTGAACATTACATTCTCGCTTTGACAACTTTTAATTCAAGTAAATCGAAGCTGGTTTGCTTTAACTCAATTTGATGAACTGATTTGAAATAACTAAAACCGATAAAAAAACAAGAGAAGAACATTTTTTAAAAATAATAACAAACAAAAAATAAGGTTTTTAAAAGAAAGCAAGATCTCTTAAATCAGTTTTGAGTGTAAGCCAGTATGAACGCTGTACTTTTCAGTTTTTTAAAGTTTGAATGTTTGTTCTGTGTTTCGTTACTCAAATTTTCGTGCCACAGTTTATAGGTGATATTGCATCATACTTAAAAGAACTGGAATAACAAAAAACATATTCAGAAATAATAATTCTTCATAACACATCTTTCAAAACAATTAACACTCCAAAAATTTAATCTTCATCTCAAAAGTAAGGTAATTTAATTCACAGAAAGTTATAAAGCAGTGGTTATAAAGTATATAAAGTTTGTTTTTAGGAATTTTAATTCACTAATATACAATAATTTTTTTTAATTTGATTAAAAAAATTATATATATATATATATATATATATATATATATATATATATATATATATATATATATATATATATTATAATATTTGCTTTAAAAAGTAGTCAATTATTATAATATCACATTCATTTATCTAAAGTATTGATTAAAAACTTTAAGCAATTAGTGAAATACTATTCTTTAATATAAGTATCTATAATAAAATCTGTTCACTACTTAATTTCTGTCACGTGAAACATGAAAGGTTCTGTAAATTAAAATAGAAATATTGGAAGCTCTTTCGATATCTAAAGTATAGCAAAATCAATTTTAAGTATGACTTAAGATAAATTCACAATATTTCTTTAAAAGGAAACTCAAAAGTTTCTTTCCCAAACTGTGATCAAAACTATTGCTTTTTCGTTTTCCTTTTCTGTGAAAGGTACGTGTCCGCATTATCTACATTTCTTGGCTGCCAAATCTGAAAATATTTTAACTATGTCTTGCAACTGATTTTAAAACAAAGTTAAATGATTTTAAGACAACGTTTTTCGTGAAATATATTACTGAGAGTATTAATCATTAAAAATAACTACCTAAATTCTATTATTGCATTTAATTGAATATTGTAAATAGTAAATTCTACTTACAGTTTTATTTTAATATTTTTCATTTTTACTTGCATGTGAATTATATCTTTTTTCTTTCTTCAATACAATGTAAACAAATTTGGACTAAATTGAATGTTGTGGTCACATCTCACCAAAAGTTTTTCAAAAAGTCGATTGGCGGATATCATGAAGTGATAGTCAAATCCCAATGCCTAGATCTCGTCCGGTTCGCGAAAAATATTTTTGCCAATTATTGAGACTATGACTGTAATATTCAATTTTACCCGGATTTTTATGTTACTAATATAACGATGATAATTTGTACAAAAATATTTGCTAAATCTTTCTCGTCTGAAACTAAAATATTATTCTTTTCTATTCTAAATAAATTCTTTTCTCTAAATTCAATTTAAATTTTTTAGTGACATTTAGTAACTTATGTTATTTAATAATTCATTGTATAACATTCATATTTTTAGTCAAAACAACTACGAATAAATGTATAAAATTAGTACAAGCTTAATGCCGGCAAACTTGTCTCGTCGTCAGCGTGCCTGACAGCGAATAGTAAGGTCCTGGGTTCAAATCCCGGTTCAGACAAGGTTGTACTTTCTCTCACTCTATCCTGTCTTTGTTTTTTCCTGGTGTGTGTGTGAATGAAGTATGAATGATGCCTACCCTATAAACAGATCCCTATGGCATGTGTGAGGATGCGATGGTGGCCCACTCTCTGTGGTGCACCCGGGGCAACGCCTCGGTGGCTAAGAGGTCGCTGATTCTGGCCGGTTCCTTGGGTATCAGGGAACAATAGATTAATAGACTATGTTTCAGTTGTGTAACTGTCTACAATCTGTCATTGGAAAAAAAAGTACAATCTTAATAATTGTTCTTATATCCAATTACCTTGAAGTCAGTAATTCAAATTAAATAATTCCGATAATAAATAAATATGACTCAAAATTTAAGGTTAATGATGTAAGGAATTTAAAATAAAATGTGTCACGATTCCTAAATGGAGAACTATTTAAAAAATTATAAAAAGAAACTTATAAATTATAAAAGAAAATTATAAAAAAATTATAAAAGAAACTTTATAAAATAAACTACGAATTGATTTTATGTTGGAATTTAGTATATACAATTATAAGAAATATGGAAACTTGTATTTCAATTTCTTTGTAAAAGCATATGATGTTCGTAAATTTTGTCTTTTATTATACATAAAGCAGGTTGAAATAACAGTTAATTTGCAGTTTTGAATGTTCCTTTTCTATCACAGTTTCATTGAAATAAGAAAAATGGTGTTTAAACATTTCATCAAATGTATATTTTAAAATAGTATTAGAAATTTATTATAAGAAAATGATGCCTAAAATATTTTATGATTTTTATTCGTTCAAAAATAAATACATTTTTTTGAATATATTTTAAAAATATTATTTCAAAAATTATGGATTAGCAACTAAGATCCTTTGAATTAATTATTTATACAGCACAAAATGCCCTCGCGACGTGTTATACATTAAGTGTTTTAAGCAGGACCAGATCACCAGGGACATGTGTGGACGGATGAGATGTATGCCCTTTTATAATGTAAAAAATTTTTTCTAGCCTGTTTGAGTGTTGCTGACCATCAGACCACTCCTTACTAAATTGTAGATTTTCTGAAGCTTTCAAGAAGTGTTCTTTTCACAAGTCTGGTTTTAATGTCAGATTTTATTAAAAGTGATAGGCTGTGGTAACCAAATGGTTAGAGCGTAGGTCTTCCGCATGAAATTGCTGGGTTCAATTCCCAATGTCTCCAAAGAACCACCAAATATATGCCATATACGTGCTCGTTAAGTCTATTTAATCAAAAATCCTATGATCTACACTGTAAAAAAACACGAAAGAAATACAGTTAAAATCACTACTATTTGAATAGCTGTCATAGGAACACTAATGATGACAATACATTTTACTGTAAAATTCAGCCACAGAAAATCGTTTGCTATTGGGCGTGCATTGAATTGGCCGGATAAAAGTTTCTTTTGTTCCTTTGACAAATGAATCAAATTAATTTCATCATTTATTTGTCCTTGTTTTCGCTTAGTGAAGTTGGTGATATTTTGAGAATGATTGTTCCTTTAGTTGAATTTCTATTGAAATTTAATCATCAAATATAATGTAACGTATACTTTTCATAATGTTTATTATGCAAGTTGTTAATTAACCTTGACATATATATATATATATATATATATTGCAATTTGTATAATATATATATATATATATATATATATATATATATATATATATATATATATATATATATTCTTATAAATTTGACTGAAGATTTCATCTAAGTTAATTTACAAATGATCATATTCACTAGTATTAATTCAGTGTCAATATTTTTTACTAACTTTTTATTAATATTTAAAATATTTTATAGTAGTTTGGTAATATAATTGATTAGTATTTTAATTATCAAATCTTTGACGAAATTAGAGTTATATTTAAGTGCTTCCATTGTTATAAAACTGCTGAGATATATTTCTTTCGAAATTAAAATTGAATAATCATTTATTGTTATATTCTTTTAGATATATATTATTCAATAGAATTTCTATTTTATTTCAATGTTGAATATTCCTAATTTTTCTTTCATTGTAAAATGATATAATTTATTTTATATTAGCTAAATATAACATACTTTTTAATTTTTTAATAATTTCTTTTATTTTTTAATATTTGTTTTATATTTTTAATAATTTTTTATTAGAGTTTTATTTAAAAAATACTTATTTTTAATACAGATTATTAAATTGTATTCTAATTAATTATTCATGTGTCCGATTTTTATTTCTTTCAGAATCTTGTTCAACTTTAATCCCTAGCTGGGAATGAAATCTAAAAAATATGTCAAGGATGGAATCCAAGCACGGGTTTTTCTCACTTTTAAATAATTTATCCAACTTTAAATGGCTATAATTATTAAAATGTAAATAAAAAAATTCTTTACAATTATTTGTATATTGTCAACTACATTACTTTTATTTCTTTATTTGCTTTTATTATAATGGAAAAAATCAATTACGTTAAACAATATCAAAAAGAAAACTTTTATTGTGTTTGCAGTATAATTTAAATACTATATCATTAACTAATTCCCCTTTGGTTATTTTTAGTAAAATGGAATGATTTGTAAAGTTTCTTTTTATTTTAAATCTGTAGAATCACAGATTTATCAAAAATCAATTTTATGCTTAGCTTTGTATCGTATTAAATATAACTGTTATTTCTTAAATTTTTAAAAAATATGTAATGAAAAATTCAACCCTCTGTTAAAGTTACGATTTTGAGGTCAGAAGTTAAACAATCTCGTTAGGTATTGAAAGTTAAATTATTGGTCACAAAATGTTCTGAAAAATGACATCTTCTGAAGTATAACATTAGTCCTGTTTTTGTGCTTTCTATATTATATTAAAAATTGGTTAAAAGTAGTCGGCCCATTGTTAGGAAATTAGCTATTGTGTATTCAAAATTGGTTTATATTTTACTGTTATCTTTACAAAAGATGATGATGGCTATAAATAGTTATTGCAATAGGTTTTGTAGAATATGCAGCAAAATGCATAGTAAAATAAGGTGCAAAAATAACAATAAAAATGCTGTAAAAATTACAGCGAAAAAGGCTGTAAAATTACAGTGAAAAAAGCTGTAAAAATTACAGTAAAAAGAACTATAAGAGTTATAGGAATATGCTGCAAAATTTATAGCATATTGTACTGGTGCTCAAAACGCCAGAACATTTTGCTATACAATTACAGTACTTTTATTAGAGTGTATAGTTGAGCAGTTACCACGGGTGTAATAGCCTCCCAATCTAGATCAAATTCGAATTAGTGATGATTGCATTAACATGCGTATAAAAAGGAAAATGAGACACTCATTTGAATTGATGCGTCGTATAATTTTAAGCATTCTTGAGAGTGCTTATTTTTAAAGGGAAACAAATTGCTCTCTGATAGCTGCCAGGTTATTGTGGCCTTTAGTGCAATGAATTATTTGAATTTCTAGCGAAAAAAAAATTTCTCTAATTTATAACAGCAATCTGTAACAGATATTTCTTAATTTAGGACTATTTTCTAAAATATTTTTATAATATTTTACAAGACCTTCAGACTTTAAATTTATTGGAGGATGTTGACTTTCTTTTATCTTTGAGAGTCCAAGCTGTAAGTGCAATGCTGGGGAGATTCTATACGCAACCAACTTCATGACACGGTTGAGTTGCCAGCCACTTTCACCTCACACATATTTAATTTAACAGATTTTATTCGTTAACTTTGATATTCTAAAGAAAAAATGGATGAAAACCACCTGCTCCATCTTCTTCGAAGTCCTACACAGTATTCGGGGTGCTAGTAGACAAGAAAAAATTTCTTTTATCGATGACTTCATCCTTCTTATGTTCTTTTGTTCAAAAATTTTGGGCAGATTCTCAATTGTTTGTAATTTTAATCCTAGTCATTCTGTATAAAAATTTATTGTTAAAATTACAAAATACATTGGGCAAATTTATAAAGTGTTGAGTTAAATACGACATACAACAAAATGGTTTTCAGAAGGAAAGACATATTTAAATATATTAGTCATTTTAACTTTGAAAAAATCTTGTTGAAATAATTAATGTTTGGTAACAAAAAATACTTTTGGCTTTAATTAGGTATCTATACTTTTATTGGTAAAATTATTTAGCTGCCCAATAAATTATAAAAGTCAAAGCAATTTTGCAAGCATTATTAAATATAAAATTTATATTTAACTGCATGAACATTGAAAGAAACATAATAAAGATTTACTGAAAGTAAATTATGATACCTTTCTTGAAAATATATTTTTTTAAACAAATGAAGACTATTCATTGCACTTCTATAATTATACTTGAAAAGGAAATTCTTTCAGCAGGGTATAAATTGTATTTCAAGCTGGTTATTAATTAAAAATAAAATACAAACAAAATTCATTTAGGAAATAGTGTTAACTCAAATCATTCGACGGAATAGTCATTTAAAATGTAATTCAAGATATTTATCTAAAATTTTTGATAACTTTATTATATATATATATATATATATATATATATATATATATATATATATATATATAACTGTCATATTTAATACAAGTTTGATTTATAGCTTAACAAATGTCTATAATACAAACGGGTCAATTGTACCAAAGCTTTTTAAAGTAAACTCTAAACTGTTGAAAACATCGATGATCAAAGTGAGCATTGATTCGAATTTGAATTTACGAACTGATGTTCAGAAGGCTGGAGCGATATCCATTGGGCTGCTAGCTGCATATTTAAGACATATACGTATGAAAATACACATCTATAATTCAGAATACATAATTAAGTATTTCCTCAGTTTAGTTTGCTGCTTAAGTATTTATAAGAATTTTAAAAAAAATTTAATGGTCAGATAAAGGTTAAGTATAAAGGATAACTGAAAAAATGACACATACTTGAAATTGACTCTATATCAGCCATTACAACGGTAAAATAGGTTAAGCAAAATATAACTATATTGATTTTAATCCGTTTTATATTATACTAAATCATTGGGTCACACTACTGTCAAATTATTATAAGCATTTCATTCGAAATAAATATCTATGGATAGTAAACCTAAATTTCAACTCCTGTTTAACTAAGGAATATTTACTTTTCATCCTCGAGCAAATATTTCATAAAAAAATATTTTTCTATTGTTTACTCAAGAAGAGAATCCATTGTCTATGAAATGTATTGCGACATTATGAAAACAACTTCCAGCTATTAGAAGCGTTTAAAAATAAAAATTTTGTGTACTTTTGATAGCTTTTGTACGAAGAATTAATATAATACTTCTTATAAAATATACTGATATTTTTCTTTCTAATAAAAAAAGGATGGCAAGAATTTAATAAAACTCATCCTCATTTCTCAGAGAAAAAAAATCTGGAAAACATAAAATTTTAATTAAATTTTTAAAAAAATGTAAACTAAGAACAATATTGTAGTTTTAATTTTCAGTAGTTAACTCTTTTATATTCGGGTTAATATAATAATTTTGAAAACAACAGATGATAAGGATTTTCTCTTGGTAATTTTTTTTAATACGTGGTGAAATGGCGAATGAAGTTTGTTATTCCTCGTACCTATATATGTTTCTATTTATATTCATTAAAACGAGCATATAGATTTTTGATTTCCTTAGAAATTTAAGACATCCTGAAATAATATTTAAAACAAAGTTAGCATTTTAATACGTCACTTTTGCCTTTAATATAAGTCTCTTAAAACAGTTGATCTTAGTAATCGATATAATAAATTACATGTGCATTTCTATTTTGTGCATTTTTACATTAGCTTATGAATAAAAAGTATTTATTATTATTTTTCTTCGTTTAATTATTGTAATTGTTAAATAGTTGATTAAATGAACTTCAAATATATTGAGTTAATAAGTATATTTATCTTTCAATATGTACCTCTCGTATCGTTTTGCAAAAATGGAAGTTATTAATTGAAATATACGATTTAATTTCATTGATTTTATATTTCTTTATTTATGTATGTTTTGGTATTAAACTTTTTTTTTTCTAAATTTTCTGACAAATAAATTTATGTGAATTATTCTGTTGTTAATGAAATAAAATATGTTAAAACAAGAATATTTTTAAAAAAGTTTACTGTAACATAAAAATATTGCAATGTTCTGAAAACATAAAGAATTAAGGACATCTTGTAAATTTTTAATGTATTAGTTCTATCTAATATACTAATAGTTAATCGTAAAAATGCATGTTGATATTCAAATTTTAGATATTGTGCTTGAATAAAAAAATGCAAAATACATTATAACTACACTAGTACCTTTTCTTTTTCTTCTGTAATAATAAAAATTATTGAAATAACACTAAACTGTTGAAAATTGTTTGTAGATTCTTGTAACAGAGAATTGAGAAATTTTATTATTTTGAATATTTCTAAAATATGTTTGATTTCACAATACAAGAGATAATGTTGGAAATTGAAAATATTAAAATTTTTCTTTTAAATGAAAAAAATGCATTGATAATCCAAGGACTATTTCGTATTCTTTGTTTGAGTTTAATATTAATATTAAAAGTTATTTTCATGTGTTTCTTTGCGAAACTGAAGTTTCGATTACTCCGTTTCAAAATTCATAATATTTCTGAAGATAAAGGTGTCTTGTTTTACTTATTTGCCTTAGGTTCACATTTTTGTCAAGTTTTACAACAAGCATGAGCTACATTGATATTCACTCTTGGTCATTAAAATGACGTAGTAGTTTTATTGGTGGTTCGATTCCCTATGCCACCAAAAAACCACTGAGTACATGTGTTATAAGTGCTCGTTAAATCTGTCGAATCCAAAATCCTGTGCAGTTACAATGGGTGCAATGTTCAGGAGAAAATTTCCTTCACACCAAATCAAAGACAAAATTGAAGGAATGGATCGTCTTGTAGTACTATCTATTGGAAAAGTCTTAGAGCAAATATGCACTTTCAGCTTTCTGGTGCTCTGGTTTAACAAAAGTTTCCCATCTCTGTCTTAATTTCCTATAGCCGTTGGCTAGTAAACTTGAATTGCTCAAATGCCATAAATAACAACAATGGCATGAATTACATGTCAACCAGAGGTCATGAAATTGCATGATGAAAAATTGGAGAGAGCATGAGAAGAAAGATTTTGTGCGAGGCTTCTGGTGAAAGAAGAATTATTACAAATAATGAAATCAATGGTTGTTACAAGCAACTAGCTATTGACACACAGAATAATGGAAAATGTTAATCTAACATCACGTTCATAGCAATCAGTTTTCATCTTGTAGTTTTATTAATCATCAGTCTGTAAATATCATGTTTATAGTTTGGAGATTAATAAAACCATTAATGTATGACCTAAGAAAAATTTTATGAGATCTGGTCTCACAGAAATATCAATAATTAAATGAAAATTGCTGGCTAGGATGTGAGAAGATTTTGAATTACTAGTTAGAATTTACACACAAGGAATCAGGCCACAATAATGACGTGGTATCTGAATTTTCTGATTATTACAATTCTCATATGCATTTTAAATTCATTCTTTGTAATTAAAATGTAAATTAATCGCCTAAAACTCGAATGATATTGAGCCAAATATAGTTCTTTATGATACAAACATTTCATCTACACATTAGATCGTTGAGCAGAAATCATTGTTATTTTACTTTATATTTTTCAAATAAAAATATTAAGAAAGTCAAAGTTACAATTAATCAAAATAAATAAAAATACTTCCGTCCAATAGTTTAATATTATCAACACACAAAAATATTAAAATTAAAACAAATGTATTATGAATATGAATTGTCAACGTATTAAGATTACAAATGTATTTTGAATATAAATGTACGAGTATTATCATTAGGATATTATTTATTTTCAATTTAATTTACAGCTTCGAAAATGCCTTTTCCACTTGAAGACATATATTTATTTTGACTTTAGTGGATTCATAAATTGATTTCATAATATGGAGTTAATTTCACTTCATTTCTTATTCACATGCTTAAAACTTTGAATGTAATTGTAAAAAAGTACAAAATTCGATAAAAAAACTAACAAAAGTATGCCATGATATTGATGATAAAACTAATAGTTCATTAAGAACAGAATATTTCAAATGTTGTACATCATAACTCAATAGTTATTGTATAATTTATATTTTATATATTTTATTATATATTTATATTTACTTTATTAATAATTATAATATTTAAGCATGAAAATAATATTTAAGTACCCTCACATTTTGAAAATTACATCGTTATTGTAAAGTTTATAAATGCATACATACGTAGATACAAATATTCACATATTTCTACTAATTGATAAAAGCTAAAGTAAAAAGTAAAATTATGAAACTTTTATAATCTTATTACGATTTAAAATTTTGCATTTAAAGAATTTAAATTATTTTTTAAATTTAAAATACAATAGTATGTAAAATTCATTTAAATATAACTAATATTTCGTAAAATTTCTTTTCTGAACTCTATAGCTTATAAGCAAAAACTCCGTCGTTTAATAAGATGTACATCTATAGCTCATTTTTACAATATATAAATGTTTGTTAACGTATAATCCATTTGTGAAATTATAAATGAAATGAAATGATTGCATATATAAGTTACTTTATACAGTTATTATTTATTACAGTTTACTTAATCCTACAAATTCCCATTATGATACTTGCTCTCTCATAAAAAATATATTTATAATGCCTGTTATAACAAAATTCAAAATCAATAAAGAAAAAGCAGTGATTTATATTCAAGAAATTTTTTTAATAAAAATCAATACTTTTCCAATGAAATGCATGAGTTCTTTTATGGGAAACAATATAAAACTCTTCGATAAACAATAATAATAAAAATATCTTGAAATGTCTAATAATTCACAACAGTGTTTCTCAATCACGCAATAGAAATATTTTAAGCTTAACTGACTATTCTCTAATGTGATAAAATTAAAATTTAAATTAATTATCCCATGACAAAAAAAAGAATGTGATTTGACATTTTAATGTTTGAATCATGCACGCGCACGAATTGTTTGTTTGTCTCTCGCTCAACGGTCATTGTTTGCACACGAGGGCTAATTAGAACGGGACCTACGGCTTAAAGTGGATTCCGAACCACTACAAACATCAATGCCTAAGGTTGGATTCGAACCCACGAACTGTTGAATCGAAGGCAAGAGCGCTAATCATTCGGCTACCAGCTCGGCCACAAACGAATAAGAGATAAAATTAAATAATTTCTCTATTAGTGTCAAACCGTAACAAAATTGAATCCATATATAATTTCTAAAAAAAATGTTTTAAAGCTCCAAATAGCACAAATGCTGTATCTTTTTTTATTCTAGAAATTTCTATGCAAATCCATTTAGCTTCATTGGTTCAGGTGTTGAGGAATTTCAATAAATAGTTAAACTGTTTATTTATATAATATATTCAAATAGATTTGAATAAACTAAACAATTCTGGTAAACTTTTTTTCAAATAATTATTTTCTTTATTCTTTGTGTTATGATATACGGAGGGCAGTTATTCGTTTTTAAATACTACCTAGTTATAACTTTCTATTGTTTTTAACAAAAAATAATAATATCCTAATTATATAAATTCTCTAATTAAAATTATTAATTAAATTAGTGATGCAAATATTATTTTGCCTATAATGTAATTAGTTCTTCAAGCATGTAAAGTATTAATAAATTTTATTTTATTTAAAGTTTATTGCTGTGTATTCTTCATTACTTGTTTTTTAATTATTATTACTAATTATTTATTTTACGAAAAATACTATTTTTCATAAATAAAAAAATTTAAATATTCTGCATTTTAAAATATATTTTTTTGCCATGTCTTAGAAATTTTAATGTTATTAAAATCATTTTAATAAAAAATAAATTTATTAAAAATATTGAAAATGTAACGTCAGTTAACTTCAAAAATAAATTTAAAGGAGTGCATCTAAATCATACTGCTTCTGTACTCTTTTAATATCTTACAAAAATGAATTTATCAATGTATGATAATCTTATAAGAAGGATTTATAATTATTTTTAAAGCAAAATAAAATTTCATAATTTTTTATGCATCAGAAAAATTGCAAATCGATATGAATGAATAAAATAAAATGTTTTAAGGTAATATATTTTAAACGATAAATATTTACATAAAACATAAAACTATTAATTTATTAATTAATTGATATCCCAGTTTATTAATGCATTTTTAAATACATTGCAATTTTCATTGAAACATATTATAAAAACAACAATATTAAGAAATGTCTTAGGAAGTTTTATCAATGACACATAAATATTTTGATTTATTAACAGTAATTACGTTTTTCTGTAAATTACTATTTTCTTAAAAAATACACCTAAAATTATCATTTTATTATTAATTTTTTATTATAAAATAATAGATAATGAATAACCTATAAATAATAGATGCTGTAGTCTTAAAAAGGACTTCATTCTCTTATTTAAAACATTTTTCTAAAATTTATGATATTTTAAAAAAAGTTTGTATTTATGAACAATATATTATTGATGTGAAAAATGAGTAAAATCATAGCAAATTTTTAAGAATGAATTCATTGGATGAAAAAAGTTTCCTTTGCAACAAAATTCAAAGAGATTGCATTTTTTAATAACTTCTGAAAAAATATATCTTGAAGGCAAATACATTCTCAAATTAATATAACAAATAATAATAATTTTTACTTCTAAAGAATTATTCAAAAAATGTTTTACACCGTGTTTTAACCGTAATAAAAAGTCTTCAGAAATTGCTTTATTACCAAACTTTTCATTAATATACTTCTTCTCCATTCATAAGCAAAATCTATATTTTGTTTTTTTAACACCAAATTTTAAATGTGTTGAAAATATTAAAATTTTGAGTAATTTAATTTCAAACGTATACAAATTTTATCATTTTTTGTTAAAATATTGAATTAAGCTAATTGATATATTATTATTTAATTGGATTTGATTAGTGGTGGATATGTAAGCTAAAAAATTACATTAATAAAATGTTAAAATTTCTTAGAGTGTTAAAAATTTTAATTTAATGTACACGTAAGAAATAATTAGACTTTCTAAAAAATATTTAAAGTAAATATAGTAATATCAAGTTTTGTGATATTTTCTTTTAAGTTTAAATAAACTGATTTTTTTTAAATTTATTTTTAGAGAAACTGAGAATTTAAGCACTTTTCTTGATTTTTGAAACTAAAACTGAAATAATAGCAAGTATTACAATTTTATTTGGTATTCTTTGGATATTTATATTTTTTGATTAATTACATTATTAAAAAGTATTCCCTATAAATATTAAGAGTCTTAAAGAATATAACGAAATGACTTTTGATCAGCGAAATTTCTTATAATCACACTTATCTATTTCATGATGAAAAATAGAGTATGACATTTTAAATATCACGTGATATATGTCCTTAGAAGAATTACGAAAAAAAATCAGATGAGGAACTCTAACGAAATCTATAGAATGCATTTACAGAGAGAGTGTTATTCATTATAAAATAATTGTAGAACACTTAAAAGCTTACAATATTAGCATATTTTGGTTATATGAGTGAACAATTATTGCATCATTTTTTTATGAACTATCCTATATTATTATTATTATTCACAGCTAACAATTAATTGATATTCCATTTAAACAAATGTTTATACACTGATATGCTTTGTTACTCTAAAATATTTTTATGTGATTTAATGAGCAATTAAATTTACTGTTATTAGAAGACACCGTAATACTAGTCAATTGGTAAATTATGTAATTAAATATTTACATCAGGAAAACAATTATTTCAGGCTTTTAATTCACACTCATTTCCTTCATTTCTACTCGTTTAATCTTTCATGCAAATGAGTTTGATTGCTTTTCAAGTCGCACAACATTTCACTACAAAGACATTAAGACGTTTAGATGGAAATTCTCTAATTACATTTATGGCATTTTGTTCATTATGGAAAGCAAATTTATTTCTGCATCAGCAAATATGATTTACAAAGAAAATTCAAACAACTACACCGAATCAGCAGATGTTTTCATTTCCGAGAAGAATAAATTCACAATAAGTATTAATGGTTTGCCTCACTCTTCACAAGATATTTGTAAAATAATTTTAATTTTTTAATTGCATATAGTTTTAATTAAATATGGATTATAAATATATACAATATGATCAAGAAGTGTTGCATTTGTAGAATTACAAAATAAAAAATAACATATAATTAAGAACTCGTAGGAATCTATTTTCACTGCAACACATATTTATTACTAAGTCTACATTTAAAGTCATTTATCATCTTTAGTTTTTCTCAGAGATAAATGTTTTCCAAGTAATATATATAAATTGTAGAAAAGGAATATTTCTTTTATTTTCCTGAATAAAACTAAAGAAATATTTCAGCCTTTTTCATATTTCAGCTCAATTTTCTTTAAATTGAATAGAAATACATATTTTGTCGCTAAAATTAGTTTTCTTTGATTTTCCTAGAATTTTCTATTATTTACCCGACTATTCAAAATTAATTTATCCAGCTAAAAATAAAAACGTATAGTGTTGTATTCATGGAAAAAATGATGTCAAGTAGAAAACTTTGCTTATTCCATTCATATGAAAAACAACCTAATTTTTCATAAAATGAGATGCATTCTACAGGAAAAAATCACGTAACTATATAGAATTGAGAAAAAGAAGTTAAAACATTATTTTCAGTTATATTTGAAAGTGGAATTTACATCTAATAGTAAGTTGTATGGATATGATATGTGAAAGGAGGGAAAGAGTTTAAAATATTTATTCAATAAATTTAGTTATCAGCCATTCCCTTCTAAAGCTTAAAGAGGCAAATTTCTCAAAATCTATGAAAACATTTTGATTGCCACTTTGCTAAAAGAACAAGCCTTTTCATGAGCAATATAAAATATTGCATGCAATAAAATGTTGAATTTTTCATCACTGATATTACAGGAAATTAAAATAAAATCATTCCAGGATTAATTTTAAAATCCAAATAACCAAATAAATGTTTTTTGCTTTTCTAAACATCCCTGCTATTTGTTTATTTAAGTTTTATAGTAGTGTTAATATTACATTATATAAGTTGATAAAGCATCTAATAATAAAATAATTGCTCAGAGACCTGTAGAATAGTATTTTAGTGTGAAAAGTAGAAATAGATTAAAAGTGTACACACAGAATAAATGATAGGAAAGAAATATTTTCGAAAGGAAATAGTGAATAAAGCAGTCCATACACCCTATATTCTCATTTTTAAGTTGTCTACAATAGCGCATGTTACATAAAAATTTAAATTCAATAAAATAAAAAAGCTTAATTGCTTAACATATTATTTCAGAATGTGGTCTGTCATCCTTTTGATAAAGTGGAAGCCATCAATTGGTATCGTCTGTAGATGCGCACTTTTGAATAGTAACGTAAAATAATTGCCGTTAAAGTATGATGCTTACCCTTTGGAATATCTGTTGTTCCTTGATTCTCGTGCTCACATATCACAAGATATACACTTACATAACGATTACATTATGATTTGCTAGCGTCAGAGACATCAGACTTTGCTCCTCGCATTTATTTCATAAACTATGGATTGTACAGAAACGCTTTTTTGGGCAGTTTTTATGCACACCTAACAAGGAATCAGGAATCAAGCTAATCAGTGCTTATGCGGTCGTATTGGGACACCCTGTATATATATATATATATATATATATATATATATATATATATATATATATATATATATATACATATATATATATATATATTCACTACCTATCTTTGCTAATATAAGCAATTCACTGAACCTTTCTTACAAAAACTAAGGACATATTAAAGTTTATAGTAATATAATTAAAAAGTATATCATCCAATGAATTAATTTATCTACAAAAAACTGTTCTTTGAAACATATTTTCATAAAACTTGAATATTTCATATCACTCTCACGTTTCTATTAATTGTGATAAATATTTCGAAGAACATACTTATATGAAAATAATGTGAATGAAGATAATACAAGTTTATACTATGGTCTATTTTTTTGAGCAAATATTTTTCCAATTAAAAAGACATAGACTAAATATTTTACAATATAGATTTAACTTGAAATTTTTAATAAAATAATCAGTTAAGTGAATTATATGATTGTCAGTCATGATATCGTGCCAAAGTTTTAACATAACATAATGTAATAAACTGCGATATTATTGCGTTTTAGTTTTCTTTATTTCTGTGTGCATTCTAACATTATAATTATATTATATTATTAAATAATTTTATGTGAGTTTTTTAAACCCCAAACATTTTACACAGTAAATGTGATTTTTTACATTTCTATAAAAGAAAAGTTTACATTGGACATTGCTTAGTGGTGATTTTTTTAAATCAGGAATTGCATGCTGGAAAACAATGTAAATATATTTATATAGTTATAATAAAGGGAAGGTTACATAAGAGGTTATAAATCTCAATGAATAATTATTATAAACGTCTTTATTTCCTAGTATATTTAAAAAATGAAATTATACTTTTTGTGGTGTTTAAAAAAACAAACATTATACATTTAATTTTATTGTAGGTAATTGAAAAAGATTTCAGTGTTTTAAATAGCCGTGAATATATATTAACGGTTTTTGAAAAGAATTGTACAGTTTAACCTCATTTGTGTAGTTAATTATTTAATGTATACTTATTATTGGATATATATATATATATTTAAATATACAAAAAAGTATCCCTGGTTACATGTCTATCACGTAATATTTTAGAAGTTATATGAAACAATTTTCAAAAAGTCTTTAAAATGTAATTTCTAGTATATTGTATAAGAGCACTATTTTTTAAATAGAAACAAGCATCATATACCAAATATATTAGAAGCCATTAAAATAACAGGGATGTTTTATTGGTTTACTTGTAACAATCAGTTTCTTTTTATTTTAATAAAAATTTTATTATCAATTCATAATAATGTATTTTAAAATGCGGAGTAGAGCTTAAAAATAAAAATTAACATAAGAGAATTGGGGGTTTTGAAAAATATTACTTTTATCTAAACAAGATGAATTGATTCAAAAGAAAAGAAAATAGATTTATATAAAATTTTATCAGAAATTATTTATCGTAAAACTTATTTTGGAGGGAGGAACTAACAATAAAACAAAACATTAGTGTCTGTTGTAAATTTCTTCTTGAAAGTATATTATTCCATATTAGATATGCATTTATCCAAATAGGTTATTGCATACTGTATTAATTCTCCGAAACGGTTCGAATGAAAAATTATGCAAACTTTTAAATTCGAATTCTTTAAAACAAGGTCATCTGTTAATCATTATTTGAGTTTGCCTACATATTGTCTTCATACATCTTGTAAAATGTTCTTCCTTTATGTCTCCAATGAGTTAAAAAATAGCTTATTACAGACATAAAGGTAACACTATATATATATATATATATATATATATATATATATATATATATATATATATATATATATATATATATATATATATATATATATATATATATACAGTGACAGTGGACAGTGTTCCCTTGCCCCTTCGGACTTCATGTTTTACGATTTCAGTGTTTTGCGGTTTTTCCAAAATATTCATCAAGATATAAAAATGAAAAAATACAACCACGTCGACGGCCACATTGCGGAAAAGAGCAGTGTTTCATACTAACGCTTGAAAGAGATGGATCCCTGCAAGTCAAAAAAAGAATTGAGTTGTCTCAGAGTGCATACCACGACCACTCATAAAGGCACGTGATTGTTTCCCGGTGTGACATCAGCCTACGAGAGCACGAATGGACTTGTCTATGTGAGTTGATTGTCTGCACATCATCTCAGCTTCACCTTAGCATATTCTCGTTTGATTTCGCTAATATTGCGTATGATGTTGATTGTCTCGCATACTGAATTTTAGGTTCGTGTTGGCGAGAGAGAATAATCGTTTTGCTTAAGTAATAACTATTTTTATTAATTAAGCCCTTATAATGACGCTTAACCTCGGTTCTTTTCTAGAGCTACCTCCAGCTTTTCCGAATGGAAGAAGATGACTTTATGTGACTGTGGATGATGACTTTGTGTCCAAGTGAAAGAAGGGATAATTTTATATATGATCAAAAGGGCAGAAGTTATGCATCTCTGACAATCCATTAAGGGGTGAATGACACTACAGTGAGGTATATAACAAAGCATCCAAAAAACTGCTTCGATAAACTTCAATAAAGATGCGAAACCTGTGGTAACGCCACGTAATGATATAATTGTGAAACTTAAAGCTGTACTGGCATTGTGTGGATTACTGATTGCAGAAATAAAACAGTAAGTTTTGACACTAATATAATCAGGACGGAGGCTTTCTACGACCAAATTTTTCCCGATGATGGCAATGAAGAGGCTGATGCTGACAAACATGCTCCTTGAAAACGTGGCTTTTCAGAAATCAAAGGCTGGTTCAAAACATTTAAAAAAGTTACGGCCTCAGAAACGTGCTTATGTATGCTGAGACTTTCTCTGCTGACAGCGATGCTGCTTATCGTTATCTGGAGGAAGAGTTTTCTAACCTCATCAGTAACTAAGGATACCTCCTTGAACAAGTTTTCAACATGGATTAAACACGCCTTTTTGGAAGAGGATGACTTCATGTACATTCCTCTTCAAGGACGAAATGAAGAAATCAGGCTTCAAAGCTCACAAAGCCCATGTGACTATCATCATTTCTGGCATTGTTGTAGATTTTATGCTTTAGTCAGACCTTATTCATAAAGTCAAGGATCCAGGGGCATTAAAAACCAGAAATATGGTTATGTTGCCCGTGCTCTGGATGCATAACTACAAAGCCTAGATAACGGAAACTCTGACCTCAAAATGTTTTCTACATTGCTTCATTCCCCAGGTGAAGCTTTATTTGGCTAAAAAGGGACTCTTCTTTAAAAACCTACTCTTTATGGAATGTGCGGAAAGCCATGAAATGGCCTTGCAATATGAATGTGTGCGCTGATAGTTTCTGTCCCCGATCATTACACTTCTAATTCAGCCGATGTATCAAGGAGATATTCGTGCATTTAAATCCCTCTACGATGGAGACCCTCATCTCGGCAGTTGACGATGGTATCTTGACGAATACACCTTGAAAACTTATAGGCACACTTACGACATTGCCTAATGTTTCTCTAATATAAAGCAAGCATTAAATGACATGAAGATTGATACTATAAATTCTAGCCGAACATGATGTACGTATATCCAGGCTTCACTCCTGAATAAATTCGTCTCTCAGCAGTAGAGAAGGTAATGAGGCTGACTAATATCATAAGGAATAAAGAATTTGTCGACATGACATCAGTGCTTTTATCGATTGACACTCAGGCTCCCTGACGGATGAAGATCTCCTTGAGATGATGAAGTCTGCAAGTGAAGAAGAAAACGAAGAGAAAGATGAAGAAGCTGAAAACGTGGCTTTACCCATGAGAATCTGCAACAATTTTGCAATAGGGCAAGAGTGATGCAACAATTGGCACAAAATATTGACGACAATAATGTTCAAACTGTCAAGTTTATAATTCGCGTTGACTGGGTTATATCCTTGTACAGGAGAATTTAGAAGAAAAAGAAAGTCAAAGTTAACAGCTACCCGTCACCATGCTTCTCTCCAAAGTAAAGCCCCTGTCTCTACCATCAATGTTTCCAGAAAAAGAATCTCCGAGTGAACATAAAGCATCTACGAGTCAAGTGAAGGCCTATCCTTCGCCCCAACGCAAGACTTTTCATCTCTTTCATAAAACAATGTTGATTGATGTTTATGACTGTATAAGGTTTTGTAATTAATGTCATTAATTAGCACTGACACTTTTAATAAATACGTATACTGTTGTAATTTCTGTCTTACCAGTGTAGTCTATAAATACTGTTTACATATTTAAAACATTCATCTACCCACATACACGAAACTTCCTAAAGGAAAATCTTAGTTCGTGGTTTTTCATCTTTCGCGAAGGTTCTAGTCCCCATTTACCGTTAAAAACAATGGATTACTGTATGTGTATATATATATATATATATATATATATATATATATATATATATATATATATATATATATATATATATATATATATTATCCCTTTGTAATTCCAACATGCATTCATCTATTAATGTTTCGTTCATAAAAACTGTCATATATAAAGGTTATAAACATTAACTGTATAAAAAATAGGAAACGCTCAAAGCTCATTCGAGGAAAAGTTAAAACCTCATTAAATAATAAATATAAAGACATATCATAAAACAATCCTATAACTAAAATGTAATTTCAGCTATTATTCTTGCTGAGGTTACAGGAAATTTTCCCATTGCTGAAAGTGTTTATTAAAAATATTTGATCGCTGCCATTCACGAAATACATTGAATATTAGTTTTGCGACTAGAAGAAACAAAGGTGGATGAAGGAGAGTTTAAGTAGTTTTACATAAGGTCCAGGAATTTTCCAATTTATTTTATATTCTCTAATTCTTTCTGACGCAATTATGAGAATAAAATTCTATTAATAAATCTCAGAGGTCATTCACCCTTGTGAGATCTAAACTATTTATCTTAAGATCAAGAAATATTAATCAATTTTATACTTTTTCACTTGTTGCAACACGTGCAATCTACTTGACAGCAATATCATGACTTGTCAAACAAGAAATACGATTCAATAATCGTAACGAATTATCTACAACTATTTATTTATTTTATGGATATTACAATTTTATAAATAACAACATTCATTTTTGTTTCTAAATATCATCCCAAAGAAGATAATCTCTAAATCATGAAATTTTTTTATCCTGTTTTATAGCTACTTTTATTTATTTATTTTTTTAATTTATTTTTATTTTTTTTTAATACGAGATTTTGATCTATTTTATATAGAATATTAGACTGATAACTATTTCTTCGTAAAAGTAATCTTATATGTATATATATATATATATATATATATATATATATATATATATATATATATATATATATACTGTACCAAGAGTATCTACAATGCTGTATGTTGTATTAATTAGAATACGAGACTAATATAAGGCTGGCAATTGCACGATATAAAATATAACCATGCGGAACTTGTAGAATCTTTTCAAGCTGGTTTACCTAAATTATAAAACTGCTAAATTTTAAATAAACATTATTCTTTTATGCTAGAATTAATGTTAATTGCATTATTATTATCGGAAAAGCAATGTAGTGTCGTTAATTAATTTGTAACATTTGGGTAAAAAGAAGAGAAATCAAATGTCTTGAAGAGAATACATTTATTTCTGTTATTACTGTAGTTCGTTTTATTTTTTTTTAACTTACTACCTCGCGAAAATATTCTAAGATCTTTCTAAACAATATTTCATTTGATATGGCTTGAAATACTCAATTATTATTACTTATCGACTAAATATTATATTTTCTTTAAGCAACGTGAGCTATTAAATATTTTACCCTCTTTAGAGTAGGTTTTTTATCGGGTATTTCATAGCAATGAATTAACCACAAAATAACGTCTACTACTAACTTTAATATGCAGCTAGTTTTCTAAACAAGCGATATTTCTCTTCCGGAAATTACTTTTGCAAATGAGCCAGGAATAAAATGCATAAGCTTATGTTTTGCTGAAATTCTCTTGATCTTTTAGCTTCTTCTTTTGTTCAATTGATTTTAGATTTAATCTAATTTATTATTATAAAGCTCCTTTTCTCCTTTGAAATATTCTTCTAAATTTAAGAGTTTTCTTAATCAGTAAAATACGTGAAGTGAAAGTAATGTGTTAATTTAATTAACATTTTACATTTAACTTGAAGTATAGTATAGGGTTACAACATTTGAATCATCAGAATTTGATACAATGTAATTTCCGATATTGAAAACGTATATGCTTACATTACAAGACAAACGAGAGAGTGTTAACTACAGTTTCATGCTACGTATGTGGAATGAGCAGGAGTTTACTATGATTAGTGCACGAACATCTTATTTAAAATGGTGATTGAACAGTTGAAAGAGTTGTGTGAACTAGATTTTTAAAGTGTTAATTATTTAGAACCGTTCAGTGAGTATTCCAGGAATGCAAACTTTCCACCCAAAAAATCATCCTACCCTGGTATTTGACAGCTTAATCAATAAATCAGAAATTTCAAGTGTAAATACAATTAAAGACACTTGATTTTCGAACAAATTTATTAATTAATAATGAGTGACACATCCATTGCTTACTATTACTTCATGCATTCTAATTGGCATGGATTTCACACGATTTTGGATGTAATTTAATAACAAATTTGACTATATATCATGAATTTTGCCTTTTATGTTCATTAGTGATTCAAAGTGGCCGTTTTCGTAAACTTTTTGTGTTACCTATCCCCAGATGTTTTTAATAAGGTTCAGATCGAGAATTGTAGCTGGCCAGTTTATAACTTTGATCTTTCGCTCCATGAAAAAAGTTTAGTTGCTTTAGAGTTGTGAAATCTTGCATTGCTCTGTTGAAATATCCAGGAATCTTCATCCATATCTTCGGCATAATTCAACAGAACGTTACCTAGGAGTTCGATATAATCAAAGGAATTCATTTTAGGAGTGATTCAAGTGATGGGGGTTGTTCCATAGCTCGAGAAATCTCCCCACACCATCAATGTGCATCCACAAAAATTGCGGCGAAGAAAAATCTCCAGTTTAGTGCCTATGCGATGCCAGTAAGAATTTTTTTTCGATCCGATCCATCTAAATTAAGTTTTTTTCTCATCATTAAACATAACATTGTTCCATTCAGAGTCCCAATTTGAATTTTTTATTTTTATTTTATTTATTTATTTTTTTGAAAATTCCATTTCTTGAGCCTGTATACGCTGAATACTTAAGAGATTTGAGATGTTCTTTCTCCCATTTAACTCCAAATTGACTGATTATTTGTCTGATTGTTCGAGTTGTATATAGCAGAAAGGCGTAAATCTCTCCTAATTTTCGTGGATTTGAGGTTAGATTGTATTGCCTCGCGAATTATCTGTCTGTTAATTTACTACAAATACCTGGACGCCACTTAAATTCATACATATCACAGATTTAAAATATTGTACACAAAAGTTGGAGAGCGATTAATTTTCTTTGCAAATGACATATTTGAGTTGCCCTCTTTCTTTAAAATCGCTCTTCTATCGAAAGATCTATACCCGCCTTTAAATAACGAGTGTTTGAGCGAGATTCTTTTTAAATATTTAGTATCTAACACCCCAGAGACAACAAACTGCACCTTTTAAGCACATTAGAAACAAAAATGAAGTGGTAGATAGCTGAAATTTAAGATTTATAGTGACTCTTTAACTGCAATTCCACCAGTGTAAGTGCTAAGTTTTATTATTCTTATTTCTCTTGTGTATTCCTTAATATCTGAAACTATTTTCCTTTTAAATATATACTTATCTTTTAATACAATTAAATGCACATTAGATTTTCTTTCGGTAATAAATGCAGTGCAAATATTATTGCATGGGATTCTGTAGTATTTAAGGCTCCTCCACTGAAAAATCATTTCCGAATACGTGGAAGATGTTCTCTGCCGACACACATGACACCATATAGGTCTCTGTTGCTCAACTCCTGTTAAAAGATTTTAACCCCGACACCCAATAATTCCGAAATTCTTTCATATCACTACCTATATGCACATATAATAACCACAATATTAATTTTCATATTAAAATGTAAAAAAAAATTTCTTAAAGTAGCTTAATCTTTAAAATGAAGTTCCAATCTATATCTCTTGTGTTTAAGAGGGAAACACTTTTCCAAATATTACTTCATTAGAATATATGTATCAGAAGATTGATGTATAACATACCTTTGTCTATATATTTTACTTGTAAATCTAAATTAACAAATATTCTTGATTTTAACATTACGTCAAACAAATATTGATCATAATCAGCATGATTACGCAAATTTTCTTACTAATATCAGAATAGGAAAGTGTTCATATATATTGCCTAAATAATGTAAAAAATTGATTTCTTCATACTCAAGCCACATATAACGTTTAAACATCTAAATTTTAAACCAAAGGCAAGAGCTTTATGTATTTGACTGATGAAAGAAATGTTTTCGATTAAATTAAAGACAAATGAGGATCAATTCTCTGCAAAGTAAAACGTTCCTTATTCGTTGTCATTCATTATTGATAAACCAAGATGGAATTTGTGCTGCTGATTTCTGCCTGAAAATCTGTCTAGGTAGTGCTTGGGAATATTAAAAGTTATGATGTATAATGAAATGTGAATACAACCCCTTATCTGTAAAAATAACTCCAAGAACACAGCTACAAAATAGACGTTTAACTACGTTTAGTTTTAAATCATTAGCACTTAACTTGCTGTCAATGATTCTATGCCATCTAATTTTAATGAGAAATTATCTATTAATAAAGCTTACACATTGCTTTATAAAAATACTGCAATTTCAAACCCGTTTTGTATATTATTGAAATTTTGGTCTGAACTTTCTATCTGGATAGATGATTGAGAATTGACGTGAGCAGAGATTTCTTACTTTTGCTGTTCGTTTTCGTAGGAAAATGACAATACAGTTAAACATTTAATTATTATATACATTCAACCCGAATGAATTCTGCGAAATACTGTTATCTTTGAAAATCAGTTTAGCACAAGTATTTTACTTCCAATAAATGCATGGAAAAGTATATTGTATTAGATATGTAATCAATTCTTAAGGATTTTCCAACGTTTTATTTTCTAGCAAAAATATAAAATAATTTCAAAAAAATAAATAAATAAAAAACAACAAATGTTTTTTATTATTTAAATAAAATTTAACTTTTTGAAATACAAAGGCTAAATTTAATTGATCATCTAAAATACATTCTAAATAGATATTTAAACCAGTTTAATGAATGCTACTCAATTCTGCACTTAGACTAAATGTTTATTATTTTTCAAGATGATTCACAAATGCATTCGACTCAAGTTTACTGACAAGGCTGCAGAAGGTGTGCTGAAAGCTGAATAATCTCATAAAACTAAGGATCTTAGTGAGTCATTGGGCAAGATCTAAATAAAAACCTTAAGCTGAATGTATCAGAAGGTGCTAGAAAAACTTATGTAAGCTGGAACGAAGTGGTAATTAATTTTAAAAATTTATATGCAAATAAACGAAAAGAGTTTCATGAGGAATTTCACTCTCCAAAAGTTCTAAATTAATGCTACTTGAATTAGATAATGACATCTGATGTCTATAAATATTGGAGTCAATGATCTGTCAGTTTCTCTAAAAAGTAGCATATTTTTATTTGAGTCTGCAAACAGTAAATATTTATAAGGGAGCCCTATATGTGAGATTGGAATCTATCTTATTAAAATTTTTCCGTTAAATATATCTTAATGTTGGAAAATTGTTAAGTGTTATCACAATAAATACGTGGTTCTAGAAGTTCTTCATTTTATAGCATTTTGTGTTATAAAATTTTGTAATTTTCCCAAACATTAATTTCAAAAATTTCATTATAAGATTTTTTATGCATTTTTCTTATAGACTATTTTCCTATCTTTTTTTATCCTAAATTCAAGAAAAAGTGTTTTACTGATTGTTAGTACAAACATTTTCTTTTCTTTCGGAAAAACTTGTTAACTCTTATTCTTTTGACGCATAATATTTCCTCCAAGTAGAAAAACACATTTTCAATCAGAAATATAGTATAAAAATATTTTATTTCAACGAATTTATTTTGAAAAAAGATTTTTAGTTGACACATTTAATTGATTAGATAATAAAATTTATTAAAATTAGTCTTCTGTTTTTATACGTAAGCAAGGTTTTAGGTGTTTGCTAGGGTATTTATTTATAGATTTATAGAACAAGATTATAGTCGTTGGTTTCGATTGTAGATTTATGTTAATTTTCAACTCAGAGTTCTAGAAACAGCGGTATTAAAATTCCCATCTACTACAATCATCCATGATCAAAGTATGGTTTAAACTAAAGCACTTTTGAATGGAGGATTATTATTTTCTCCTTTATCATTCAGTTTTACAATAAATAACATACTTATTATCGATTATATGAATATATTTTCGGCGCCTTTAAAATCATGAAAAGCTGGAATAATTTCAAGGAAAAAAATAAGCTAATACTTTCCTCATTTTATGAGCTAATCATTATCCTTTATAGGCTTTCAAATGTGATAACTAACAACGGAAATACCAATCTTATTGATGAGTATTTTTTGACTGCTAATATTGCTTCATACAAAAATGACTTTGCATAAAAATATTCCTCAAGAGTTTAGGTCTAATAAAACATGTATGCTTGAAAAAGCTGAATAAATCCTACCTTTTAAGAAAATATTGTATTTCAAATTTATAAAAATATTCTTGGAAATTATACGGAAAAATTTAATTCCTATATAAATTCAACATGTCAAACGACTCAATAATTATAATAATTATATATATATATATATATATATATATATATATATATATATATATATATATATATATATATATATATATATATATATATATATATATATATATATATATATATATATACATATATATATGTATGTATATATATATATATATATATATATTATAATTATTAATATAATAATACTAATTATAATAATAATTATAAGACTCTGAAACTAAGTTTCTTTCAAGACATTCTTTTAATAGAATCTTCCGCCATGTTTCGGTAACTTTTACTCAATTCTTAAATCATTGATGTATAAAAATTTCTGTTAGAAAAAATACAGAATTAGATAATTCTTCCCCAGTCATCCAAAATCTAAGAACACATTTTCGAAATATTTTAATTGTGAAAAATTGAAATTCAAATTCTGATATAAAATATTTATCAAGATACTGCACTTTATATCTTTATTCAGTGCCTATCGCTTGCGTCTTCATGCTTAATTGCCATATGAGGAATCAGATGCATTGGAAACCTTTTCTTAAATATTAAAATAGTTTTTGCAGTTGTAACTTACATAACATTTTTTAAAAAAGCTTATTTTTAACTTTTCATCCGATCACGATAGTTATTATATATATATATATATATATATATATATATATATATATATATATATATATATATATATATATATATATATATATATATATATATATATAAATTTTCAACTGTAAAACCAAAATTTACTACAAATGTGCAAAATCTTTACTTACGCATTAAAAGATATTCTCACTTGATAATAATGAATTTCTATAAGAAATAGCAATTTAACTTATTACTCTATCATAATAACAGTAATAAATACTATAATAACATATCATAAATTTTTTTGAATATATTTCAATGAATATAAAATTTGAAATGTATAGTTTACATATCATTTATTTCCCACAAATACCATTATTTCAGAATAATAAATATTATAAATAAGCAAATTTCAGAGATGTCATAAGCAATGTTTTTAATGAAAAAATGAAGAGTCTTATGATTGAAAAAAACCTATAGTATATTTCATCGTTTATTCAATGAAAAACACAACTTTTAATGAATATTTTTGTGATCGGATGAAAAGTTTACAAAATAAGCTTTTTTCAAAAATGTTATGTATAAAAATAAACATTTATATAGTTTCCAAGTCTCATTTAAATGATTCAAAAATAGCAAAGTTATAAATTTGTTTAATTATTAAAATTAAATTATAGTTATTCATAAACATGGTTTCTATGCATACAGGCAACATATACAAACAGAAACTGAAATATTAAGATCAATTTATATTCACATTGATTCTGGATTTAATCAAGATAGAATCATAGAAAAAACTAAAAAATATTATTATTTATCAATAATTTTTAGAAAAGATTCGTCTTTAAATAAACATTTACTTATATATTCAAACTTAGATTCTTTGGAAATTAGAATTTCTTTTGAATAGTGTACACAAATGAATATGAAAGCAGTTTGATAACAGTTAATTTGTTTGCTATGCTCTTATAATGAATGATATTAAATGCAATTTGAATATTAAAACGCCAGATATATGACACAACAGAATTTTTTGTAACTTAAACTCTTAGCAACTGAATAAGTTATATAAGAGAACATATTGCATTTTAATTTTTGAAAGCCATATTTTTAGTAACTTTATTATTTATCTACACATGAATCTTAGTTATTTTTTGTTTCAAGCACAAAAATGATTGAAAAAAATTAAATTCATGAGGATTTGATGATTCGGTGCATAACATGCAAAGATGAATTTAAAAATTTGCAGATTATTTTTATTCAAAATGCAAATATTGAAGACGATTTGCCTGATTAAATTATGAAATAAATATTCAATATATTGTATTGAATATTGTATTTGATATATTGTATATTAATATAATTTGATATATTAATATATTGATATTACAAAAATATTCAAAAAATAAATATACTTGTTCTTAGAAAATAACATATCGTGTAAATTTTACACCATCTAACCTAGAGTTTTTTCAAAATTTTAAAAAAAACTACAGTTTTTTAGATTATTGAAAGTATATTAGATGATATCAATTTTGTAGACCAACTAAATTAAGAAGAACTACATATTAATTGAAAATTTTATTTTTTATACTATATTTCCCATCAAGTAAAATATTAATTGCATGATAATAAAAATATCAATTTTTTTTAGGAAATGAAAAAACTTCAAATATTTTCTAGATTTCTGAAAATACTCTTATGTTTAGGTGGCCATTTTATAGTTGTAAAAAAGAGAGTTATTTTTATTCTATAGGCGATTCTCAGATTCCTAGAAAATTTAATAATTTTAATTAATGAACACTTGTTGGCACTTTAAATTCCCCCGACTGTACCCAGCGAAACTTAGCAGAGCCCATGAATAGGACCCAATTCTAGCACTTTGCTGCAATGCATGGCAGCTCTGAATATTCACTTTATTAGCAGGTCAGAGAACTACTGGGGCAAAGAACATGGTCATATCTCATTTACGTATATGTACTGTGTTCACCTGTCCTGTTTTCGTCTCATGTCTATTTTTGGATTTTTCATGTGTTTCATTTGTGTTATTATTGGTATTTGTCCAGTGATTGGAAATAAAAAAATAATTTAAGTTAAAATTGATAGTGAAACTATTTCTTTTATGTTACAAGTTAAGCATTTAATTTGATTTCTATTCAATTCATATCCACTACAAATATTGTAAATTCAATTGTTTTCATTATTGATAACATCCTCTCGTAAACTTCTCAATAAATATTTGTAATCCTATAAAATAATTTGTTATACTTAATGTTATTTATTTCGTTAAAAATATCAATATAAGTAGAAGAGACTGTAGTACTAATAAATACATCTCTCCCTAAAAAAAATAAGCACTATATGTTTTAAATACACAATTTTTAAAGAGTGAATGCGCATCAATATAAGTTAAATGAAAAACTTTGTTAAATTAATTTAAAACATACTTTGATTTTAAACTTAAAAATACAAGACTTAAAATCATTTCACATTTTTAACAACTTCAATCCTATAATTTTTAAATGATGAATTTTATTTATGATTTACTGTTAATTTGTTATTTTAATGAAAAACAAGAAATAAATATTAAACTTAAGAAGAATATAGAAATCAAACATTAAAAAGCCAGAATAAATATCAAGATACTAATGTTTCTGGAATAAAGTTTTGCCAAGAGGGGTTCTTCTTAGAGTAGCCTAAAACTTGAATGATTACCTAGGAGTAAGATATTCATCTTCTTTGACATTTAGCCACTAAATCTTCCAACGATACCATAAGATGCATTAAAATGTTTATTCCCTTATCTGCATCATTTGTGTTTTTGAAAGACAAAAGTAATGTTATACTCTCTGTCTCTTTTTAGAAACAAAATAAAAAAAAACAAAATATATCTTTTAAGGTTTACACCAACTTTATCCATTTTAGGCTAATTTCTATTATATGTTAATATTATTTGTATATTAGCATTATTATTATGTTTTATTTGTATATGTTAAATATTATACATGTTTCCTAGAGTTCCAAGTATTCTTTCATGCTTTCAGGTATTTCTTCTTATTGCACAAATGTTAAGAATAAACAATCCATTATTTAAAAAAAAAAATTAAGTTGCAAATATACAAGAATTTTCTTTTTATTTAAAAGTGTTTAATATATATATATATATATATATATATATATATATATATATATATATATATATATATATATATATAACATTGTGTCTAATCTATTATCAATTATATTTAATTTTTTATTTTGTAAACAAATGGAAACCTCAGAATACATTTTCCTAGTTGAAATGCAAGATTTCGATTTGACCTCAACTTTACCTTATGTTTTTCCCATCATTAGAATACATTGAAATTTGAAATCGATTTGCTTTCATAGATATTAGTATCATTGATTAATTTAAAATGTGTGTTTTGTTTATAAATATAATATATCATTTATTTATCCTTTATTTATTATATCTTTATAATATGTAATTTACATGAAAAAAAATTTCAGATTTGATTCAGAGTCCCAAAATTACATTAAATTATTGAAATTGAATATCATTTTATGTATGAAATATTTAAATAGTCCATTAGTTTAATATAAAATACAATTCAAGTTAATATTTCAAAACATGTTATTTATTTACAAATAAGTTATACATAAATAATGTTGAAGAAGTTATGTGCTTTTTACTTTTATTCGCTTAGAGCCACACACACATTATATATATATATATATATATATATATATATATATATATATATATAACCTGTATTTATCAATATATTTCACTTCAAATATTACATAAAGATGAATAGACATTACATTTACACTTTAATAAGTAGTTAATTACTTAAGATATTCAGTGTAATTTCAGTTTCTCTATTGATCCAATATTCTAAGCTTCATTAAGTAAAGCGTGCACAATAGGAAAATTTATTTGTGAAAATACCTCATTCAACTAAATGCTATTAATGGATAATGTAAAATTACTGTGCATTTACTTTAGTGTAAACATGAGTAACAACTGTGAATGTCATCTTCAATAGAATAATAATGATATAAAAATTTATCACTATTATTATAGCAATTCATTTTAACTCCTTATTAACTTATTACAAAAATTTACGCTTATTTACGCGTAATTATAACCTGAAAGCCACATCCAAACTTGAAATAAAAAAATATTTATGAATATATTTTTTTCATTTCATAATTTAGTATATTTTGATATTAAATATTCATAAACTCATCTCTTACATTATAATATTCTATAGAACATTATTTCTGTTGAAGTATATTATGCAATTTATCGTTGTTTTATATTAAAGAACTATAATTATATTAGGTAAAATATTTACTCACATTCTATTTTATTCAGCATGTATGTATACATTGTGTATCTGGTTTCAGACAAACTCTTTTATATTCGCCTTAATATAGTGAAGTGATTTCATATATGTTTAAGAAACTATGTTACTTCAAACTGTGATATTTGAAAATATGATACTAAAATATTTCATTACATTTAAATAGAGCAAGTAAAATAAATAGTAATCATAGCTTTAATTTATTATTATTATAATCAAATGTATGAAAATTATTCTTTGATTGCTGTAATATTCAGCATTACTGATTCACATTAACATATAACTTTCGCTGTATAATAGGAATATATTCACTTATTCTTCAGCGTAAGAAGTAAATGTAAATAATTATTGCTAAGCCATTAACCCCTTAACCAGCTATCCCGAGGTAACTCTGGCAAACAATTCTGTGCGTTTTCCGGCTATCCCGAGCCCCTTGGTAGGGGCAACTGGCTTCACGGCAGTGCTTCAAATTCAACCCCAAGAAATGACTAGTTACCATAAATCGTATCTGGGGAACTTATATTTACTGAACGGTTACAGTTGATTTAACAAATGCGAGTGAAAATCGAAATGTTTCAAGGAAGGAACAGCTATTTATATTTTACTTTTCTATATTTATACGCATTTACTTTTAGTAATTAAAGGGTTTCTAACAATTAAAATTTACAAGCTAATTTTCACTTTCTTTTTATCAAGTTTTTAAATTATTAATATATTTTAGTTTGTTTCTATATATATATATATATATATATATATATATATATATATATATATATATATATATATATATATATATATATATATATATATATATATATATATATATATATATATATATATATATATATATTTGCTTAGTTCTAAATATGTGACTTGGCGACAAGGTTAATTTGGATGCAAATCGCATACCCCAATAATTTGCTATTCAAGCTAATTGGTCTGAGATATGTTGAATAGGTTAAGCAAATATTTTGAAATATTTGCTTAATCTATTCAACATATCTCAGACCATATTATAAAATTTTTAACAAGAAAGAATAGAAAATTATATTTATCAATAAGCGAATCACTGTTTTAAATCTTACACCTTGTAAATTTTTCCTATGTTGGCTTTACTTTGGCTAATTTTTTGTTAAAAATTATTGTTACAGATACAGTGTCTCTACATTCAACATCCCACTGCGATAAATCGTCATAGTTTTATTTATCTTTTAATGTTTCATATGTAAACATTATTTAATATTAAATGTTTTATGAATCTATATAGAATCCATTCATAAAATGTGACATTTTAAATACAATTTAGTTTGGAATAAGAGTTAAATCATAGAAGAGTTTAGTATGGTAGAAATCTGTCATTTTTTCTTCATGAGTATATTATGATATTTTCCAAAGGATTAGTATTTATTACAGGATTTGTATGGTCAAAATTAGTAGAAAATAGTCGCAGTTTATTCAATTTGGAGAGATATGCGTTTCCAAATAAATGAGCCATTTTATACATGGTTTCGACAATTTATATTTAAATTATTTCTGCTGGAACAGGGCACTGTTATGTTGAAAAACTCCAACTTTTGCAGGAAAAAATGCACCGTAGGATGAATCAGATCACCTAAGATTCCTGCGCACTTTTCCCAGTGACCTATTGTTTCAGAATTAGCTGCCCATATTACGTAAATTCAAACTTAATACTTAATAGTTAGAGGAAAATAATCCCAATCCTATTATCGTAGCATCCTCCAAATGTAAATACATATTTAATAGAAAGAATTGTCAAAGGTGACTTACCTGACTAATAATCATCTAATCATTCGAAGTGGTAGTTCACTGATCGTACCCCTGTAGTTGATGATTAGCAGTGGCATTTAAAGCAAACAGCTTAGCGCATAAAACTCCACAGTAAATATGTTCTATTTATAAAGGTTCTTCATGAATATAAATACTGTCTTTTTAAAATACAGATATTAAATGCGTTTTGTGATCACTTTTATTACAGTTACTGTTTAGACATTGAAATTCACCTTCATACCCTTCCTTCTCATTTAGTTTCAAAATCTCCTTCATATGTTGTTAATTAATTTGGTTTTACAAGTTTGCCTAGTCATACTCTGTGCATGATATTATAACTAATAAAAACGTTTAATAATTCCGAGAATTTGACACTAGTTTTCCTACTAATTTAACTATAACATCTAGACCTCATTAAAAATAAAATTATGTACTTATCTTGTGCTTTTGATATTCCTATACACAACATTACTTTATATATATATATATATATATATATATATATATATATGTAGGTTTGGTTTGGTTTGTTTGTCACTCAACGGTCATTTTTTGCACACGAGGACTAAATAGACCGGGACCTACGGTTTAAAGTGGATTCCGAACCACTACAAACATTCATTCCCAAGGTGGGATTCGAACCCACGAACTGTTGAACCGAAGGCAAGAGCGCTAACCATTCGGCTGCCAGCTCGGCATATATATATGTAGATAGAGAGATATGTGTATGTGTATATGTATATATGTAGATAGAGAGATATAGATATATATAAATAGATAAAATGAAATACATAAAGTATGTCTTTCAAATTTATATACGTATAAGCAATGCAGTTTTGGCGAAATACATCTAATTTAAACACGAGTAATGCATAAATTACAATTATAAATACCAAATTAAAATGCTTATTTTACGCTTCATTTGGCAAAACAACTATCATAAAATCTGTATTGTACTGGAATAGAAACATAGCGGTTGAATACAATTTCTTTTTTGTAGAATCAAACCAATGTGAAAACACAAATAAAAGTATCTTTTGATTAGAGTAACACAGCATGTTTGGATGATGAAATGTGCTATTGTACTGCAATGAATTTTACAGAAGGATGCTTTGTAGTTTAAAGAAACAGAATAATATTTTATATACTTAAACCAATTTCATAAAATAATTAACATAAAACCGTGACTTTAAAAACAAGAACTCATATGACATTTGAATTGAAAGCAGAATTGATAAATCTAAGGAAAATTATACCTTAAATGCTGAAATTTCAAACCAAGTTGGGGAATGTTTGTCTTATTTGGCATAAGAAAGCTGTGCTTACATGATGTAAAAAGAATACAAAGGAAAGAAATAAGGAAAGATTAGGCTTAAAAAATACACAAATACTAAAGACGATGGAATCATAAAAAGGCGATGCTTTAGTGGTGGAAAAATTTTATCAGATTCTGATAGATGAGTAATTAATGTCGGAAATGTTTCAACTAATTCAAGGAGACGTTAAGGAGATTATTAGTATTGAACTAAAATATAGAATTGTATCGAAAGTATCATATTGAAATCCTAAGAAAATGCAAAACTTGAATTCAGTAGGCAAAGGAAGACCTTAAATTGTAAGAAAATAAGTGGATTCAAATGATCTAAAGGATTATAGTAAAACAGTGCTGTCTTTCATAGTGGTAATTAGAAGGAATGAATTTCATTCTGATTAAACTGAAGAATGATTTGAATATGTATGTCTGATGATGCTGTGATACACATTCAAGTGATTCAGGGCTTTTTGAAAGTAAAAAAAAAAGTCAACACTATTCTAGAAAACATATTTATACTTTCTATCAGAAATGACTTCCCTTATAAAACTCTATCTTTCATCACACTTCAGTTCAACGTCCTATGGCAAAACTATCTAAAGACTGTTTTATAAAATAAAGGCAGATATTTATTATCCTAACCAGGAAACAATTTTAATTTGAATCCTGTCGAAAATTTATCGCGATGTTTGAAATTCCTTGAACGAAGGATGCACCAAGCAATTAAAATGCATTTTATTGAGGCTATGTTTGCGTCTTGGTCTTCTCTGATTAAGAAAGTTAAACTTCAAACATCAACTTACTCAATAAATGACCCTTTAAAATGGTATTTAAAATAACATTGTCATCGTAATAAATATCGATTACGTAAGTGTAACATTAAAAAATAGAGAAATCTTAGACATATTTTATTATTTATATTTTAAAAATTTTATAATACAAATATAATGTACTTTTATATAAAATGCTGCATACAATTTCCTTTAATCCGACAAACAAGCATTTGTAATTTAATGAAAATTCATGTATTTTATAAATCTGCAAGATTAAAATATGAAAATTTTAAAAATGTTTTTTAATTTAGGTCATCACTGTATATATATATATATATATATATATATATATATATATATATATATATATATATATATATATATATATATATATATTATGTGTGCGTAATTATATCCATATTAATACCTAAATAATCAGTTTATTTAAAGAATATATTAATTTTAATTTTTTATGATATGATGTCTCATGAAATAATTTGTAAATTTATGTATGAAAAAATTTAATGAGCGATTAGAAACACAAAATTAAACAGAAATTAAATGTTTTTTTGCACACATATATATTACACAATATTTAAATTATTTAACATATTTTTATTGGACAATTGTGTGTTAGATTTATTTATATAATATTTTTATTTATTATTATTTTAATGCATTATTTTTGCCTCTTAGTTACTCAAACATTTCATGTTTTCATATTAACTTATGGTAAAAAATAAATAAAATATATTTCAATGGAAAATATATTGCTACAAAAATAAGTTCTTTATATGATTCGACTTTTTATTTATAGATAATTTGCATGTGAATGCATAATAAAAAAACTTTCATAGAAAATAAGACATAGTCCACACTTTATTCTATGTTTCCATGAATTTATTCAGAAAGAGAAGGAAATAACGAAAGAATTATCTCTGAATAGAGCAACCAGCTGTGTACGAAAGAACTGTTTAGGACGTTTTATTTTCTATTTAATTGATTCATGTCAATAAAAAGATCTATTAGATGTTTTTAAGAACAAAAATAATGGTTTGATAGTGAGGAATCTATTCCGAATAGAAACAATCTATATTTTGTATTGCGTTAGACTGAATCTTTTAAAGTGAATCGTTTGAAATTTTTTTGCGTATTTCTTTTTCAAAAAGAATATTGAATACAAATTGAAGATTCACATTGAATACATTGAAGATTCAAAATTAGGTTTCTAATTTCTTCCATAAATGAAGAATTAAACTTAATATCATACCATGATAAACTTATTTATTTCTAAAAAAATGTTTAGGAATTTTTTATATTATAGTTAATTATCGTATTTGTTATATTATAGTTAATTATTATATTATAGTTAATTATTTTATTAACATAATTTAAATACATTTTTTAAATTTGCAAAAGAAA
Source organism: Latrodectus elegans (assembly GCA_030067965.1). Lineage (NCBI taxonomy): Eukaryota > Metazoa > Arthropoda > Arachnida > Araneae > Theridiidae > Latrodectus > Latrodectus elegans. The sequence goes on from CM057814.1 coordinate 118,510,634, forward strand.
AAATATATAAATTTATGTCATATTGTGGAAAGACATTAAAGTAATCATAAAATTCCTGATAATTTTAAGTATACTTTCTTGGTTAATCTGTGGTTTGGGTACTCCTTTCTCGCCAAATGGACTATATGCGCGCAAAGCGTGGTAACCCTAACTATTTCATCCCAAATGCACTCCTTGTGGCAATACTGTCTTTTTAGTAATACAATTATAGGTGTATTTTTTGTTTTACAATTAGTAAGAAAAAACCTTTGTTTTTGTTTTCGTTGCCATAGCAACGGTGCAATTCGTTAAAAACACGGATTTCTGTTTCGTCGCCATAGAAACGCCATTTTTGCGTCGTGTTTCTCAGAGCATTCAACTCCAAGAGACAACACGCAAATACGCGCCAGTTGGCGACTTTTTGAAAATGCGCCAAGCAGGGGACCCAAAGCGCATTTTCACCACTTTTTTAAATTATAGAAAAATCTTTGTTATCCATAATATGATGAACGTATGCAATTTTTATGTTTATATTTAATGATAAGTGAACCATTCATTAAGAAATATAAATTCTAATAAGGTAGACAATTATAAAAATTTGCATTTAAGTTGTTAATAACTACTACTTCTGCTTAAGTCTACCCTATTTTTTATTTTAATTTCATACATGAAAAATGTTAATGAACTTTTTGGTATAATTATGCATTGTACTGCAAATCAAGTGGTGTTTCTAAAGCAGCTATTCAATAGTTAAATATATTATTAAATTGTCGTAATTCTGTTTTTCAGTTCATACAAAATCAAGAATTTACGGAGCTGTATGTTTGAGATCTTATGATTTTTTTCAATGAGATACACTAATATAACATACTGTGTATAAAGAAATCCATGTGGTTGACAAAATATTTAACAGCTTTTTGCAATTCAAAAATCGATTATGCAATAATTTTCCCTTTTAATTAAGTTACATAAATTAAAATAAATTGTCAATTCATCATAAACTGAGTATCTTTTTAATTGCCTATTTCTGTTATTTTTCTTTATCAGTGACAGAGATTGTAGAAACTATGTTTGGAGATAATTTGCAGTTAATACTTCTTTCAAATGTTACTGTTGCTCATCGAGTTGCAGACATTGCTGAAGATCCCCAGTGTCAGTTTTCTTCGAAAATATTTGACAAGTTATTTTATATATATATCTCAATATAGCTCAATATAGCTTCAATGCAGGCGACTGATTATATTAAAAATACTCATTTCATTGGATATGTACGATTTCGAGATAATACATGAGTTATCGAATTTCATTTCTGCAAACTAATAAATCACAACTCAACAGTACTCGTATTAGTTTGTTTTTTTCTATTTTAAATGATTTTCTGAAGAAGGTAAACTCAGAATGTAAAAATTGCGTCGGATTTTGCATCGATAGTGAAGCAAAAAGCTCATCAGTGCATCTGGATACGTTTATGAACCAAAGAAATGAGTCCTGTTCTGAAAAATGTGTTAACTGTTACCGTAATGAGATCACTCAAATCAAGAATATTTTCCTCACTTTGTAAAGACATGGCTGCAACACTTTCCCTGTTATTTTTTGATGCGAGCAACATGGTCATAACATAGGAAATTCTTGAAAAGTGTTTAATGTATTAAGAAAAAAATCACCATTTCCTTAGAGCAGGAAAAACAGACTGATAACCGAGAATTTCGGTAATGGGTTATATATAAAGAAACTAATCTAACTTGTTTGACATATTAGAGAAGTTAGATAATTTGAATCGTAAAGGTGAAGATCCAAATACATATGTGTTAATAAGAGTGATAAAGTCAATGTTTTTGGCAGTAAATTAGAAATAATAAGTTGGAATTTAAAGCAGAAACACTTAAATTTTTTACTTGTGGATGGTTGTGTTAAAACTTAAAAGGTGATGAACAACATGTAAAAGTCATTTTTTATTTTTTATCATATTTATATTACCATTAAAAGCTGAATCATTTAGTTAAGCACATGAAAAAATGTAAAATATTTTTTCTTGCTGACGACAAACTGGTAGTAAGTTATGCTTGGATTTGAAATCTAATTCTTTATACTTCCGAAGGGCTATCAGTTGACCTGAGGGAAACCCACAGATTTCACATGTAGCAAAAGTAAAAAATAATTCAGTAATCAATCATTCTTTTTAAATTTTGGGCAGGAGTAAATGATAAAAATTCTTCATTAAAAACAAGGGCAGGTCGCAGTCTATTAATATTTTCAATATCCTAATTATATAAAACTGGTTTCTATTTCCAGTGATTATATTGAAAATAAAATATAGGACTCACCTAAATATTGGGAAAGAACTGATAGTATATTTTCTAATATAATATCAAGGGTTCCTTCGAAAAACTTTGCTATTGGTTACAAAACAAGGATATCAGCAATAATTATTAAATTTGATTTTAAAAATAAGATTTGATGTAGTAAGTTATTTTAATTTAAAGGTTAATTATTAAATATTAGGTCAAAATGTGTTTTGTTTTGCATGTGTATGCATGCATTCGGTTCAGTATGGAGACCATTTTTTAACAATGTTTTTTTTTGGATAACATCACACCGTTCCCCACCCCCCATTGATGATCAAAATACCCCACAGGTTGCGATTCTCTGAATTAATGATATAGTACAACATATTTACATACCTATGTACTCATTTGAATAACAGAATTTTGTAATCATAATGCAAATTAGAACTTTTTCTCATCGATAGCACTAAACATTTAAAAGTAATTTAAAAATTTTATAAGAAAATTGAGGTGTTTTTACGATTACACAACAAGCTAATTACCGGTATTCAGGTACATTTTATTTCAAAATACAACATAATGTCATGTTTTATTCACATATAAATATTTATGAAATATTTCTCAATACCCTTAAACTTCTCTTTCTGAGATATAGCATTCATTCTTCAATAAATGATATTTTTCTGGTGATTCGAATGCATATTACACCCTTATGATGAATGAAAGGGAATTCAGACAATTCCAGCCATCAAGAATTTTTGCCATTTGTTATACTTCTCCCCATCTTTTCAAAGCAGGTAATAGTTCGCGTGAAAAAGATATTCTCTATTATTTTTCTGTTCTGGTATCCAGTTAAATATTAGTAAATTTATTTTGTGGAAAATGAGTGTCGTTAAAAACAAATCACAGTTTCAATTTTGTCATAACTATATCAGTTAGCATTGTATATTTTATCCATATTTTCAGCTTGATAATGGCAATTAATAAATTATATCTATGCAAATAAATTATATCAATTATTAATTATATCAATTAATAAATTATATCTATTATTAGACACACAAAAGAACATATGTATTAATATATACACAAACATGTGATTTGCAAATGTTTTGCCAACAAGAATGCATAAAGATTTAAATATGTTGCTGATATATGGCTAAATATTTTATTCCAATACATGAAAAGTCTATAAAAATATTAAATATGGTTAATAGCATTTTGCTATCTGCTTATGTGCTTTTTGCATTAAAATAAAATTTATTCCTATTTGAAATGAAGTAAAATACTATTTCATTATAAACATATAACTTGAAAAACGCACTGATATATTTATTTGTCAATGTTAAAATATTCGAAACTTTTTAAACATACTTTATGAAAACTTATTATTTTTTCTCTTTTTAATTCATAATATAATTTTAAAAAAAAAATTGATTAACCGTTCTCTTCAATCACAAAATTTAATTAAATTTTTTCCCTCAATATGAATTGCAGATAAATACTAGTTTTACTAATACATACTTCATAATACACATTTCCTTTTTATTTATTACCAACTAGATATATTTTACCAAAATTTTCAAAAGTATAATTATATTTTTGAAAATCTGAAATTGCTTAATTTACAAGTATTAACCAATTTCTCTGTTGGAAAATAAGTTTCAATTTCTTTCGTATAGATATTGTTAAATATTTCAATAGATTTAATTAGAATGCATTTCCCTGTAACAAAATTAATTAAAAATTGAAAACATAGCTTCCAACAATTTCATAATTTCCTCAGCACCTATCCTCAGTTTGGTATCCGCATTTATTCTTCTTACGAATCTTTTTGAAAGCATTTTATAAATGAAAATACCATTCACTTCTTTAATCATTAATGTAAATATCAGTTAAATGCAGTTTTTAGACGTTTCTTTGCACTAGTTAAAGATGTTGCAATTGTACTTTAAAATAATTACATATGGAATTTGAGTTCAGATCTTGTAAGTGCACTCAGGTTATTACAAAAGATGATGATGATAACAAACAATTGAAAATTTTTAATTATAATCCTAGAACGTCTCATATTGCATATTGACATATTTTTCTTTATTCAAAACTGATATGTGCCATTTGCTAATTTTAGACACTTACAGTTTTTTTTAAGTTTCCCAATTACATAAAATATTTAATTTAATTTTTTCAACATTTATTTCATGATTTCACTTAAATTTATTGAACATTGTATATTCACCCTCTTAAGCAGTCGCTACTGATTTATTGAATGTCAATTCAACGTGAAGAAAATAAGGTATATTCGAATAAAAAATAATATGTTCATAAGACAAACAAACATCCCTTTCCAATTTAATAAAAAAATTTTCTCTTATCTTCTAAAATAAAAAAACGCCTATTTTGAATTTTTTTTTGTACGTTTTAAACTAAATATATTTTATATGTACAGAGATCACGTTCAAGATTTTTTGACAATCATAAGGACATTAAAATATGTTAATATTAATATGTGTTACTCTTTTCCTTTTAAAACATATTCCATTTCTAACACAAAACTGAAGATTTTTACTCCTATCAATGATATTAAATTAGAAATATCATTGTTATTACATACATATATACATATATCTATATTTATATATATATATATATATGTGTATATATATATATATATATACGTATAGATATATATATATAATTTACAACTTCTTAGAGCGAATTTAAGTACAGCAAATCATCTGCACAAACTATAAGATTTGCATATCATTCCCAGATAACATCTTTAAGGACGTATAGATTTATTTGAATTGTTATTTAAAAGAAGGACAAATACTGAAAAATACCTTCCAATTTTGGAACTAGTTCTTGACCCTAAATAAAAAAATAAAGCTAAGAAAAATCTATATGTAAAATCTATGAAAAAGAAACCCTCTTGAAAAAACAAACCAAACAGGAACAGCTTTTCACGAAGCTAATTAGCTTCTCTAGAGCTAATTACGAATTAATTTTTATTAACTTGAAACTAGCTATAGTGAAGAAACTTTAATTTTACCTTTTGCGCTCTTTTAAATGGGCATTTGGGAGATTATTTTTTTTTTCGTTTATGTGTTTAAAACTTAAACATTGAAAAAGTATGAAATTTTTGTTCCAAAATGAATGGGTGAATTGACGACAAGTGTTATACTTGTGTTTTACATCAGTATCTTTTATCGTTGAAACTGAAATAATAAATTCATTAGCTTCATTAATTTTAATTTTTATGGTGATATATATATATATATATATATATATATATATATATATATATATATGTGTGTGTGTGTGTGTGTGTGTGTGTGTGTGTGTGTGTGTGTGTGTGTGTGTGTGTGTGTGTGTGTGTGTGTGTGTGTGTGTGTGTGTGTGTGTGTGTGTGTGTGTGTGTGTGTGTAAGATTATCTTGTTTAGTTAATTTATTTTCACAGATATAAGTTGTGATACTTTAATATTTAATGAGGTGCTTTAATGAGAGTCTACCATGATAAAACCATGAGGAAAACTGACCGGAAACATTTTTGATTACTATGGCTCAAAGCAAGGATTTATGGCTGATGTTACATTTGGAAATATAATGTTTTTACATCTGGAAAATGCTTTTCTAGAATTTTTTTCATAATTAAATTTCTGGTCTGGATTATTTAATTCGTATTATGACTAGATTAAATCATGGAATGGAATAGACTTTACACATAAATGTTGCATTTTTTTCTTCTATTTAATGGGAAAATGTGCGTATTTCCGTCTACAAAATTCTGGATAAAAATATCAATGTGAGTGGTTAGCATATCTAGCAGCTTAACAATCACTAATCAGAATTCTGCTACTGATTTTCTTGCTCCACACTCATTGTACATTTCGCAAACATTATTTCACTTTTTCAAATTTAAACTGAAGGATTAATTCAAGATATTTGTTTTGTTTTCTGTAACTTACAGAGTTTTTGAGAACATATGATAAAAACCTTCAAAATATGTTAATTTATTTGCACATGAATGAAAGTTTAGCTTTTAGATGAGGTCAAATTAAAATTTTATAAAACTTAATTTGAAATTCTTCAATCGTGATTACTACTGATAAGATTTTCTATTCTAATCACAGAAGATTCGAACCTAAAGTCTCGGAATTTTTCAGACAGATTTTTTCTTCTTTTTATCAAGACTTGTGAAGAAAAACGAGATTGACTTTAATCGTTTCAAGGATCATGAAAAATATCTCCGAGACTCTGTCATGAGGCTTCGGAATCAAATGACTATTTTTTAATTCTGATAGCCAATTTTGGGTTCTCAGGTGAAAAAGTGCAATTCAGTAGATTCTGTTATTGATGTAATCCGTAAGAAGGAGTTACATGTATTTATATCTGGATAATATGTTAAACATTCTATTTGGTTCTAAATGAGTTTATTGCATCCAATGTAATCAAAAGCTTACTGTACACAATTTCAAAGAACGTTAAGCCACCACCAGCGCTTTGAGACAAGCACATTTAACATCTTATCAACCTAATGAAAATGTATAGCTGTGTTTGAATGCTCTTCTATGAAAAATGCCTCCATCTAGAAAATGTAACTTATTGAGACAATAATTGCTTCTTGGTATTAGGTAATTAAGACGTATAACACAAAACAATAATTTGCTTGATGAAAGGACATTTGAAATTGTGTTAAAAACAACAGTCATCCTAATTAATACTAACAGAGTTTTTGTGCTCTTTTAATATCCAATGAACTCTTATACATATCTTATTTGTAGAATTACGTTTTTATAACATCAATATATATTTCAATTTTAATTTGATTAAGTTCTAAATTTTATTTCCCTTAATATTATGCATGATAATTCTTATGTTAGAATTTAAGTGAAAACTTGTGTTTGATATAAGTACAAAAATTTAGAAAATGTGAAATTCTAAAAATGTGGTGTTGTTGCTTGCCTCCGAGGTCAACAGAACTAGACCAGGTTCATGAGTGTGTACACCTTAAAAAAGTTCAGCACCATAATCAAGATCTGATGAAGCATCCATTCAAAAGTGGTTTCTTCATCAGATCGTTCCCGGAGAGACCAAGGCATTGAAGAATATGTTCAGGAGAGGCATGTTCATTTAAGCACTTGGAGAAAATTTCAAATTTGTTGGTACCCTCGACGAATTTCAAGTTACTAAGATGGCCACTTCTAAAACCGGCAGTAGCCGTTTGTTCTCGATATTGGGAAGGGCTCCAGCCTCCATTAGTCCATAAGACAGGAGTGCCCAAAGAAGGAGGACTGACTAATCTCCGTATTTAAGCCCCAGGCTTTAGCTGAACTAAATATTGGAGTGGCCTTCACGCCTTGGGTGACCCTACCAGGAGAAGAATCTCCCGACGTAATTCGCCCACTCCGCCCATTAACACCCTCTCGCCGGCATCTAGTGTACACTGTGAGGTAGCCTATGGGACTTGAGGGCGTTCCTAAATGCTCACGGGTTTATTTGGATTAATCAAAACTACGCGTAAGAAAAATGGAGTGGTTAATCAAAATTGTCCATGGTTTCAGCCACCACATTAGCCACAGGTTGAAGAATGTATGCAATTCTGTGGGAGCTATTACAAACTAAACAAGGAATAAAATAGATATCTTGAGTAAGATATCGGTGTAAAGAAAAAAATAGATATCTTGAGTAAGATATCGGTGTAAAGAAAAAAATAGATACCATAATCTGGGCTTTATCAGCTGCTTCAAAATTAAGAAATTTTATACAATATGCTGCATTTCGCTTTCCATTGGTTTCAGAATTTCATAAAATATTTCTGCTCTAAATCTCTTTATCCCTAGCGAGGTAATTTCTTATTTTTTTTATTTGTTTTTATTTTTTTAATATTCGATTGTAAAGAAGAACATGTCACAATTCCCTATACTTTTTCAGATTAAATTCTTAGCATTACTCAAACAAAAATAAATATTACTACTGCATTGCAAATATAGCTTTAAATTATTATGTATTTAGTTCACAATGTAATCTTAATTATTTGTTTCAACTATTATGAACTACTTGCTTGAATAAACTATGCATTTATTACCACAAATATAAAAGGAAAGAATATTCTTTTGAACATTCTAAATTTAGAAAATTTCTCATACAGAAATATTTCTTCAGAATATACGTTTCTTAATAAAGTGTAGCCAATTCCACGCCACAATAGAAGATGGCGCTAACACTGAACCTGTTTCTATTGATTGTGAAAGATTATATTGCAAAAATATGCACTTTCTTTCCTCATATGTTTATTGTTCATTCGACGCAGAGATTTATTTCTTATTTAAATTATAAAAGTGAATAAATATAATATCTACATTCATCATTTATACAAACCTACAACATATACCTATTAAATTAAAGATTTTGAGTTGTACGCATACTGAGTTAAACTCAAAATAATAAATTTAATCAAAATTTAACTTAAAATTTTGAAAAGAATCTGCATAATTATGCAAATTTTTCTTTATAATTTCTGATATAACATGTTATTGTAAGTTTGTTTTGCTTTTAAGATTAATATTGCTTACTTAATGTAATAATTAAGTATATAGTATACCTAATATAATGAGTAAGGGAATTTTTTATCAATATATCTGATTTAATATGATTTCTTTTTATCAATTTATATACAATCGTAAGTGAAAATTTTCTGAAATTAAATTTTTCCTTTTTTTATAAGGATCCTTTTGTTATAGAAACATAGTTTTTCATACGCGTGCACACACACACACACACGCACACACATACACACACACACACACACACACACACACACACACACACACACACACACACATATATATATATATATATAGATATTATAATTATTATTTTCCTCATTTAATATTTTGTTATTCTCCTCTAAATAAAGATTTATAAATAAAAATACTCATTACTGATTTTCTTTAAAATTATAAAAAATTATGAAATTTCTAACGCTAATGCCTGCAACATACAATACAAAAATGCAAAATTTCTATTACACTTTTTTTAAAATATAGCTTCAAATCACTCTTATTTTTAGAATTCATTCATATAATTTTAAGTCAAAACGTAATTATTAAGCCAAATTTAAGATTTTAATTTTTCAAAAAATTTTCTTAATGGTAGCATGTTTTTATCAGTTGTTTCAATCACATTGCAGGATGATTTTTACAAGTATTAAAAAAATAAATTTCTCATTAGAAATCTTGTTGAAAAAGTATTCTATTGGAATGATGATTGTGATATTTAGATTATGTATTTAAAAATCAGATTTACTAAACATCAACAAATTATTTAAAATATTGATTACCTTTATTTTATTATGCTACCAATTATTTTTGTAAACATTTAAATAAATCTTATCCTTTGAGAGTTATGTTATTTTTTATCAGAATCTTTGGTAACCATTTTGAAAAGAATTTAATAACAAAAAATAGAATTTTTGAAACTGAAATTCGAGAAATGTTTTAAATAATTTTTGACGGTATTCATTTAATTACATTACTACTCGTTCCAAGAAAGTGTCTTTAAAAATATTATAATAAACTGATTAATGATTTTGAGCCACACAGTTTAATTTTTATTAATTATTTTTTATTTTGAAAATAAATTAATGCCATTTTAATTTTATTCTGTTTTAAAGACGCAAGCAAGTGGAATTTTTGATTTTTATTTTCAGAAATTTTTCTCTCTGTAGTTGTAAGTAAAAGAAAATAAAATCTGTAACGATCTGTAACGCATATTTTTATTTCTTTTCTTCTAAAAAATCAAATTGAATATTTGATTCACAGAGAGTTTCTTTTTTTATAGTTTGTTAATTTTTTTACAGAATATAACATGAATCTTTTTTTTTCTTTCTCCAGAAAACATTATGTGACACTAAGTAAAAATGCTATTCTTGAAATAATGATATACTAGATTAATTGGGGCAGGAAACTGCTTAAATTTCTTTAATTGTTTTTTAACAGTATTAAAATAAATATAATTTAAATTTTTATGTAACTAATGTTTCAAATATAAAACGATTATTGCATGCAAATATCATGAATCTAAGAAACAAGTTTAGTAAATACGTTTTCAGGAAAAAAAATGAAACAAACTTCTTTATTATCGCATGCTGCATTTGAAAGAATGAAATCTATTCAAATGAATTAAGTATAATTCTCAACTATTCCACATTTATAATATATAATCATTATGCATTGTATTTTCATAGATAAACAAATGATTTTAAATTTTATAAAAGGGGATTAGAAAATCAAAAATTAGCACCTTTAATTTACTAGCCACATCAAATATACTAAATATCTTTCTTTAATTTCAATAGATTACTAACACATCGTTTATCAGCTGTAGAAGCATGTGTTCGGTCATACTTAAAATGGATAAAATATTATTACTTTTTGTGATGGTATTTTCTGTCTTATATGTAAATTTTATCATTATTGTTGATTGTTGATGAAGGATGACTGAAATTTTTAAAGTAAGTTTCCGTATTACATCTTTTATTATATCTAAGGGTACAATTTATATATTCAAACGTAAGTCAAATTTGGAGATAAGGAGCTGATTATAAAAGGTCCGATTTCATGGATTTTTAGATATGGAATCTTTCATAAAAAATTATGAAAAAAATTTAAAATATATTTCCCGGCCATTATATTTCCTTGAACTAACATATAGTGGAAGATAACTTTTAGCAACTTTATTTTTCTACGAATTCAAGCTTCATTGTGATTATTTTTCTTCACTTGAGATGAATAGTTATTACGATAGATACCTATCTTTCCTTATCAAATTACAAAATACAATTCAACTCTGTAGACAGTTGAATTATTTAAATATCCATTAATATGTTGTAATTAATTACTTTTATTTAATTTAATATTTCCTGAATCCTTTAGTTGCCATTAATTAATTAATAGTGAACATTATAATTAATATTTTAAAATAATATTAACTTGTGGATTATAAGAGGTTGTGCGCAAATTTAAATGAAAAAGTATGAATGAAGTATATATTTTATGAATCTTAATGGATACTTAATCAATATAGCTAGTGGATGAGAGATTTCTTTTAAAAAATTTTTCTTTCTAAGCTGACAGCTACCTATTGTATTCACTAAATGGATATACTTTTTGTAAATTAATTGAATTTCCGCATTTTTCCCTGGCTTGAAGTCTCTTTTTATATATCATTCTTTTATAAGATTGCATCTCGTATTTTTCTCTATTCCCAGCTTCCAAGAACAGGACTGCCCTAGCACAGACTTTCCGGATCCAGAGATAAAACAGGTTAAAGAGAGAGGTGAGGTGACGATATTGAAAAGAGACGGGGTTCGAGATGCAGACGAAAGTTACGAAGAAAAGCTTAAAACACTCTCCGCCAACAAGGAATCTGATCATTATTCCATTTTGACATTGCAATGGAATCTACAGACTGTAAAATCACAAAGTTGAATAATCAAATCCTATGAGTTTTTAGACTAGTAATGAAGAGAAATATTTCAGAAATACGAGTCCACATGAAGAAAGTCCCGATGGATAAATGAACTACAAGTCCTAGAAATAGACCAGCTGAGTAATAAAACAGTCCATGTTGTTGCTCTATTTAAGTAAATTATTTTTCCAGCCAGAAAGAGATTTTAGTGTGGGACCACCTATTTTATTATTTTCATTACATAATCCAAATTTTGAACACCACGTGGGTACTTAACCATGACGTAAAAAGGGCTTCAATATTTAAATTAACATAGGTAACTAAATTATGTATGCACGTGAATGGATTTATAATTTTATGATTACAGTAAAAACAATTTTAAATTGGAAAACAAAACTAGCTATTGCCTCTATTTTCAGGTTTGATCTGGGTATAAAAATGTAACGAATGCATAATTCAATGTGAAAACATGATTCTTTATTTAAATTTATATGATTATTTGTAAATATTATATAATAATGGGAGTTATCTACGCAACCCATGTAAGTTAATAATGTTCTGATTAAAATTTTCTCTCAAAAAAGTAGAAAGAAACTAAAAGTTTTTAAGGATTAGCTGAATCTAGAAATGTGGATAAAAAATTTAATTCATTTACATTCTCTTTATACTGTTATGAGAATGTAGAAATAAAAATAGATTATGATTTGAAATATATAGCAAATTAAATATAAGGCTTTCAAACTCGTCCTGCATACTAAAATAGCAAACAAAAATTATTTCCTAAAACGCTCGCAGAATAAAAAATAACATGAAATTTTGCTCAATATTCATGCAGAAAAATATAAATAATATCATCACTTGTAATTCCCAAGCACATTTAAAAATGTCTGTCTCATTGATTATCTTTTAAATTATCTTAGCTTAATGTGATTCATTTTTTTTTCGAATAACCAACATTCATGCACGAATAATAAAGCTCTTTCTCTATATTACTTGAAAAAAAAGCTAAGATAAAGTTCTTAATATCCTTATTTTATTAGAACATATAGTGACATTTAATTTTCAATATTTTTCTAAAAAGAAAAAAATACCTGAGACTATTAGGTTAAGAGAGTAGTAAACACCAGATATATATTTTTTTAGAAATAATAATGAGAGAAGAATAATTATTTAAATATATATATATATATATATATATATATATATATATATATATATATATATATATATATATATATATATATATATATATATATATATATATATTATATATATATATATATAGATATATATATTTGTATGTGTATAAATTTATTTATATTTATTTATGGAATTACTGTTTTAATTTGCTTTTTAAAGATATTTGAAAAATGTTTTGGAATTTTATGCTTCAATATCATATTATTTATTTATATTTCTTAAAAGCAATGTGTATTTAATTCGCATTTAACTATGAAGAATTTAGCAGTTTCTTATATTTAGATAATATTCTTAAGATATGAATTAGTACTTAAGTTTAAAACAGTTCAGTTATGCACTGAAATAAAGTTTATGCTTTTAATAATAAAATCACTATAAAAACAAATATATTTACTTTAAGTTAATACAAAATTGGCTGATATAAAGTTAATAGAAGAAACAATTTGTTATTCTTAGCAATGCGATTTATTGACATGGAAAATTTTGTCCGAATTTGCAGAAAAATCAAAATGTGTTCAACAAAAGTACCATGATTACTTAACTAATTTACCCAGATTGTCATCTCCTTTTCTATTTTTCCCAATGGTCGGTGCATATCGGGATGTATTGTTCCCTTATACCCAAGGAACTGGCCAGAAACAGCGATCTCTTTGCCGCCAAGGTGTTGCCCCGGGTGCACCACAAGGGGTGGGCCACCATCACACCCTCGCACATGCCATAGGGACCCGTTTATAGGGTAGGTACCATTCATACCTCATTCACACACAAGGAAAGGACAAAGACAGGATAAAGAGAGAGAAAGTACATCTATGACTAAACCGGGATTGGAACCCAGGACCTCCCTATCCTTAGTCAGGCACGCTGACCTTTCCTTTTTAATTATTTTTTAGAATTACTAGTTTGTGATCTCATTTAGATTTGGGTGCAGAACAAAGTTCAATTTTATTAGTTTGAAAAATATATATGTGAGGTGAAATGAGAAGGTAAGAAATGAGTTGCTCGAAATATTATTGGAGCTATAGTACACATGAAAATAATTTAACGTAAGATTTAAAATAGGAAAAATCATGTTTAGGATACCTTAGTTTTCCTATTGAGCTCTCTTTTAGTAAATTCCCATTGCAAGCTCAAATATTCTCAAAATTAATTTAGCACTAATTTATCAAATAGTTGATAATATTAAATTATCCATTGTAATACCTCTAAATAATACTAAAATCGAATAGAAAAAATACATAATATGTTGTCGTGGCTTGATTGTCATAGAGAGTTCTGATGCAAGATCTTTAATTTGTGACGCAAAAAATGTAATAGAAAATGAGCTAGAGATGATGTGCAGATAATTGAAGGCTTGATACAATTTTTAAACACCTTCAAGAGGTCCTCTTACACAACAAAGCAATTTCTGCAAATGTTACATGAAGAAGAAAATGTTTGGTTGATATTCTGAGCACTACGGTTTCGTGACCTGTCACTATTAGAAAGCGTCTGTTGATGACTGCGGAGTAATAACTTTATCATAATAGGTTAGCCACTACAGTTGATAAAATGTATTATCGTGTCGATTACCCAAATAATTTACATGATATCTTTACTCTAAATCCAGGGATCCAAAAATCACATTTCTGCTGAAAGTCATTATTTTTTGATAAATATTTTTTAAAAGATCAATATTTCCAGTTCGTTTAGCTATTTCTTTTAAATTTAATAATTTGTGTTATTTCCAGTGTAACGTATTTGTCCAATGAATATTGCTCTATTATTTGCATTCATTTGTTGTTTATAATTTTAATAGTAAGTTTTATTCACATTAAATTTAGTTAGTGTTACATAAATTTACTCCTTCCTACAAAAAATTTCATTTAATCAAATTAATTTCAGTATCTTTCTTCGTTACAAAAACTTGAAAAATGTTTTAAATTCATTTTTAGTTTCTTAACAATTTCAGAAGAATGTTCATATTCTCATAAAAAAAACACAAAAGTGCTTTAATTTTGTTTTTGGTATTAAACTGTATGCAATTTGAGTAATAAATTTAAGAATTGTTTTTTCTCGTCTTCATGAAATAAAGAAAGCAAGTGTGATGAAAACAAGAAATATGAATATGTATGAGCCAAAAACAGTTCTTGTTACTATTATCAGTCTTTTTAATTTTACCTAACTAGAATTCGAATGAATATTCAAGCACATTTAAGGGAATTAATTCCATGCAGTTTTCATAAATATTTATGGCAGAATATTTATATTTCAAATTCTTTTTCAGTAATTAAACATACGGAACTATGCAAATAATTTAACCATGGATATAATTATTTAAACGCTATATATATTTAAAAACTTAATTAATATAAGTAATTAATACTAAAATAAGGAATTGCACTTTATCCAATTTATAGCTGAATGAAAAAATGTCACTAAGAAGGTTGTAAATAAAAAAATTAAATAAAAATTTTATAAAAATTAAATTGTTACTAAGTTTGTTTTAATATTTAATTTAGTTTGGGGTATTACTTTTCAAAATCCATGGTCATTTATCATCACTTTATCACTGAAGTTAGCCAAATATTACAATGTCATTGGTCTGCAAACGAATTAGAAATGTTATTTAGTACAAATACACAATAAAACTGTTTATTGAAGTAAAATATTTATAATTGATTTTTAATCAATATTTAAAATTTGTGTCACTTTATTTAAAACTATTATTCAGTTGAAAATATGACTCTGATCAATTAGAAACTGGAAATTTTTATATTAGTTTATATTTCATTATATCAAAATATTTCCTTTTAGGCTTAGAAGTTCCAAGTCTGACTCATCATAAACTGTTTCATTTGAGCAACTGATTCGAAGTCATGTAACTAAGAATATTTGTAAATTAATCAATTAATTAAACTGTTTATTAAATCATGCTCTTTTAATGTAATAAATAATTTAAATTTAAAGTAAAAAGAAATGCTGATTAATGATAAATAATCCAAGCGTTAAAAAACCATTTTCTTGTGCAATCACTTAAAAAAAAATAAAGCATATGTTATATATTAAACAACTGCTATTTGATTTACAAAAAAGATGGAAGAAAAATAGAGTTGATGTTTGAAAAAAATTAAATTGCATACATTGATAAAATAAACATTAAAATTTCAAGAATTAAGAAAGTGATATTAAGTTAAATTATTGTCTTTCCAAAAAAGAGGTTTAATTTTAAAAAATGTAATTTTACACAAGTAAGTGAAGATCTGAGAAGAGCTTTCAGTTAGAATGCTTGACCAAATATTCTGTCACGTAAGTAATCATTTAAAGTTTAAATATTTTTATTGCTATTTCAAATCTTTTTCCGGTTTAAAAACAGTCGGTTTTAAGATACATTCACAAGTAATTCAAATGTATTATAATAGTTTGCTGTGGATTAAAGTTTAAGTATATTGAAAGATAATTCATATTTGAAATTTCTCCCCTTTCCAAGTAAAAGTCTGTAATGAAAATCTATGTAGAAGTACATTACATTAGATAAAAAGAATAGAAGTATTATATTTATGGTAGCTTTGTTTTTTTTTTTTTTTTTTTTTTTTTTTGTTCTTATGTTTTTTTTCAAGATTTTGTACAATAATCAAAAATTAAAGCCAGGAGGTATAAATATTTGAGCAACCATGATGATGAGAATTCAAATTCAGAATGCTTGATGTTCGATGATATTCTGACACTGATTACATTTTTTTTTCTTTTTATTGAATTCTTAAATGCTTGTTACCGAGTTTGCGAGGGAAAATTTGATTCATACGCAAACATAAATTATTCTAATCAGACAGACATAGATTTATGTTTGCGACATTTTCAGGGGTAATTTTCTGTATCCAACAGATAGAAGAAAGCAAATTCATTACAACCAATTATACTTGCAATAAATTTGCCTTCGAAGCTTAGGAAAAAAAGATACTTTCTTAACAATGCTCCTATAATCAAAAATTTTACAATTATGTAGAACTCTCTGAAGTTACACATGGATGATAAAAGAATACATTACTATTCCGTAAAACGGGATTTTGTTATCTAAAAATTATTACAAAGAAATTAAGTCCCTTGTAGTTTTTTTCAATTGAAAATAAGTATTTGGAGAAATGTCAAGATGCAGTATGGAATTTTTGCATAATCATAAAATGACAGAAAAAGTGAAATTCAGACAATCATGATCCAACTGCGATTGATTGTTTTGCTTTAATATGTTTAACAGCTGCATCAGAGCTTAGAATCTCTCATTCATATAGCTTTATTTTTCAGTGATTTAGTATTTTCAGTGATTTCCTGAAAGTCAAGGAAATTTACTTGCTCGGAGATAAAAAACACTATAATTCAAATAATCTATCTCTTCCTCTTACAATTCTTGTAACTATCCTTAAGCTTTATTCTAACTACTTATTAGATAATATTCTGTATATTTACAGTGATATATATATACGTATATGTATATAAGACAAATAATCTAAATATATTGCATGAATTATAGCATCAAACATAATTATAAATTCTATTTATTTGCTCAGTAGCTACAAAATATGATTTCATATCTTAACTTTGAAATTTTTAAAGGAACTATTTTAATACTATAAGGAAAAATAGTTTTATGAAGCTTTTAAATTATTTTTGCAAATTCAATCTTATTCTATTATAAATTTTGTTTGGAAATTTTTCAGATACCATTCTAACTTATTGGCTTTATGAAACGAATAACGCTTCTTCATATTTGCAGCAGATAAATACTTTATTCCCTCGTTAATTTTAGAGACATTTTAAATGTATGGCATGAAATGTTTTCTTTCATTTAAATATCATAAAGTGTATTATTATATAAATTAAGAATTTTGAAATTTGATAAAAAAAATTATTAGATGGTAGGAATATTGCATGAAAAAAGTAAATTGAAATATGTATTTCATTTTCCAATTTCTGATTTTACTGGCATATGATTAAATAACATATACCTGTAATTGATATATACTTCACTTATGAAAAAACTTATAATTTAGAATTTAGGCAATCTATTTGCTTTAGTATTACACATTTCGTAAATATGAATATATGATTATGAAAATTTATAGGAATTAAAATAAACGTATTTAATCTTATATGCAGTAAATGGAAAATATATTGTATATATTTTGAAAGATTTTATGATAATATTCTCATATTTACCTTTATTTTTCGCAACTTAATTTACAAAATACAAACTGAGATATGTTTCTATTTAATATCCTTTGTTATCGCTCCCAAACAAAAAATATTTTTACAATTTATAATAATAAATCTCTTGTAGAGGTAGATTTTACTTTATTTTCAAAATGATTATAAAATAGTATTCAATTCAAAATTTTATTAAAGTAGAAACAAAAATTGATTTTTGTGTATTGTTAAAATTGATTTTTATAAAGTCTTAAGGTAAGAGAATAAGTTAAGAGTAAGGAATTTCAAAAAGAGTGTAATGAATTTCAGACAAAGTCAATAATTTTAAATATGTATATTAAAAACAGTAACTAAATTGATATAAAATTTTAAAAAATAATAAAATAGCATGTTTTTATTACATTTATTTTGTATATTTCACAGACATATGTTAATTTGTTAGATAATATTCAGTTACATTCATTTTCAAATAAAATGTAAGCAGAAAACAAGTGTTTCTGAGCACACAAATATAAACAATACATAAAATTATTCATGATTATGTGCTCATAAACATATATTAGGCATTAAAGTTTTAAATTTATTGTATATAATAAACTTTATAGATGTGCAAGAATGGTAAAATAATTTTAAAAATGAGTGGTTTTGAGCATACCAATTATAAAGAAAAAAGTTACTCTTCTCCAAAACTTGGAATGTGACTGAATCACTACAATTCATTTTTATAGAATATGAAAGATTTCTCAGCTGTGGCAAATTAAAAATATATTTTTAAAGAATCTATCCTTTGGAAATTTAGCAATTAAAAATATTAATGAATAAAATTAATTGAAAAGTCTTTTATCAGATTTAAAGATAACCTCATCAAAAATTTGTTAGGACTATTAAGTTATTAAATGCTCATTAACACTTAATTATGCAGCAATTATGTATTTATTAAAATTAAAATAATTCATGTCAAAAAATAAGAAATGTCAGCTGATAAAAAACCTTAATATTTAAAATGTTTAAAATCATTACAGAAGATGTATTTAGCCATGCATTTCTTTATAAAAAATAATGTAATTTTTGAACTCTTCCGGAAATTGGTTGCAATGCTAAAGTTATAATATGTACCTTTCTAAGCTAATTGATTGGACATATTAATCTTTATAGACCAAGAAAATATCTACATTACATTATATACAGTGATTCTTTTTATGTGCCATTAGTAACTTTTTTCAGGTATACTACTTGGGCATTACATTTGCAAGACCACAAGAAATGTGTTTCTTCTATTCCCTTCTTCTTTACATGGCTAATTTGCTGGAAAGGAAGAAGAGAATGGAAAATACAAATTGTAAACATTTCAATATATTTGGATGGAACATACAATTAAAACACTGAATAAAAGTAAAGACGGAGGGGATTTTCTCATTTGGAAATCGCTCTATTGGTATGTAGTTTTCTTACAATACCATGTTGTGTCTCACTGCACCATGATATACACTTTTGGTCATTAAAACTTCTACATTAGCAAATAAAGATCTTACGAAACCCAAAATCTCATATGGAAGAATCACGAGATTGGGATATGCAAATAATTATCATTTCAGCGTATTTGTTTGATGCAGAAAGGACATGAAACACTGAAAAAAAAATTGTATGTTCCTCATTCTCAGGTGATATGGTGTTGGAGCTCTTAGAACATCAAGTTATGATTAAGTATAAAGAAAATTATTTATTAGTGTTGATGCTTGATTGATGTGGGATCTTTTTTGTATCAAGAATGTAAATAATGTTATAGAACCATTGAAAATATTTTAAAATTAACTAATGTTTAATGAATAATTTGAATGGAGAGTTGATGAAAATCGTACTGAATGACCAGCAGTTGTTCAATGCTTTTGCATGGTTGATACCCGGAATGACAATTATACGATGATGCCAAACAATGATATAAACACACCTACCACTGAAATGAGCCTGTGTTTACCATGCTTAATATCATATTGTGTGGTAGAATGAGGTTTGGGGTAGCACAGACCAATAAAACCATCAGCATTATATTATAGCTTATCTCGACTATTCTGCTGAGAAATAGATGGTTTTTCTGTTGTAACTAATGGCAAATTAGGATTCAAGACATGTGCATTGTCTTTGTTTAAGAATGTCCCGGTAATGCATATCGTTATTCCTTAATCATGCTTCTCAGTACCTGATCCTGAGTTGGGCTCTACCAGTTAGACAGAAGTATTCAGATGGAGTATTCATAATTTTGAAACAAGGACCAAGCAGAAGACCCTGAATATTTGACTTGCAAAAATTTTCTACATAATGATCTCCTAGCTTCGCAATAAAATTGAAACGTTAAATTTTTTTCAGCCATGTCTTTACAAATTCCAGAAAGATTCTTAATTTGAGGGGTCATTTTTATATCATTTATTACGGTAGTAGAAGTTAATACATTATTAAGAACAAGATTCATATATTTGGAAGCTAGAGCTTTTCTGAAGATTATGTATGCATCCAGATCACAGATTCATTACCGATGCAAATTCCGACGCAATTTTTTCATTCTGTGTTTGCCTTCTACATAAAACCATTAAAAATAGAAGAAAAAAACTAACACGAAGGTTACGTTATGATTTATTAGTGAGTAGAAAAGCAGTTCTATGACTGACATATTATCACAAAATCGAATGTTGGCAATAAAATGAGCTTCTATATTACTATCAGTTACCTCAATCTATATTCAACATAAGCTATATTCAACATAATTTGTCATAAATATTCAACTGAAACTGACACTGTACAACTTCAGCAATGTCTTCAGTTCGACTATCAACAGTAACGTTTAAAAGAAGTGCTAACTGCAATTATTTTCTAAAATTACCTCCAAATATATTTTCTAAAATCACAGTTCATACTGAAGAAAAAGCTCTTCATTAGTGGTATTAGGATTTTTCATCTGTCAAGTTCATATTAAATTTTTAAGAGGCAATTCATTTTTTCTACTCACAAGTAAATATTTTTAAACAATGATCTTTTTTTCTTTTCATATGATTTTAATTTTAATTCCAAGAATTCTCTGCGTTTGTTGACGTACTACTCTAAAGTATTTTTAAATGTTACTTACGTTTATTAGCTATAATATACCTTGCTGTTAAAGAAAATGATGAAGGTGACCTTCCTTTTTCATTTACTTTTGTAGTAGTAATTCATTTATTTTTGTATTAATAAATCCAAATTTAATATTGTTGAGAGTATTTTCTTGATTTTATTTTCGGCTCGTTAGTATAGTTAATGTTGCTTGACTATCATCTAATACTGGATTACATCTGTTTTAAAAATGATCTTGACTTTACAGAAAACTTCTGATGTAAATGGTTAATACTTATAATAGCAATTAACATGAAAATATACACAACATGCACGCGTTCTTAATAGATTTGATATCAATAAAGGATTGACTCGAATAACTCTGGCTGGAAATATGCTGGCGTTATTAAATATACCTTTTCTCCATACGACTAAACATTTCTTCTAATCTGTGCTTTTTCGAGATGGCATCTTGTCCTCGTTTTAGAATGTTTGATTCAAATCAGAACTTATGCGAAACCACGAGAAAGCCCAATAAGGTCGACGCAAGAGCAATAAAAGGACACCTGATTCTTGTTTTGGTATTCAGAGAAACCGTGTTGACACTTATCAATAAATTTCTGGAAGGCTGAGAAATGCTGCTTTTAACGGTTAAATTTTTCTTTGTTCTTCACCATTATAAACATGAATTATAAATCCCTTATCAGCTTTCATCGATATTTATAATATTTCTTCGGTTGATCTTTGAAACAGGAATTAATAGTTAATTTGATTTTATGAAGATTTATTAAAAAGTTTGTTTGATTTTCAACTAAAAATAAGAAAAAAAGTCAACATTTTACCAAAATAATGCGGCTCTAGTGTTTTATTTTCTTACCTTTTATCAATTACATTCATATTTTTAAATATAAATGATTTTTCTAATCACTGTATTTACAAAACAAATACATGATTTGTCTTAAATATGAAAATAACATAAAACATTTGAGATGTTTTTCACTTGTGACCTTCAATTAATTAAAATTAAGGTTTGTTATAAATAAGAATATAATAATAAATTTATGACATACAATAGTAAAATTAGAAATACTTGTGATTAACTACTTCAATAATCTACAAAATCACTTTTTCTTATAATTGATCTTAGTTCATTGGAAAGCAAAACATTAAGCAAACGATTAAAAAAAGACGCAATAACAATTTAAATTGAATATTAATGAATAGCTAATCCTAACTTTTTAAAAAAAATAATTACTAATAATATTTTAAATTATATAACAAATGGTATATGAGCTTTCCTATAATTATATTAGTCAGAAACAGTTTTAAAATATCTCTATGTTCTTATGATATTTTATTTATTCTTAGTCCATTCTTTTGTAACTATATTCAAGATTCTACTGTATTTCTATTTATTCTGAAGTTTATATTTGAAGTACATTTATTTATATGTTCATCTTAGATTTCTTTCTTTTTGTGTTTCAAGTTAAAGTTACATGCATTTCACTTCAACCAACAAAAATTTACTTAGATTTTAAGCATTTCTATATGCATATTAAAATTAAAATATTTAAAATTTTTTCCATTTCTCAAAACTGAAATATGTAGCAAGAACAGTTTTCTTTTAGATACCAGAGCAAACATATCACTAAAACAAAAAAAAGGAAACTTTTTACGAGAATACATTTAGAAATTATGAATTCAAGTATTAATAAATATTTAAATTGCACTAAATAAACAGTTTTTTTCAAATTTAGTTAGTGTCTTCAAAATGTGATTAAATGCAGTCCAACCATTAATTTGGAAAGTGAAATACATAAATTATGAATTTCTTTCGCCGTATTGAAGTTCCAATGCACATTATGCTGCAAAAATAAAGAAACTCTTTCTTTGAATAATCAAATACTTTTCAAGAAATTATTTTTTTGAAAGATATATAATTTAGTTGGGATTTATCGAGCAAAGTAATAGTTTTATTTCAGAATAATCATGTAATTAAAAAAATGAAATTTCTAAAATTAATTTTTGTTGCACACATCTCATGATGTTATTAAGTAAATAATAAATTATAATAATATTATGCAAATACTATATAAATTAAAATCATGACAGTAGTTATTAATAAATTTTGTATCTTATTTAAATTTCATATGAGAATAAAATATGCACCTAAGAGGCGACCAGCATTAATACGTTTTCTAAAATGTTTCCAAAAATAAATTTTTATTGCTAAATTAAATAAATTTTTATATAGTGAATATTTAATTTTCAAAATATCCATTTAAAAATAATTGAAGTAATTTAAGTACATATTTAACAACAGTTAGAATAATTATTTAATATTTTCTGTTTGCTTATTATGAGAAAGAAGTAGCAGAAACATTGAATTAATCGTACGTGAATTAGCAGCATTGTAGTAAAACACATTCTTTATTATTTTGATGTATTTTAAGGGAAATGTGAGAAGTCTCATAGCTTTCACGTGACAAGGTACCTTCCATTGTAGTACATGGTGTCATACAATAAAATTATTTGAAATGATTTGCCACCCCGTCAATAAAAATAAAGTTAAGAAGTAGATATTTAATAAAATATTACATATTAGCTATGCATAGTTCAAAAATATTTATCATCGCAAATAATTTCAACATAAAATATAAGCATTCCCTCAATTCAACAAAATGCGGAAGTTTTCATTGCATCACTCTATTTAGTTTTGCAGTGTTAAGTAGAATGGTCTATAGAGTGATATGCTGTATCAGTGAAATTTCGACAGTGTGTTAACAGCTTATGTCTCAGGTTATCAACATCTGTATTAGGTATTATATATTTATTACTCAATTTTTGGAAGATTTAAAATTATTTAAAATTGGTTGTATGTTCTTATTGTTCCTTTAAATAAAATAATTATATTTATAGAAAAATGACACTAAAAACTATTTCTAAAACAATTTAGGCTTAAAATAAATAATGAAACTTAATGAAAAATATCAAAAATGGTAAGCAATTTGATCAATTAAAAAAATTTGTAAACTTTAAATTCATTGAAAGTTACATATAACATAACTTATAATTTGCATGCAATGATTATTTGGAATTTTGAAAAAAAAATTCATTTATTTAAGTTTATAATCAACTAATTAATTGTCATAAATCTTTGTTTTCTTATAACTGGAGTCTACAATAAAAATTAATATAAAATTAATGAGCTTGGTAATGGAAGTTTAAGCAAAAATATATTTGTATGTATGCCGATGTCAAATTACACTTTAAAAACTCGAATATATTGAGAAAACTTGTCATTTTAAGTATGCAAATTTGAAAATATTTTTATTAAGTCAATGCACAATCAACCCCTGCAACAAGATTAAGGAAATATATATATAGTTAAAATAAAAGAAATTAATCAATATTACAATAATAGTTAATTACGCCTATGTTACTTAATGTATGAAATTAAACATTACTGAATTATGTTTTGCAAAGAAAAATACGGTAGGAAATTAGAGGTAGATAATGCAATTTAGAACAATGGAACACATTTAGAGTTGCTTATATTACTAAATGTTACTAATTATCAAAAATTTCTTCTAAAGATATTAGGAATATTCCATTACTCTAATCCTTATATATATATATATATATATATATATATATATATATATATATATATATATATATATATATATATATATATATATATATATATATATATAATATATATATATATATATATATATATATGTATATATGTATATATATATATATATATATATATATATATATATATATATTTATATGTATATATGTATATATATATATATATATATATACTGGTTTCATAATGAGTACATAACTCCTCAAAGAATTCTATTAAATACAAAAATCAATTAAAAAATTGTTTGTGTTCTCAATATCCCTTTACACAATGATATAAAATTTGAAAAACAATGAGTGCATAAGCTATCGAAAACAATCTAGAGTGGAGAAAAATAATTTAAAACGGAAAATAAAAGAAAATGGAAATTTTTTTTAAAATTTGAATTAAAGTAAATTAATTTTTGTTGATGAAAAACATTCTTAAAATGCTTTTGAAATAACTTTTGACCCACATGCATTTTATTTTAATAAAAGGAAAATTTTTAATAAGACACAAATTTTTTTTAGAAAAATAATGGAATATAAATTCAACCAAAATGTTAACACAATATCTTAAAGACGGAAAATTATCAATATTTTAGCAAATACTGTTATAAATTATACAATTACGTTTTTGAGCATAAATCTTATATTAAGAAGACACTTTTTAGGCCAATACAACTTGATTCTACAATTTTAAATTTATTTTAAAAGTACCTTGGGAACATGACATTATTTGATAGTAAAAATCATTACTTTTTTAAATTTATGGAGATTGTTTAGATTTAGACTAAAATTATATATTTTACTTTTATTCCTTTAACAATCATGCTTTTTATAATGCATTAATACTGAATTTTAAAGAATTTTTCTGTACTAAATTCATGTACCAATACTGATGTATTTATGTTGAGAGAAGATATTTATAGATCTTTAAGCAATGTAATGTTTTTGCTCTTTAAACGACAATGCCTTTGCTAAGATATGTAAATCACAGTTTCATTAAATAAAACTTATCATTAAATAAAACTATTTCATTAAATAAAACTTAAAATTTTTTGTCTGAATAAATTAAATCATAAGATGCAGTGTCTTATATCATTATGTCGAAAATAAGACAGAAACTTACTTAAATTATAATTGTAAAAAAAAAAAAAAAAAAAAAAAAAAAACTATTATTAATTATTTAAATTTCATGCTAAATTATTTCTCTATACAGTATCGTATTTTAATTTAAATCAAGTATTTTACATAAATTAAAATATGGTTTTCACGTCAACATAGATACAACGTATATAATAGCATAACCTAATAATAATAATAATAATAATGATAATATATATATATGTATGTATGTATGTATGTATATGTATATATATATTATTTCCATTTACTTTGCAGTCAAAATAAGAATACATTTTGTCTTGAAAATGCAAGTCAGTCCCAATAATCTATATAAAAGCAAGAATGGGGAAAATTCCCAACAACTTTTAAAAATAGTATCTCGTGAAATTGAGAGAAAATTACTTAAAAAGTGTTTTCAAACGTATCAATAATTATTCTTATCTTTTCTCACAAGATTCCAAAAAAAAAAAACCTTAAGATAGTGGAAAGTATCCATAATTTTTTTTTAAATTATGTTTTTAAACAAAAATAATTTTTGTTAGTCATGGAAAATTCAAATATTTAGAAAATAAGTTTTCCGGAGTAACCAGGAATTCCATCAAAATCTACCTAGGGAGAATATTATATAGTAAATTATTCAGATAAAAATTTACGAAACATCTGCATTTAATTTATACAATATTTTAAGAGAATTTCACCTTTTCTTTTCCTTTTAGTTGTTTCATTTATTTGAGTGTGAATGCCATGTTTTTTATACATTATCAAGTGATGCCAATAAGTTTATTTTAATTTGGTTAACCTGATACAAATGATGCATTTTTTGTATATAATATTTCAATTAAAGTAGCTTATATATTGATATAATAGAAAAGTATATAACAATTCATTTTTAATATTATTTGCTTTCGAATATATATATATATACATATATATATATATATATATAATATATATATATATATATATATATATATATATATATATATATATATATATATATATATATATATATATATATATTATTTATATATATATAATATATTCAAGCAATATCTTCAAGCTATATATATATATATATATAGCTTGAAGATATCGCAAAATCTTCAAGCTTCATATATATATCTTCAAGCGAGGATCCAAATGCGAATTACAGCAGACGGTGAAAAATTTGGACATCTTAAATAAAGTATATTGCTGTAACTATTTGTTTTTCTTTTTCTCTTTAGATCGCTTTGTCACGTCACAGCACGAAACAACAAATACGCGTGTTAACCATTGTATTCTTCACATTAATGCCTACAATGTATCTTTGCGTACTAAACAGAGGGTGCTCTACAACTTTATAAATCACTTTTTCTCTCTATCTCGTTCCGTTTTCGGGATAGGAATGTTAGCTCCACAGTTTTCCACCCAGTGGCGCAGTAGTCTGCTTTATTTTGTAGCGCACGGCTACTTCACTATACCTAGACACCGCTTTTATAAATATAGTAGCAGCCGTTTCGAAGTTAAGAGGGTGGCAAGGGACTTTAGTTACTTTAGGGTGGCATAGGACTTTAGTTACTTTAGGGTGGTATAGGACTTTAGTTACTTTAGGGTGGCATAAGGACTTAGTGGACATACTGTATATGTATATGTACTAAATTTCTGTTATGTTACTTTTTTAATAATCTTTAAATAATCTCAATTTACCACGTAATATTCATCATAAATCAATGATTTCTGGTCTATGTTTAATAAACTATAAGAGATCAAAATTTGTATCGGAAATATTGAACACTTTCATTGATTATTAAAAATCCACTCATAAATTAATGAGTTACGATAAAGAGCATTTTCAAAGTATTTGCTAGTTTTTAATTTAACTAAAAAATGTTTATTTTCTAAAAAATTTATGAAATTGTTCTTACAAAACTGTCTAATTTTTAAATTATTTTTAAAATTTGGAAAATTTCAAAAACTTCTTAGGATTTGTTTCTTCAATAAAAATATAAATAATCATTTTAATATTTAAGTAAACGCATTTTTTATTAATTTTATTCTTCAGTGAAATTTAAAGAAAAATCGGGAAAAAATACAAAAAAACTATTTTTATGCTTTCCATTTTTATTGGCAAAATTATATGTAGTACAAATATTATAAAATATCTTTAGTTTTTATTATTATTTGTCAAGATTTTCACAGCTTTTGTTAAGATCTTTTTCATATAGAAATATATATTTATTTAATTCAAGAGAAAATTAAATGAGTAAACGCATTTAAGCTTTTTGTGAGTTTTTCTAAAATTTATTTACCTTAAAATTACCTTGAAAAATTATTGAATGGAAAAATATATATTTTGGATTATAGTGTAGAATACGTTTAATAATTTCTATCTAAATATAGTGAATATGATATTAATTTTTCATATTTTCGATACACCATTGATCTTTTTTTCTTACAATATAAAACACTCACAATATTTCCGAACTTTTTGAGCTCTTCAGTTGAACTGCAATTAATATTATATTTGAGCTATTGAAATTTTTTTTTATTTCATTTATCAAAACAAAACCCTACTTCAAATCTTAAAAAAAATTAGAGTACAATTTAATCATAAAGTATTTCCACACATACATTAGTAGGCAATGGAATTTTTAAATGCCATTCTTTTGGGAGTTTATAATCATAAAAATTTTATTTCTCTGGATTTAATACCATGAACACTTCTGAATAAATTTACTATCACTTTACAGTTAATAGCTTATTTACTAAAAAGCAATTAAAAAAGTTTTTACAGCTATTTTTTATTATTTATTGACGTAGCTTTTGATATTTGTATCGTTAATATATATATATATATATATATATATAAATATATATATATATATATATATATATATATATATATATATATATATATATATATATATATATATATATATATATATATATATATATATATATAATCAGTACACGGTATGAAAAGTGCAATTTAAATTAGAGATTTTTATTAATATTTACCTTTGATATAGAAATGATTTTTTTAAATATGCTTAAAAATCTAATATAATACTAAATCTTATAAATAAATTGAAAATTTTTTCGATACGAATGAATTATAATTTCTTTTATTCTAAGAATATAAATATCGTTGAATAAAAAATTATGTGAAAATTAATTGACATTAATTATGACAAAATTAAATAAGTCTTTCTCATTTTGATATTCTCATAAAGTTATTAATCACGTTCTGAAAATAAGGCAATAAAATTAACTAAAGAATTAGAAAGCTCTGTAATCAGAAGTTGTTTCATGTTGAATTAACTGATTCGAAGCTTCTTAATTGTGATTTCTACAGTAGGAGTTTCTTGTATCTTGTGATGTATCTTTTTACTATGAAATAGATATAGTTTTGACAATCTAATTATGTTCATTGAAGAAATCACTCTCTTACTGCATAATTAAGTAATGTAACATTTTTATTTAAAAGAAATTTCCTTGTATAACAAAAAAAAGATTGTTTAAGAAAAGAAAAATTCAATCTTCCTCTGTATTTCCTAAAACAAGGTACAGTAGAGCCAGCCTTAATATATATGATTCATTCCAGCATGACGCTCGTAAAACGAAATACTCATTATGTGTCACAAAGTATTTTCATTAAATTAATATAAGATACAATGACATGAAAAATGTAGAAAAATGTTTCGAATATCAAATATTCAGAAACATTTAGTCATATATTTTTAAGAGTGTGAATTATCTTAATCTTTTATTCGACCATTGAAAGAATTCATTTAGAATGCGAATTGGATTACAGGAAAAAAATAAAATAATTGTGGTATATACTTTAACTATATAAACCTTGATATGTTTTACTAGAAAGTTGTTCGAAGATATTTATTGTTGTTGATGCTTTAAAATTTGGCAAAACACTGCACATTATTAAATAAAGTTGCCGCGGCATAACCGCTTTCTCATCAGGGTGATACTATACAATGTACGATACAATATTATCCAACATTTCTCTTACTACACCAGAAGAATGTTGCATATTTGGTTATCTCCTCTTCTTCTGACAAACGTTTCTCCAAAATGTTTTGCTGTGAAACATAATACAATTTTCTAAATTCTTCGGGGTTCAGTTTCACGTCTCTGTTCTTCCACAAGTTCTTAGGTATCACAGTTATCTATTTTCAACCACATGATAGTGGCTCGTTGACTGCAAGTTCCGAAGTTTACTGCCTCGAACTTCTTAATTTTTGACAAACAGAAATTAGGATCTTCTTGGTAAAACCCTCTTTCAGTTAATATTTGAGTATGTTTCTCCTCAAATTTTCTTAACAAATATAAAAGATAATAAAGAAATTGACGTAAACTTCTTTAGTTTAAAAGAAACAAATTTTCCTTTTCTCAAAGTAGAAATAATTTAAAGTTACCCTGCAAATTTCTTATACTTTATATGGTAATATATGGAAATAAAATTCTAAATTTTAAAATATTAAAACATTTAAAACGATATAAACCTAAAATATCAGCTAAAAAACTTAGGATAAAAATAGTTAATTAAATATATATAAAGTAACACATTTATAATATTTCAATAAAATTAATTTTATTTTCATTTTTACTGATACATTTATTTGCAAATAATTTGAATTTTTATGACTCAATGAATAACTATAAAAATAAATAACTATAAAAATGTTTTTATAATAATTAAAAAAGAAATTGACTAAAATTTCAGTTTAATTAGAAAACTATTAAACCTGGATTATTCAAAAATAATATATTTTCATAAAAATAAAATAACTTCATACTTTAACTTTAGAACCTATTAAATACAAAAAGTATATTTATATAATATTTTTTTAAAATTTATATGAAAACATAAAATGAATTAAAGATAAAATTTAGTAAAAAAAAGATCGTTTTATTTTTTACTTTAAAGATATATTTTATAACTATAATTTACTTATTGAATAGAAAATAATTATGAAAGAATTGAAAATGCCAATTCTAATTTCAATTTCATCTTAAGAATAATGTAACATCGGAAATTAATTATAATTGAAGAATTGAGTGATTTTAAATGTACGCTTGTTTGAAATTTGTTTTGCCACAATGCATATTTTTAACAAAATTTTCTTCAAGCAAACACATTATTAACAGGATTTACAATTTTATTTCAGAGCTTTTAGTTTAATTAAGTAAACAATAAAAATAATAAAATTTCATAAAAATAACAAAGAAACAATTTGCTTCATTTATGTTTATTAATACTATACAACTGCTAAGCAAATAATAATGTGAAAAATATCAACAAATAATTCAAACATTTTTCTTTAATCAAATCTGTTAACCTGACCCTATCTGAACTACTGTCGTGGCAATAATAACACCAGTCTTTCTCTGCATTGAAACGGAATCATAAATAATATTTGGTTAAGTAAAAGTAAGAGAAATTTACTTCTGTATAATAAAATTTAACTATAACAAAATTTTTGTATATTTTCAACATAAAAAAACGTTAAAATAATAAATAACACAGTGTTTTGGTTTTGATTTGATTTCAGAGTGAATACTTTGTAATATTTAATGTAAATAATTTGTTAAAATATGTATTAGCACAAAATATATGTTGAAGAAATATAAAATTACTGGTTTGCAAAATTATTCGATTTTTTTGAAAAATATGTTAATATAAAAAGAGTTAGATTAGTTAAAGACGAAAACATCATTTTAATGAAGTTAATAAAATATTCATTAATATAATTTTATTTCAATAATTAGCGACGTTTAAATTTCTTTTTATGTATAAAAATTACAGATTTTTGCACATAAGCAAAAAAATTTCATATCTTCATATCTCTAAACTAATATTATCTATAAATCTGACACAAACAATTGCCCCAAAATTGGATCAACCGGACTTTCATAATATTATTATTTAGAATAAGAACTTATGGAAAAAAGAATCTTTTCATAATCAATTAAAATCATATATAATTTTATAATAATTGTCATATGAATAAGTTTAAAAACAATTGAGAATTAACTATTAAAAATATGGGTACTCAGATAAAGAAGAAATACAATTAAAAATAAATAATACCATATTAAAAGTATATATATATATTATATACTTTATATATATATATATATATATATATATATATATATATATATATATATATATATATATATATATATATATATATATATATATATATATATATATATATATATATATATGTATTATAATATATAAATATATAATTATAAGATCATGCAAAGGATTTCATAGTAGTATAGATGAGAGCATATCACAAAAAAACTGTTTCGAAGCATATTGTAGAATGGACAATTACACAATGATTTCCAAGCGTATTTGTTTGGAATAAAAAATGAAAAATAAAATTGTGAACGGAATATCAAAATGAAATTTCTTTGACTTGTTCGGAATCCTCAAAAAAAGTAATAAATATTTCTATGTTGTTTGAATGCATCGATATTGACTACAAACTACCTTTAAAATATTCGCCTCGTGCATATTTTTATCCATTTGATGTTAAAAATGGATAGCTTGAAGGAAATGAAAACGATTGTAACATTTATTTGTAATATTACCAGTAAAATAATTTTACAGATTCCTATATATATTTAAATAATTTCCACAGCCAGTTGTCAGCTTGTAAGAAATTTTTCATTTATTATTTTTACTGGTTTTATGTGCAGATATATCCATTTACACACACACACACATGTATATGTATGTATGCATTATATTATACATAAAAACTAATAGAAATTATCAATAAAATTTTCGTTAAGTTATTTTCATATAATTTTTTAAATACTGTGATACAGAGAGTATTAACACATTTTTAGAAAGATTTCGATATCCAATTAAAAAAGTAAATGCTTTAGAATAAAAACTTTTGGCAACAGCTTATTATTTGAAATGAGAAATATCATCTAGTATTTTAAATTTTTTCTTCTTTCAAAATGTTTCATGTAAACAAGCTGTAGATTGAAGGATATGTTTTTGTGCTTTCCGAAGAGCAATATTCTTATTCCAGAATTCATAAACGTTGTGAAATGCATGGTATTTATATTTCTAAGTGCAAAGTAAGTAAAATTATCAATCGGATAGGTAAACATCATCAATCATGATTTCTGCATTGAAAGAAGACTCAAAAATAATATCCTAAAAAGGTACGTACTGTTTCAAATGTTTCTAAAGTGAAATCACTGGTAACAAGAAAAAATCCGCCAACACAGAAATCAATTGCAGTCTTTAGATACATCTGTAGCCACAATAAATAAAATAATAAACAAGTATTTACAACTTAAAAATGCTAAAAAACATAATGTTCACCAAATTTTGCCGAGATTTGTGGCTCAACACAAAATATTTTGTAGAATCCCGTATAAAAATCACTTAACAAGAGATAAATGGAAAAACATTGTAACCCTTAATGTCGCATGGGTTTACCTAAATGACTGTAACAAAAAAAGGTCTTTTTACTATAGAAAATGAGAAGAAAAAGTGTACAAACCAGTTTCCGTCAATGTAAAGAAAGATTCAGTAAGGTGTTTATGATTGTCTCTGGTTTCTCCCCCAATGGGAAATTAAAAATAAGAAGAGTGGAAAGAAATGTTAAAATCAATTCATCGTACTATCAGGAGAAGATTTTACGCCCAATATTTGCAAAAGAAATTCTACTTCGTTATCCTAATGGCATTCAAAGAGAGAAACTTCATCAAGACAAAGCTATAAGTCATACTTCGAAAACTACCACTGCAATCATTGAAGAAATGATGACTAATACAGGTATTACATGTATACATTTTCAACATATCCCTGCAAAGTCCCCTGAAGTTTCACCTATGGACTATTGTGCCTTTGATCTGTGCAAAAGAGCTCTTTCTAAACGCAAACCCACCACGATAGATGGACTCTGGAAAGTAGAGGAAGAAGAATAGAAAGCAATACCCCCTTGAAATATTGTGAAAAGCTCTTCTGTCATGGAAATCACGATGCAGACTTATAGTCTAGAAAAAATGCTATCACTTCGAACATTTAAAAAGATAATTTTTACCTTTTAAACATTAATTAAACTGCCT
The DNA here is from genome assembly GCA_030067965.1 of Latrodectus elegans. Lineage (NCBI taxonomy): Eukaryota > Metazoa > Arthropoda > Arachnida > Araneae > Theridiidae > Latrodectus > Latrodectus elegans. The sequence goes on from CM057814.1 coordinate 118,544,699, forward strand.
CGAAATCGTTGAAAAAATGTGTTAATACCCTCTGATTTTTTCAACTTTATAAAAAATAAAAACAAAAATTAATCCCTTCCTTAATTTTGAATTAAAGATTATTTTCTTAAAATTAAAATCTAATATTAACAGTTTTGAATAATATATATTTCGCTTAATTCCTTCATTTCAATGCTTAAGACTATATTTTTAAGTATATTATTATGTTTTAAATATTCTATCATGTCTCATTTTTTATATCTTTTATTAGTTATCTTTTTATAATTTCTATTACTGATGACAGTGTTTCTTAATTCTATAGAAAAATGCAAAAGTGTTACAAAAGTATGTGTTACTTGTAGAAAATTCACAGTTGTAGTACGTCAAAAATGCATTCGCAAATTTCTCCAAATATTCGCAACCGCATTTGTAGGATCCATATTAACTATGCATCCTATTAAACTTGCTCGATAACTAGATGGTTCATTCATAGATTGACGTTTGTTTGCAATTATTTTATTATTATGAACATGCGAAATTTTCTAAAAGTTTTAAATGGTTTCCAAAATTATGAAATTATCTGACTAAGAATTTTCTTTCGCATTTTCCCTGTATCATTCTCATTTATCAACTTTTTGAAGTAAATGTTGTTTTTGAACACTTGCAGCATCTAAATATGTTATTATCAGGTGAATTTAAGAGAAATGCTTAGGCTTATCGTAGTTAATCTCAATTATTTTTATCGTATTTATTAATACAGTAAAAATAATAACTAACTATTAGAAATAGTAAAAATGGTTTGGGAGTTTCAAAAAGTGGTTTTTGTTTTAGTTTTTACAAATACATATTTAACGAATTCAAATAAATAAAAACCAATGACTACTCATCAGGATGTGGGACAGTTTGCAACAAATAAAATATCTGCTCGTACAGTGCGACGATGTTTGGAGGAGAAAATTTTATCAGCAAGATGATAATTGCTTTGATTTCCCTTAAGATTTAGAGAAAGAATGTGTCTTTGGTGTGCTCTAATCTGGATCTTCAAATCAGCTCAAATCATACTTATTTTCAGACGAATCCTAGTTTTGGATGCTGTAAATTTGTCAACGTGCACATGCATGTCTGGATTCTCTTGGACGTACACTCTTTTTTTTACATTAATATGGTCATTTAGATGGTACGGGCAGAAATTATGCACAAAAAAGCAGGCATACAAAGATTATAGAATAATTCATTTAAAAATAATTCAACAAAATACTTCAAAAATATTTGGAAATTCCATTTATTCTCTTAGTTGATTCGGATATGGATACAAACAATTCATTAAAAAATGGAGACTCTTGAATCTAGTATAAGAAACAATATTCTAAATAATAATATTATTATAATCGAAAGAAACTTTAAAACATAATTATATAAATTTTGTCTTGAGTGAATCAAGTACACTTCTTCATATAATTCTTTAATTAAGAAAATGTTTTGATCGATAGCCATTTATGCATAATTTTAACTTTTATTTTTATTCTTAGTTTCAAAGAACACTTATGACTCTGTACTCACGCTTCTATTCTATCCCAGCTTATTCTTAATGGATAACTTTTAATATATGATTTGTATGAGAGCATTTCACATACTATTTTTTTTTATTTTAAGACCAGGTTGCCAGTATTTCAATTTAATAAAATATAATTAGCTAAGATTATTAACCAATTATTTTATGTGTAAAATAGAAGTTAAAGTATAAAAATTATTTTATATTTCTCAAACCTACATTGTATAGCAGAAGAACTGTGTTTTTATATCTTGGAGCAAAAGTGTATTAATAAAGCAAAACAAAACTACATTTCTTTAAGAAAATATTTTCTCAGATATTGTAAATTCTTGCACTAATAAGCCTTTTAATGGCATCAAAATCAGTGACGACAGAAAATTTTAAAATACGACAAATTTGATAGAGCCAAAAGTTATTAATATTTGTTTTAGGGAATGGTAAATATTCTCCCTTGAATGATTTTTATAACTCAATTTTTGTCAGAATTCACATGGTTAGTTTTTAGGTTAATATATTTTATATATTTAGCATATAAATTAATGTGTATAAAATAATAATACAATGGTATTATGTAAAGCATAGACTTTATCCTTCATAATTTTTCAAGTTGTGAATCATGGATACATATAATTTTCTATGAAGAGTAATTTTATGGTTTATATGTATGTTGTTATAATAATAACTTTTGAATTAATTTCAATCATTTATTTTAATTAAAAATAATTGGTTTAAATGCTTGCTTTTAAAATATATATTTTTAATTAGTGAGTCAGAAAGTAATATTAAAATGTTTTTGAACTATTCTTTCATACATATTTTATTTCAGTGATTATGCAAAACATTTTTTTAATCTTCAAAATGTTTCTCTGAATTAAAAAATATTCTGGAAAGAGATATTAAATAACTTAAATTTAAAGTATTGAAAATAAGAACTTTCATCTTATCAGCAAATCAGCAAACGTGTTTAAAAAATAATTGTGTTTTAAATATTATAAATAATGGATACTTTCTTTATCAAAACTTCTTTATTTATAAATTCAATTTTAATTTATGAGTACCTTTTAGAGGCTTAAAAATTTGTAACCGAGTATGTTTTCCTTTTTTATTTGTTAAAGATTTTTAACTTTAAAAAACGTACAGTTTTTATTTTTTTTTAAAGAAATTGTATTTTTACACCAGATTGATTATAAGTGTATGACTTTTCATTAATTCTGCAGAAATGAATTCAATTATTTACCTAAGAACTATGACATGGATGCAATTGTTACATTTAAAAGTCAAACAAGGAATTTCTTGTGTTTATCATTGTCAGTGCTCGTAGTAATCACCATCGGCACTTTCTACCAACGTGTTCCAGTTGCACAATCACCTTGTGGTAAAACCTGGGGTGGGGAGTTTGGAAGTTAAGAAGTTCAGGAGTACTTGACACAAGGCTGCTTCATTGGAAAAGAATTTTTCACGAAGATGATAGCCAAGAAAGAGGTGATACCCTGATGGTGAAAGCTCAAGTGTGTAAGAAATATGGCAAAAAATCTCCCAAGTCACAATATAATGACTGCAGTATATATATATATATATATATATATATATATATATAATAACTTTAACAAAATATTTCTAATGTCATTTATCAGTCCATGAATTGAAGAGAAACATTGAAATAACATCTAATGTGAACTGGGCAGAAATATCAGAAAGTTACTAAGTTTAAATGGAATGGCCAGCGTATTCACTTGGTATGAACCTAAAAGAAATGGCTTTCAGCATTCCAGACTGATGATTTGCTGGATGCTTACCAATTCTAAAAGTTCTTTGAGAACTGGAAAATACTCTTCTGGAGGATTGGGTCAGAATACTCCATTCCCTTGTTAAATAGCTTCATTGGTTTGATTTTAAAGGTGTTTAATGATGTTGGCTGTCTGGAGAAATGATACCTTCTGCTAAAATTTATTTTTATTGGAAAACAACTGTTTCATTTTTTGCCATGTGCACAATATTTTACTTTTATACCCAAATGCTGAATAAAACATATTTTTATGGCAAAGAATTGACATTTTAACTCATAAGACCTACAACCCTGCCAATATATTAATAAACCGAATAATTCGCGAAGAGCATGATCCAACCAAAACCTCAGAATCCTTTATTTGTTGTAAAGAGTGTACCATGATGTTCTATTAGCAAGCAATGTATTCCACATTTGGTAACAAATTTAAATAGATCCAAATTGGAATGAAACACCGAAAGGTATAGATGAAATGATAGTTCATATATTACAGTATTAAAATTACAAATAAAATACAACATCCATAATATTATCACGAAATGTCTAAAACAAATGTAATAATTATATGATAAAATATTGGAACTTCAAAGTCTTATATATTGACACTTTCCTTGCGGGGCTTATTAAATCGTATATGTGTTAATAAATTGTTAAAAGTAATTTAAAATGAGTACTACAGAGGAAACAAGAAAGTATTTATGGATTAAATTAATGAAAAGTTCTTATTATTCGCAAAATCCACTGTCTGATTTTTCATTTTATTTGGTTTTTTAAATATCTATCTATCTATCTATCTATCTATGTATATATATATATATATATATATATATATATATATGTATATATATATATATGTATATATATATATATATGTATATATATATATATATACATATATATATATATATACATATATATATATATATACATATATATATATATACATACATATATATACATATATATATATATATATATATATATACATACATATATATATATATATATATATATATATATATATGTATGTATGTATGTATATATATATATATATATATATATATATATATAATTGTTTCTGAAACAAAATATGATAAATATTATATTTTACTTACTGTATTTATATTAACAAACCAATAAGGTAATACTTGTTAATATTTCTTATCATAAAAATTAATATGTAGTTGTATGATCTTAATACCTCGAATTAGGTTTACATTTATTTTGCTGCAAAACAAATAATAAAAACTTCATACAGAAATAATATGAGTCTTCTTTATTTCTATAAATAATTGCACTATCGAAATGTTAGTTGACTAAAATATTTAACTTTTATTTTACGTACTGAATAACACAAGCAAAATAAAACTTGTTGAGGCGTGAAATTACATTTCTATAAATGAAACAACAATGACCAAAAAGAGCTTTCAGAGTTTAAAAATTTATATTCTTCACTAAAAATACTGTTTAGTTTTCTCTCATAGCATAAAATATTTATCTATAGCATTTATATTTATCTTTATTTCATAGCATAAAATATTTATAATATAAATAGATTGTGTGAAAGAAGATATTATTTTAAGTCACAGCTCCATGAATTACTCATAAAATGATGCTGCTTGAATTTAAACCTACAACGGTTGGAAAATTTTACTTAAATTAATTAATTTATTTTAATCATACGTGTGAAACAAGTACTTTCACTTTTTAATATATTTTTATCTTATATTAATTTTGCTTGAAACATCTTTGTGTAAATAGTAATTAAATGGAAAATAAAAAAAAATAGCTTTAGATTTCGGAAGAATTTATTTAGAAAAAAATCATGTTTATAAGGTAAGCAGTTAGTGATACAATTAGGTTTTTGCACAAAGTTTATTTTTATGCTAACTAGAAGAATATTAAATAATATATCTGTAATATTTATTACCTGTTAATAATACTATATCGTGTATTACGGAATTAAAATAAATCAGTAAAATTCAAATTTAGAAAATTAGTACACACTCTCCCTTTCTCTTTCTATAATATTCTCCAAAAATAATAAATATTCTTTATTAGTTTCATTCTAATTTTTTCTTCTTTTTAAATCTCTTTTCACTTTCAATTACTTTTTACATTTTTTGACAATAATTTACTATTATTTAATATGCATATTTCAAATATTTTGCATGAACTGAAAAAATATTTTGGAGTTAATTGATTTAAGAATTTGATCTAGCATCTTTAAATCATAAATTTTGAATCCAATATATTGTATTTCAAAATGAATGTGTCATTTTCAGAAATATTTCATTATAGAATATCCAAACTCTATTCTCACCCCGAATTCATTTCTCATTAAATAAAATAATAATAAGTAATAATAATCATATCTAAAATGAATTGTTTCATTTAGCTTATAATTAATATCAAGATATGTGTTTAAGATATATTAAACTCATTCATCAATGCTCTAAATTATATTTACGGAATTTTCATTAAACTTTGAACTTAGAAAAAGATACTAATTTAAGCATTTATTAAGAAAATATTCAGCAATTTTTTTTAAAAAATATGAATGGTTTTCTTTATTAATAGTAAAAACTTTGATACGTGAATATCTTCAAAATGTATTCATAATATCAATATAAAAAAAAAATACATATGCTTTCAACATCTTTTTTCATGCGCATCAAATATTTTTGATGCATGTTTACAGGTAACAAAGCCATAATTCGAAGTTTATTATTTGAAAGTAGCAATACTTTAATCAGTTAAGGATTTTTGCAAAAAGATTTTATAAATAAGAAATCTAATGAAGTAAATAAACTATACTGAAATTTCTTTCTTACGCAAAACTTTCATCTAAAATTCAATTGAACTAATGCATTCTTCTAAAATTTGCCATTTTCCATAAAGTAAATATTTGATTTACATCAGAAATCAAAATAATAAAAGAATATATTCTGTTCTCTAATACTAAATAAATGATATACTTCAATTTGTAATTAACTCCTTGATAAAATCAAGAAATTTGTACTTTCTCACCAATGTTTCCTGATTAAAAGTTTTTGAGAAAGTTACTGAATTACTCGGTTTTGTTGATTAGTTTTAAAAGTATGTCAAACATGCAATTTATTTCTTGAAAATTGTAGAGATGTTTTAAACTTTGATTTAAAATTTGACCTCTGCTCAAAGCAACAATGTATATTAACAAAAACATATAGCTCATCCATCATTTTTTAAAAATTTTGTTAAAAAATTAACAATATCAAGAACTTTAAATCCATTTTTGAATTGTAAAGGAGCTTTGAGCTTATGCTTTATTAAAACACAGCGTAAAAGCGTATAGTAAAGGAAAAGACATTTGGAATGCAATGCAAAATTGAAAAGAGGACATATTTTATAATGAAACTAAGGCAATTTTGAGATTTAAATTATAAATTCTTACCATTTGATTAGATAAGACAAAAATGATATTACTATCAGAACAGAACATCCTACTTTCTCAGACAACATTAAGGAATATTTTAGTGCCGAGAACTAATGGATAAAGAACTAATGTTTGACATTGGTGAATAAATACACTCAGAAAACTCTGATCTACCTTTATTAAAATGAATACGTGTTATAAATAACATTTATCGAAAACAAAATCAACGTTATTTAATCATCGGTTTAAATCGTTATTAGTCACAACATTTTTTGACAAAGCATTGAATAAATGTGAATTAAAAAGGTGCATCGTAATTATTTAACTTGTACTACAATTATGAGATCATCTTTATAAGTCTTTAAATATCTAAATAATCATAATAACATGTGATGCAAGAAAACCATTTTCCAGTGTAACTTCAGTCGTAATTAAAAACAGAATAAAAAATTATTTTCCTTTGTCTTATGACAATAATACAAACATTTTTACTCGGATTTATATGAAACCCTAATAAATATTGTGTATAACATGAAGACAAAAATATACAATATACATAAAAATCGATTTTTTTTTCTAAAATAACTTTTATTTGTTCCAAATAATATTGGTTTATAATCACATTTGCTAATTGCTTCTATGCTCAAACGTGTATTTAATTACTTTAAGATTTTTAAGTAAACAGCACTAATAAATTACATATAATTTTTGATTTTAAGAGCTTCTAGTTTTACTTGTTGTTTGTTTAATTTTATTTTCTAAATGTTGAAGTAATAGTAAATGAAATTTCCAAAAAATATTCTATTCCGTCTAAAAAATTTTATGTCTGAATAAATATGTACGTACCCGAGAAATCAATTTTCAACAAAATATTTGTAAGTAATAAGAAATAACTTATTATTAGATAAAAATGTGAGTAATAATTTCCTGGAAATTTGAAACATTCTTAATATTCGAAGTACTTTATGTCAGAAATTATTATAATCTACATTCCTAAAATATTTTGTCAAACATCTGCTGCAATGAAATAAAATAATTATTTGAAACAATTATGTTTTAAAATTTTGATAATTTAAATTTCAGAACTGCTTACTTTAATGTTTTGCAGTTTTTGCAAATGATATTTTCAATTATCATGAATTGGCTGAATTAAGTGATAAAACAATTCCATGTTATTACTGCAATTGTATTGGATTACATGTACAGTTTTGTTCACTTATCAACCAAATGCTGTGCAAATATGCAAAAAGGAACTATTGGAAGTTTTTTGTTTCCACTGAATACGTGGGATTCATGAAACTTAACACAGGGACCTTTAAGATAACAAGACAAATATTAATGCAAATATAGCAGATTCTAAAAATTCCTTGTAATATTTACTAAAGAATAGTACCCAAACATATTTAAACACTATTACTTAGCACTATAACTTGTTCTCAAATGAGCGATCCCACGCACTGGCCAAGGAGGGCTCATCCTCTACCGCTTCTCCAGATCTGGATCTTACTCAGAACTATATTCTGCTTGTAAATATGCTATTTCAAATACTTGGCAACATCCCTTTGCTCATGATTGGTACTGCCGTAGGCAACCAGGGGAAGCCATAGACTTTGTGGGTTCCAGAACTGACCAGACTGCGATCAGTAGATTTATTAGTAGATACATCAATTGCCTATCCTTTGACCACAGTATTACGCATTTCCTTACCTGTAAAAAGTGCAACTTCAACAAGGCCTGTCCTCAACACTTACTTAAGTGCACTTAATTCTCAAAGAAGGAGCTCCTCCTTTTCCTTGATTTTTTGAGAGTGCATGGGCTCATGGATCTGATGTAGCTCCGCTATTCTGGATGGGATTTGTAACAACAACCTAACTTAGCATCTATGAATGAATTTAATAAAATGTGAAAATCAAAGAAAATAAAACTTTAATTTTAATTCAAGAGTTGCTGGATTAATTCTTATATTTAAAAAACTCCATTCCCAAAATAATATGAATATTTTATACTATTATAACTATCCCAGTCATACTTTTCTAACGTTAATATTTTCTGACTAAAGTCATTCAAAAAGGGATCAATGTTAGTCATCAACCAATTTTATTATAGATGGAATTTATAAATTTAAAAAATTTAAATGAGAGATTATGATGTTTTAGAATATCCTATAGTTTATACTAGTAATATTTTTCGCAACAATTTATTCAAATTTATTCCTAAAAGTCATGCTTAAATAATTCAACTTTTTTATAAAAATATAATATATTTCCTATTTCCCCAATCATAAATAATATTCAACCATAATTATTTGTTTTATGCAATCATTGTTATACGCAATACCTGAAAATATAATTTACTTCTGTGAAGAGAATTGTTTTGAAGATTTGTGTATAGTTTGATTTATAGCATGATTTTCCCGTTGATATTAGACTATATAATGTAAGTAAATTAAAAAATAAAGGGCAACACTTGTAGTTTAAATAAATTTTGCAGTCCTAGATAAATGGTAATGTTAAATCCTCAATTTAAATCGTTATATAGTGCTATCAATGTGTAGTGTTAATCATATTTATGTTTCATCATTAACATTGCATTGTATTATAAATGCTTTAAGCAACATTTCTACAATTTTCGAGTAACCCTTTCATGCATGAATGTGGGCATATTTATTTGATTTTAATTTTTGCTTATAAAATCCTACAATCCTATCGGGGTATATAATGGATATTTTTATTGTTCCGATTACATATCATTCATTTCAAAATTACATGTAAATACCTATTGTTGGTTAAAATAAATGACATCATAACATACATTTTTCAAAACATCGAGATCTTAAGAAGATAACAGCTGACCATCTTATCTTGTTTTCAAGTGATCAAGAGCAGTTACTTCTTACTATCTCATTTTGATTTTCCAATTGCACTTGATACGCTGCTCAGAATTGCTATCACAAAGACATTTATTCTCAATATTATAAATATTGAAAGGAAAAATATTAGAAAAAATTTCTTTACACTTTTCATTACAAGGAATTGTTTATTATTCTTAATGAAAAAGGATTCATTTTCCTTTAATTTTCCCAACGGGAGGATTTTCCTATCGGAAACTATATACTTTCCAATATGATTTTATAAATTATGCTTCTGTTATTGTTACTGAACATCTTTGCTTTTTAACATAGCCAATTAATCAATTGTAATAGAACATTAAAATAAACATGAGTTTTATCATCATTTCTTATTGGAAATTGTGATTTCGAAGTTACTTCATGTAACACATGTGTTATTAAACTCTTATTGCTATGAGACAATTTTGTAGAATTGTTGTTCATCGGAAACCAGTTAGTTTATTTCCTTGCAAAAATTGCCAAGGCACTGCATTGTGCTTTAATGTGCATTGTGTTCTATAGTCAAAAATTTCTTTAATGTGCAATTTTGAAGTTTTCAATTAAAATCTTTTCAGTTGTACAACATAGTTATATTTCCGTTATTTAACTGCAAATTTCAGCAGGTATTTCTTAATAACCTGATGTTTGTATCTTTGTCCTCGGAATGAATACTGACATTTCAAACTACTTAAGAAGTTTTATGTGCTAAAAAGCCATTGACGACTATTCTTTTTTTCATCTTTCAATCTGCATCCTCTTTACAACTTTCTGTATTTCTACGAATAAATTATATTTTGGAATTTAAATTTTGCTATGAAACTTGTTTGGTACTTCCTATAGTCATTCAATATACAAATGATCAACTTAACTCCTCATTTTAAATTTGAAATTCATTACACTGTTTTTTAAAAATAAACTCATTAACTATATATATATATTTTTAAATTAAAATATATGTATAAGATTATTTTTACCATAATCTATATTTCTTAAAATTTGGGGGCGATTAATGTTGCTCCAATTAATGTTCAATTCTGTATTTGTGCTAATATATGGTATTTATAATATAAAAATAAGTAAAACACATGCTAAATAAAAAAAATCCCTTTTGCCACTAAGTAAAGCTAAATTTATATTAATGATATAATTTGTCAAATGCAATATTCATTTTTATGGGTTTAGTATTTAATTAAGATTGATCGATTTATAAGATTGTGACAAGGTATATTTTCATGTGTATTTGTTTTTTATGTAACTAAGCAAATGTAAAAGATTCAATAAATATTAGGGAAAGCAAAAAATAAGGAAAGTATACTTAGGTACCACGAATCAATTATTGCGATTCCTGATTCCATAGGAGATAAGTTCTCCTCAAATATGGAAAACTGCATTGGATATCGGAAAACTCCTTTATACGCTTGCATAAGTCAAAAACTCCTGATTCCACAAGACAAATATAATTTCTTATCCAACTAAATATTATTTTTGTATCTTATTTAAAATCTACATTACAAAGCACAAGTGTCAGTATGCGCATAAAAATAACATTTGAAGTATATGTCTCTCTAAAGCTATTTTATGCATCTTTTTTTAATTTCTTTAGTGTTATGATAGGCAGGATTTGCAAAATGTTGAGCGTGATTTTATATTACATAATTTTATATACCAATACCTAGTATGTTTTATTCAAATATAAATATTTTTGTTGCATTCTGTAAAAAAAGTTTTACATGCGAATTGTATTCTTCTGTTTCATTTAGGAGAGAGAGAGTTTACACATTTTATGTTTGATATACATATTTTACATGGGCTAAAAATCTTTATGATTTTAAATAAAATGCTTTGTTTTATCTATAATTCAGCCAATAATAATTTAATATACCTATGCTAAGAAAAAACAGAGTCTTGATAGTACATTATTTTTCAATGTGTTGCTTACGGTTAAACCAATCTTTAGAAATTTGATGAATACTGTTGTAGAATTTGTGACAGGATAGAAATATTCACAACTGAATATTATTAATTATTTTCGAAATAAAAATTATTTGTTTTAGTAAATTGCGCATTCAAACACGTATAGTATTAAAATATATATATATATATATATCGATATCTTTCTATTTATTTTTGCATGGTAAAAAATAATTTTTTACCTACAAAAATTTTAAATATTTATTCGAATATTTATTTTAAAACTATTTCTTGTGAACTATTTGTCACAGTTTAAAAAACTATATTTAAAAACCAAAATGTAATTTTTCTCATTTTTTAATATGACATTCTTACATTAATAAGATAGAATTTGGCGAAAATATAATAATGGATTCTCTTAAAAGTTCGTTTAAGAGAAAACTATTTCTTGAGTTTGATATTCTATTTGCGAACTCGATTTTATTTAGAAGATTTTTTTCTAAAAATCGAATAAAATTTCACGGAGCGTGTATTTAACTTTAAAAAACCTAACATCTGTATGCTATAAAGTAGCAAAGTTCATAAAAAGAAAAAATGCAGAAATAAAGATTTATAAAATAAGAGAATGGAAAAATGATAAATATTTCGTAAGTGTTACGAGTGTTTTTCTCCCGTTTATAAGAGCTAATGTTCACATTTTCTTAAAAATTGTGACCGGAAAACTATTAACAATATTTTTGATGACATTCATGGAGTAAAATAATATCAAAAAGTTATATAAGGAGAAAACCAACAAAGATCTCAGATATTTCAGAGTAAAAGCTAGAAAGAAATTTATAAGAAAATATTTTGTAAAATGTTAGATTTCAACCAGGATGATATCATTCATGCACGATCGAACTAAATGATTGAAAAATTATGACAGATTAATTCTGTATAATTAAACGCTTTTCAAGACGCAGGAAGTGTAAATAATGGCACACTACTTTAGAAAAATTCTGTAAACCTTTGAGTAAAGAAAGAGAAATTAGAATTCGTATCATGAATCATCTTATTGTATATTCCTTCGTTATCATATGAAACACAATGCAAAGAAAATATGTATGTCATGTATATCAAACATAGAGATTTGGCACAGATTATTATGGCCGGCAATGCTGATTGAATGATTCTAATTCTCTCTCCAAGCATTTACTGAGTCATTTTAAATCAACAATGAATGAAGTTCCATTATGATGTCACACTGGCTTAATGATAGGGAGACACTTTTGTGAGAGAAATGTCCCGGGCTCGATGCTAGCCACTGTTGAACAGTTGGAGATGAATGCTGCGCCTTCTGCTTTCTGCAAGCACATCTCTCAGGGCAAGTAGTTTCGTAGTTTCCCTAACTTAATCAATTGTGACATATAAGTACGGCCAACTACCTGTAAAATATTAACTCCATGGACACTAAAATGCATCGTGACGACTATGGATGGTTAGGCTGAACACTGTGCTTGTCAAAGCAGTTATACTATTGTTTATGAAAAATCAAATATGAAAATTAAGGATTGAATGGAAAGTGAGAGTGCGCTTAAAGATTTGATTGTTGTAGGAAATTTCTACTTGGTTATTTAAAGGTATGCAAAAGGCATATTCAGAATCATGTCATATTATTCCTCACAATCCCTATTCATATGCGAATGATAATGTATTGAATACATATGCACTTAGGATAATGTAATACACATTATTTCGTATAACATTATGTTTGAGAAAATATATAATACGAAATAATGCAGATTTGATTTCTTAATATTCAGTAAGTATCTTAAAGCAAACTGATATAAATTTCAGCATATGTACAAAAGGCGTTTCTTTTCAAATATTTCACACACACAAGAACATTTTTACAAGAATTTCTAAATGAAAGTTTACTTTATACTAAATGATTTAAACTAATGTGAAATAAACAATTCCATTGCATTGATAAAAATAACTTTTTCTTCTTTTAATTTTCAACTAAAAGATTTAATATCTACTCTCTTTGTTTTTCAATAATTTAAGTGTTTTTGTGATGTTATGATTATTTTATGAAAAATAAGTCTCAACACAGAAACATATATGAAGCAAACCTTTAAAATCAGAACATTCTTCTTCATTAGTATAACAATTATAATTTTTAAAAATTTATATCCATGATAGCTCTGTGGCTCCACTTTTCCAACTGAACCATATAATATTATACGTTATACTCGTATTATAGAATTGCACTTTTTATTTAAAATCTTATAAACCCAATTATAATACAGTGTATAATATTTTGTACCAAAATATATTTTTGTGAGATGTAATAAAAATTAGCTTACACCAAAATTGATAAAATATTGAAGAAAACAAACCAGAAAAAATTTAAAAACATTATGCTGCAACTTATCTTTAATTTCCCAATGTTTTCTTTGTTGGAAAACAAAAGCAATTTTAATAGCGACCCTCATTTCATAAAAGAAGTAAAATAAAAAACGTATAACAATTTGGGTCATTTTCAAGAGCTTTAGCGGGAAACTACGAGAATCTTTAGTGATTACTTTGTTTTCTCGTTTAAAGATTAATAATAATTTTTTTTTTTTAGAAAAATTCGACTTTACATAAAATTAAAGTACAAATAATTACGCTTATTACTTTTGTGTTAAATATATTTAAGAAAAAATTAAACTGTTATGTTTTCACCCATTCTTTTTTGCTAGAAATTAATTCTCTTTTCAACATTTAATGAAATTTTCCGTTTTATAAACATTTTAATATTACCCCGTTCTAAATTTGTGATGTTGTTGTTAATACACTTTGGGTTATAGCATTGTGTATGGTATATGTTTATTAGTTTTAGGTAAGTATAATGAATATTCATGGATAATTTTAAAATTACTTGAAATAAAAATATAGTTGATACATTAATTCAATAAAATGCGCCTTGTAATATTATTACAAAATTTTCTTTGTTTAGAAAAGGATTTTTAAAGTACAATCAAAAAATACATTCGAGAAAACAAAATTCTTCTTTGATGTTTTTATAACATCAATTTCTTATTTTATGTCCTAAATCATTACCATACATTTTTAAGTGTATATGTATGTAGCTATATATAAGTAAATGTGTATATATATATAGAGAGAAAGTTAAAATAAATGGAATTTGAGACGCATATATGCTATATTTTTCCAAGAAAATTATAATATATATACGTCTGTAATATGCTATAATTTTCTTGGAAAAATATATGTATTGCAAAAACATGTAAAACAAATTAATTACCTTATATTATCAGAAGAAAATATATATATATATATATATATATATATATATATATATATATATATATATATATCTTCTAAATTTATAATAGATTACACTGTTAATTAGACATCAAAATGAAATATTTCGATACAAAAATTTAAAAAATTCATATCAAATTTAAATAATAAAACATTTTTGATTTTGAGTTTCTCCTAGCCTATTTCTATTAACGGGGTAAAAACTATTTTACACTTGTCCTCTTTCCTCAAAAATTGTTGAAAAACAAATTCTGTATGTTAAATCTGACATTTCATGTGAATTCTCACTTTAATTGAAGCAAACACTTTAATTCAAAGAAGTTTGATCTAATAATACGCTGCCGCACTGCTTTTGTCAACAATACTTCCGACAGATCGTTAACAGAATAAACTAAGGGTTTCATTGATTCTCGTTCCAAATACTGCGAGCGGAATTTCATTATCCCCTCTCCACACAAGAGGGATTTTTTCCCCTATGTGCTTGACATCGTAATGTGCTTGACAAGGGGTTTTAATGGAATCGTCGAGGGTCGATCACATGAAAGATTGTTTTGCTGTGGATGTCAATGAAGATGAATGTTTCATTGGAACAATAAAGTAATCATTGGATCTGCAGTTTTGTATTTCTGGACAAAAATCAAATTCTGTGTTACGTTGTACAACCATTCGTATGGAGCCATTTTGATTATCTTAAATAAATAAAAAATATTGCAATTTTCTTTGATATTTCAATTACAAATTGAAGTAGTTAAAAGCCGAAATGTTATTAATTTATTATAAATTGAAAATGTATAAGCTAAAAACATATTATTTAAAATTTCTGCTATATTAATTAATACTAATTTTTTATATTATTATTTTTAATGGGAAAATAAGATTAAAAAATTACTGAATAATTTTTTATATTTATCTCAATATTATATAGTTCTATAAATTTCTAAATCGTATTGTCCTTTCTTCTGTTTAATGTAATGGAGTGTTTGTGTGAGCAATTTATAATATGCAAATAAAAACCGTCTTTTTTAATTAGCATATTACGTGTTACATTTGTTACATTTTGAGACATAAATTAATTAGTTAACCTTTATTCTAGAGACCGATACTGCTATATTTATTAAAATTTTATGATTCTAATTTGCATCAAAATCAGTAAATCCTTATTATTAATCTATAAATGCCCACAATACATTTTCCTGAACACAGTGTCATTTGTATAGTAGAAATGTATATGCATAATATAGTCTTTATTTTTCTTGTGGTTTGTTCAGCCTCAAAGTTCCTTAATAGGGTTAATTCCTGTTATTATATTAAATTTTTACCCACAAAATGATTGAATAAACATAAGTTATCGAATCTTAATGAGTTATAACAGTTTATAAGCGCGAATATATACGATAGTTATTTTCAGAAGGTGATTAAATTTTTACCATCTTGAAAAGCCACATAAAAAATTTCTTGTCATTAAACTCATTACAAAAGTAAAAAAAAATATTTGTATTGATTATTAAATTGTTTGTGAGAAATAGCAAATAATTATCAAATTATAATTCAAAATACATATAATATTTATTAAATCATGTTTCTTGAATAATTTTTCCTATTAGTTGCTTTCTGAAACCTATTTTTTAATTTTTTTTTTTTAAATTCGCTATTTGGTTATGAAAAAAAATCGCAAAAGAAATAGGGAGAATTAAATGTTATGAAACCCATACACACGCAAGTCAAAATCATTCCTTAAAATTAAAAACATAATCCATATCAGTTAATAATTAATATCCATGATTGAATTTGACTTTTCAGATTTTCCTCATCAAGTATTTTTAAGTTATATTATATTATTATAATTATTTTATACAAATAAATTTGAATGAGTAAAAACTTGTATTAGTTTGCTATAGTTATTTAGAAAAATGTAAATAAAAACATTTCTTTAGCAATTACTAATTTCTGACGAAATGATGATATTAACTAATAAAATTTTGTGATCTAAGAAAATGATATCCTCAAAAATGGTGTCTGAATTAATAGCATATTGAAAAAATAATTATCTTTCATCTATCTGATTTTATAATTTTGTTAATATTTTGAACGCAAATCAAATTAATTCTCTCTCTAAGGATTTACAATAATATGATTACAATGTTATTATATTCTTAATGTTTATTAAGGAAGTCTGGGGTAAAATCTTTCTTAGTATTTACCAGTAAACAATTTCTATAAACTAAATATCCATCGTTGGAGAAATATTTAATAATGAGATAGGTTATTTCCTGTTACAATTGTTGAAAATACAAAAATAGAGCAGTATGTTATTGTATCATGTATATAAATTATAAAGATATGAGAAAAAATAGTATTGGTATTTTGCATTTATATAAAAGGATAATATGTAAATATTATATATACATGTCTATAAGTGAGTCCTGAAGATAAATTTACTGGAAATTGTAAGATAATGATCAAATTAATTTTTATGAAACAATCACTTCCAATTTTTAGACCATTTTTTTCAAAAATTTGAAAAGCACTTTTAGAAAAATTTAAAATTTTGCACTCAACTATCTCAATTTTAAATTCTGAATTTTCTAATTAAAATGTAACAGCTGTTAATACTTATTGAATACAAATTTTCCTTGGAGAAATTACCTAAAGAAACAAAATAATTGTTTTAACACTTTAAGTGTTTATTTTTTAATTTTATAAATTAAATTCTCTTAAATATTGTGCTTAATTCTAAGTGCACAGTTAAAGATTATTTATTTACCATTCTTGTAATGGATACATGTTTCCTAATTATTAACTAATGAATGTAAACGATGTTTATGAAAATGTACTTCATTTTAATGATTAATATCTTTGACATAAAATGTCTCTGAAAAATTTAAATGAATAAAAATTTAACTATTGGAAACATAAATGTCAAAAGTGAAATTACACCATACTGAAAGTACAAGATATGTTGAGTTCAAAAAGATGTACTAATGGTTAAAATGCTAATAAAAACGTTCAGAATAAGTATTTAGTGTGGATTTAACAATTTTTTCTGTAAGATATGTTTGTCACAAACGTTTGATGTAAGTTGTCAACTAAATACTATTATTTACCAATTAACTACGATTTTTTGTAGCATACTTTACATTTATCATTTGTCACCATACCATTAAGAACAGTTTGAAATTAATGTGCCATGGATCAACTCCTGGACAGGGTTAATTGCTAGAAGTCACTAAGCTATAAAATCTATCTACCCTCAACATTTCTAGACAAATAATCGAGAATCTTATGAAAAGAAGTCTTGACGTGATTCGCTCTTCAATTAAGAAAATTTTGAGAGATTCGTGATCTGACTTGTGTCGTATGGCAATAAAAATGTAAGGTGAAGGTTGCTTCATCATCTAAAAAAAATATCATTCTTACTTGTTTATAAGAAAAAAAGGCATACCCTGTTTCAAAATAGAAACATCATCGACTGTGATGGAGAATGACAAAAATCTCAAAAGTATAATGAAAAATGTTTAAGGTCAATTTAATTTATGAAGAACCTAAAAAGAAATTTGCATTAGGGAGTTTAAAATTTATCCTTTTTTCTTTATAATCTGAAATTTGATTTAAGTAGTAGTAAATTATTGTTGCTTAAATTTTTAACATATTCTTTGCTTGAATTTTCAACATACAAGAGCCTTCATTATTATATTCCAAAAGAATTTCGTTTGCTTGTTAGAATTACGTTTCTAATTAACTATTTTCATTTTAATTTTTAAAGGGAAACAATGTCAATTGCATCATATTGTTTATAGAATCCAGTCTGATGAAAAAATCAGAATATATATATATATATATATATATATATATATATATATATATATATATATATATATAATGTAGTTTCCAAATCTAAATTCTGAAAATTTTATAATCAGAAATTAATATCTAAAATAGTTTGTAAAATTCCTACTAGTTAATGCTTCACTCCCCATGATAGAATAATTAGTTTCTGCTGGATTCAATTTTCTGCTGCCGAGCATAATGGATTTCGAAAGCCCTGAATTAACCAGATGTGCTAAGACCACCTCCATCGATTACTTGCATCGATATATTTATGCTTCCCTACATCGGGTGATGCTAGAATAGGACTTCTAAATCAGTACTTGTTTCTTATCCTTAGCTGTTTTTACCATTAATGTTTTATTTTACATGAATTGATTTTTTTCTGACCCATGTTTTGATTTATTGTATATTGACTTAACCAGGAACGAATCCCGTATAATCTAAATATTTTCTATTATACAAATTATTAAATTAATTTTACAAATTATTAAGTTATTTATTATTAAATTATAAGGATGTAAAATATTTTGAGTATGTTTCCAGTATGCAATATTTAATTATTTCAATTAAAAATAAGGATTCTTAAAATAAACTAAAATTATAATCAAAATGTCCACTTTCATTATTCTTGCTGTTTTCGATTGATAAATTAAAGAAAAAATATCAAAAGCGGCAAGAAAACGGCAATGTTTATAATTAACATATTCAACATTGCAGAATATTTTATATGTTTTTATAAAAACATATAAAATATGTTTATGTTATGTTAACATGACTGGGTACTCTTCATCAGATTATAAATAATTTAATATTCGAAATTAAATCTTCATTTGCGCCAAAATAATTAGAAAATTCTCTCTGGAATGAAAGTGCAAAATTTTTTTCAATTAAAAATCTATATACTTGTTTACAATTATAATAATATAAATAAATATATATAATTGTATAATTGTTCCTTGGTTCAAAATATATATAATTGTTTCGTAATCAAAGAACATCATCTCTTAATAATTTTTTTAATTTGTTAGTTAAAATATAAATACTTTCATTATTATTTAAATATTTTTATTTTGCAAATTCTTAAATATTTTTTATTTCAAAATGATGCAAATTAATTGAAATTGATAACTTTGATTATAACAATTCAATTTAGTACTAGAAATTATTTTCGAATCATAATATTATTGTTTATTTTAAATATTTCGTTCATGTACGTATTAATTTTATAAGTTAAAATGAAATATGGAACTAACTTTCTCAAACACAAAAAATTTATATAATAATAAAACATATTATCTATTGACATAAATACAATTTAATAAACTGAATTACACAGAAAATCATACATATGCCTCGCACACACATACAAAGATATATATGTATGTGTGTGTATGTGTGTATGTATCATATCATCCACATATCAAATTATTGAAATCATTTGTTTTGATTTAAAGAAACTGTCCTAGCTCTTTCTCAAGTAAATTGGTTACAGAAAAAAAATACTTATACTTAATAATATATTTTTTTTCATTCAAAGTGAAGTTTCTTATTGTTAGTTTTAGAATTTTACACTTTGAAGTGAACTTTTAACCTCCTTTTTGATATTTAAGTTTATTTAAATTTGTGAGTTCTTTATTTTGGTGCTTGTTTTAAATCAATAAATTCCTATTTTGAAAAATGAAACTTAACTTACTTTTGCTTTTAACTGAATTAAATTGCAGTTCCTTTTCAAAATTTTCGAAAACATTTTACATAGTTTTCATTGAATATCTTTTCTTATTTTATTTGTATTTTTCTTCTTATCTTAACATTTACGCAAAGGTAACGTTACTTTTCAATCAAATATTAGTTACTTATTTCATCTAAAAGAAAAACTCTGAAATTTACAGACATAAGTTCTCAGTTATAAACTGGTTGTATATATATTACATATATAACAGGAATTATAGATAGTAGAATCACCACCATATAACTCCTTTAGCTTGTGTATCTTTTGGATAAATTATTTGTACCTTGTATTACTTTTGTCTGAAATTGATAATCGTAGGGAGCCTAAACAGTAAAAATAATTAAAAATGTTCTTTTTTTTTCTTTTCATAAATGAAAGTCCAGTTACAATATCAATTATAAGTTTCAATTAATAAATGCTCTTCTTTTAATTTGTTTCGACATCAGAAACGAATACATTAAAATATTTTCTAATTTTTTAAACTCTATTTGGTCTTAAAGATATATTTAAAAAAATCTTTGATATTTTGTATTGTTAACCGTAGTTTTTATAATGATTTTTATAAGCAAAAAATATTTTTTGCTATTTTTTTCGCTTAATATTCATTTTCAGGCTATTTATAAATATTTTTTGAAGTATTTATAATTTTTTTTATATTATTCTCTTATTAAGTATTTCTCTAAAAGTAAAATGTATGTTTATTTTTTTTTTCGTTTAGTTATTAATTCATTTTCTTTATGGTTTCTTCCTGTATCTCTGCAATATTTTAAAAGGAATTATATCTTAAATATTTCATTTAATATCACATTTTCTTGGCTGCCTCTTTAAATTTTTTCACATTATTTTCAAAAAGGTTTTACCACATTTCTTAAGTTTACCTTTCTTTCACTGCTGTTCTGCGATCAGCTTATGTACACTTGGTATAAATCACTCAAGTCTTTATTCAAATGCTAACTAAGCTGAATGATAGTATTACATATTAGAAAGTTATTTAACTTGCATTACAATCATTCAACCCATAAGTCATTCAACTCCCGAATGCATAAACTCTTAATCTGAAACCAAGAGAGTTATCCATTCACTTCCAAGCTTAATTAACTTAAACGTCAAAAAAATATTTTGTTATCTTTCTTAATGAAAACAATCTACATTAACAGTGTAAGAAATCTTAGCAATCATCAAAAAATAATGCAACCCTCTTTGCCAATTGAGCATTGATACTGTTAATTTGAGATCAAATACTCTCACGTGGAAAAATGTAAACAGAATGCATCTATGTTTTGATCCGTAAGGAATGCAGATGCGTGCGCACAGAAACTAAGTCTTGAAAATAATTTCTTGTAAACATATACGTCTTCCTATAATGATTTTAAAAATAAATAGATAAATATAGGTATTGGAGAAATTTTCTTTGATCATGTGTACAGGTGGAAAGTTCCTGAACGAATCCAGGGACAAATAAGTTAATCTTATTGTCCTGGGATTAAGTTGTAAATTTTCTCTCAAAACTTGATTTCTTTTGGTAATTATATTGTTACCAAAAAATATCATTTCAACTTTTTTCTGAAAATCCTTTTACTGAATTTATTTCGCAGCTGTTTTAATTTCCGATTTTATAGTAACATAAAATATTTATATTTATGGAAAAAAACTTTTAGTATATGTGTTAGACAACAGAGCATTTTTACTTACTTTTTAGATTTCCAATAATTAATATTATTTAAATATTTTAATATGTCCTAAATTGAAATCTTGAAAAATAATAAAATATTTTGCTAACAGTATTTCTCTTAGTATTTTAGTAAAAAAACTTTTAGTATGTTGATATTGTAACTTTGAAAATTTAAAATAATTTAACTTAGCAAGTAATGAATTTAGATTTAAAGTATTCTATTATTTTAGAATATATATATATATATATATATATATATATATATATATATATATATATATATATATATATATATATGTATATATATAAACTTTAAATCTAAAGTCATTACTCGCTAAGTTAAATTATTTTGAATTTTAAAAGTATATATATATATATATTACAATTACTTATTTAACTACACTTTTTCTTCATAGAATTGTAAAAATATAAGAAAAAATTCTATACGTCTACAATCGTCAGAATAGATATAAATATTGTTAAAGCAAACAATGAATTTAAAAGTATTCATTATGTATTCAGATTGATTCGAAAGGCAAAGATTACAAATTAAATATAGATACATTTAATTTTTACACTCATAAGCAATGCAACTTACCGATTTTAGCACTAACAGCATCTTCAATAAGAGAACATTTCTCCAAAGAGACGCATCATCTTATCATGAATTTTATACTTCATTTCTTATCTTAAAAAAAGTTTACTTTGTTTCGGATATTTTTCGATGAATGTAATTAAAATACAGTCATTATGTATTTTCATTAAAAAAAAAAATAGAAGATATTCATAATTATAAGAATTTATATCCAAAATAATCCAAAATTACGAACCATACACACACACAATTAAGTATTATCTTAATTTTTAAGAATCATTTTTGTACGTATAGGATAACATGAAGTTGGATTCTATACTTTATAATAAGGTATATCGATAGTGATTTTTTAGAATATAAAGGATGTATTTCATGAAACAACAAAACTAAATTTTTGAGCAGAAGTATGGATTGATTTATCATTTAAACAAATTTTCGGTTCAAAATAAAACAGAATGTAAATTAATAACTAATAATATTGAATACTGGGTGCTATAAAATTCTTAATCAGTCCATCAATATTTATTTATAATATTAAAGTTTTTCCAATCTAGTATTATTATTTCCTTTCTTAAAATATTCATATGTTTTATACCAGATAAACTGAATGTTTAAAGAAAAGCTATCTTTGAAAGATATTAGTCTTAACATCATAAAATAAATTAAAAAGATATTTCAATGATTACCAAAAGAAGTATATTTTCTAACCAAAGAGAAAAATGTTCATTTATTGGTAAAGGAAGAAGCTATTAAGATATGAAAAGGAACAATGACAAGGCTATTGTGGAAAGAAATGATGAAGAAGTAAAGGAATGCTAAGTGCAAAAGAAGACATAAACTTTATTCTACCAATGCTAATCTCGTACTTACTATACCAACTTCATCCCTCCGGATCTGTAAAACAAGAACGTGACTTGATTCTTCATTCTACATATATCCGAAAAGTCAAGGATAATACATACATTTTAGTATGTTTATAAATTTCAGTATAAATTTCACATTTTTGTTGTTCAAATTTCCGTAATATAAAATTTATAAAATAAAAGATTCCCTCATTTTATTGTCAGTTGAAATTGAGAAAATTTATTATTTAACTATATAGATACAGAATATTTTCTGTAAAAATTCGATATCATTATGGCATTTCGTTTGCACTTTAGAATGCTAAAACTACTGAACAAGTAAGTTTTAATTGAGTAATATTTAATTAAAATGGATTTGTATGCATTAGATTCTGTTAGGTTTTTCCATTTTTTATCATATTACATTTCTTTAAAATACCGTTTGTTTAAAAATGCTTAACAATCTCCTGAAACAAATAACAAAACCAATGCAATAAATTTTTTTTTTCTATTTTAAATTCAAATTTATAATTTTAAAAATTCTATTATTTTGTATAGAAAAAAATAAAATTTTTTTATTTCTTATTGCACGTAGTTAACCTTAAAGAATTAAGAAACTAACAAAAGCATACAAGTTATTCGATGATAATACAAAAATATTTTATTAATATTATTTTCTTATTAAAACATTAATTTTAAAACTATTTACATACATAACATATTTATTGAAAGAAATTTTAATTTATATTATTCATCCGTTTTCAAGTTGTTTAATACACGTTAATATATGTAAACAACCACACCACATATCTTTGAAATTTTCTAATTTTATGTCAAGTTCTATGCAAATATCACGCCACATTACATCATAATTAAAAATTCAATTAAAATCAATCTTTTATAAAATGAGAACTTTTAAATTAATTTCCTATGGTGTATTAATTTTACATTTGATGATTAGTTTAAATGTATTCGTATAAGAGTAGAAAATATTCCTACATTTAATTGTAAATGCATTTAAATATAAAAGGTATTTCTACGAAATAATATTAAATACACCCAGTTGAATAATTTCTATATGTTTATTGAATCTACTGCAATATTTTTTAATAAATTACTGAAGCCAAATCTGTTAATACATCAGAAAGTTTTCAAGAGAGAAGCGAAAACAGCTTACAGTTTATATGATATTCCTAAGAAAAAGGTACTGAATGTTTATTTATAAAATTCAATATAGTATACGCATAAAAAAACAAGTTTTATTTTTAGAAAAATGGATAACAATATATATTGAATATTTAAATTTGCTTTCGTGTAACATTTGTTTTCAGAGTTTTAGGAATATCTAAGAAAGTCAATTTTTAGAATTTAAACTTCTATTAAATTAAATAAAATACTTTAACTGCCGCTAAGTAAAATACTTTAGATCATATTATCAAAAGCGTAATCTAATATTTGCTTAAAATATATTCCGATAAAATAAATAAATAAAAAAAATAATTTGATCAATTTCTATGATTGTTTAATGTAACGAAAATTAAAGGGCTTTAATTATTTTTATTTAGATTTATGAACAAATACTGGATAAAAATTATCTATAGAGATAAAACTGATTCAAAGGATTTTAAGACAACAATTTAATCAAAAAATATATATATTGACAAATTAATTTATTATATTTAAACGATTTTAATTTATATTAAATAACTAAAGCTTATTTTGAAAATTTATAAAGAATCCAATTAGCCCTGTTATAAATAAACTGTTTTACATTCCATAGTAAAAATTTTGTACCTAAACATGAATTATTTAATTTATTGTAATTTAATACAAAAAACAAAGTCTATTACATTATTTTAAAAACCATAATTGCTTTGGTTCTTTAAAATTATTGGTTTAATGTTAAAGGAATGATACTAAATATTTTAAGAAATTCCATATTTTTAAAAAATTAATTTGGAAATATAAGTTTAGATGCTTATAGAATTTATTACGTTAAAAGTAAAAACATTTCAATATCATTAACTGATCTTAGGCTTTCATTTATCTATTAAGAAAAAATGTGTATTATTGAATCCAATCAAAATCAAATTTAAAAGAGTCAATCAAAATCAAATTTAAATTAATTTAATTTTTAGAATTAAGTATTCATTTATAAATTTTTCCAAAGACTGAAGTACAAATAGAACGCTCTATACATAAAAGTGTAACCATAAAAATATAACTATCTGATTCATCATTTTTTGAAACTGTTAGTTTTTTTTCAGATAATAAAACTTACAGAAAGTTACTTTATTTTATTTTCATAAAAAAAGTTAAAAATTATCAAATAAAATATTGTCCTAAAAATTATATAATAAAAATATATAAAATTGTAGTTAAATTTAAATTTTAAAGTATAACCTCAAATTATCAGTTAACTTTATTAACGATATTTTAGTAAGGTGCACAATTTCATTAATATTATTGCAAAGAAAAAATGAAAAAGAGCTAATTACAGACAGCGAGTACATAAATGATTTCATTATAAATAGTAATTTACAGAAAAAAAACAAATTGTGATCCTTATATAAAAAATTTAAACCATTTTAATTTTTTTCTGGCCCTTTTAAGAAATTCCATATCTGCTATAACAATGGGTGTTATAAAAATATAATATAAAAAGTTACTCTATTTCGAAATACTTTAATTCTTGGAAAAACATTTGAATTTATACATTTCAAGCAATTTTTTCAAGAATAAATGCTTACATTTTGAGTTAAAAATGAAAGATTATTTCTAAATTGGATTTTAATATATTGCGAAAATGTATTTTAAATAAATTCAAAAATAAACTTATATTTAAAATGTAATATCCCACAAATAAAAAAAGATAATTTAATAAAGAAATATTATGCGTGTGATATATTATAAACTATATCTGGATTTTGAAGTTTAATATCTATTTATATATTTCTCTCTCTCTCTCTATATATATATATGTATATATATATATATATGTATATGCATGTATGTATGTATATATATATATATATATATATATATATATATATATATATATATATATAAATATATACATATATATACATACATATAAATATATATATCGACGAATTTTCCACAAATTAAATGCCTCAAGACATTCATTTCTTCAAATAGATGAAAAAATGCATTTATAGCCACATCAACCTCATCTTCTGAATGTAAACGAAGTCCACGTAAGTTCTTTTTTAGATTAAAGAATAACCAAAAATCGCATATTGCTAGGGCAGGTGAATACGGTGGATGTTCGATCATTTTAATGTGTTTTTTTTAAGAAACTCAACTGTTAATCCGGCTGTATGTGAAGATGCATTATCAATGTGAAGCATTAGTACCCTAACATTCAGTTCTTGTAGAATTTCTGGAAGACATATAGTGGTATACCAGTTTAATGTTACTGTCTTCTGTCCTTCCAACTTGATGGCTTTGACTAATCCCGTACTTCTGAAGAAAACGGCATACATCACTTTTTTCAGTGCGTGTTGTTTTTTCACCAATGACGGCATGGGGTCATCTTCAAAGACCTATACTTTGCTTTCTTGCTGTGATGAGACTTATACTTTGCTGTGATGGAACGTCAAAAAACGGTATGTGCGTTTCATCTGTTACAATTTTTGAAATGATGTGAGGGCCACAATCATTTAGCAATCTAAGAGTTTCTTTACTGATTCTGACACGCTCCTCTTTTTGGTGCTCAGTTAGATTATGGCGGAACCCAACTGAAAACTACTTTTTTCATATGCAATTCTTCATGAATGATTTTGTGTACGGCTGCGGATCCAATGTTAAGTTCCTTCTGTATCATTTGATAGGTACAGCGATTATTTTCCATTAACATTTCTCGTATGTCAGACACATTATTCGGGATTACTGCCGACGGCGGCCTTCCTGTGTGTTCTTCATCCTGAAGAAAATTGCGACCTCTTCTAAATTCTCTAAACCATCCGTATACAGTACCACGATCTGGAGATTCATCACCAAATGGTAATTGCAACCGTTGAACGCATTCTTCTTGATTTATTCCTGATTTTAAATCGTGGAAAATCATATCGCGAAAATGTTCTCACGTTAACTCCCTTTTCTCTTCTGTTTAAAATTTATTCTACGCTAAACAAGGGGAAGTAAGTCAGTAAAAAATCGTCTGCTGTGTTAAAATACTTCGTATTTTAAAATTAAACCGTTATTTTTATTTTGTTAATTCTCGTCAGAGATTATCTCAAAAATTTCGGAGTAACCCTCGTGCATATATATATATATATATATATATATATATATATATATATATATATATATATATATATATATATATATATATATGTCATAAATTAAAATTATAAGAAAAAGGCAAATGGAACTGATATTGCAAAGCAGGTATAGGAATTCTAATTCAAAGTGATCTCAATGAGAATATCACGCATTGCAAGATAACTGAAAGAGATAAAGAGCATTGAAAAAACTATTTTTCATCTTAATTTTATGAAAATTCGATTACGAAAATTATTAAAAAGACATTTTCAATTATAGTGAAAATTTTCCAAGCAACGTCAATTAAAAGAACATCTATCCAGGAAGAACATATTTGGTCAAAAAATATATAAATACATATATAAATGCCAATTTCCGGAAGCCAATCTGAAGCAGTTGCAAATCACTGTAGAAGTAAAGAGAAGTATGCAAAAAAAGTTAAGTAACAGTCAATCGAGCTTTCATGTGAAGAAATATGCAAAAAGAGCAGTCCCATAGTTTACCGGATTTATGAAGAGTTACGAAAGTTGATTGTAAATGCTGATAGAAGGTGCTTAAAACTTTAGTACAATTTTTTTCAAGACATACGTGTTTCTATGACTTTCAGAGGACGAAAGGAAAGGAAGATTTAGGGTACTACCGTGCTGTGGGGCGCATTGAAGCAGGACAGTCGATATCAGATATTGCTCTGTTCATCAACGTTTATCATTCTGTAATTTCACGTTTATTGACTCAATTCCAAACCACACATTTTAAAAATACCCGTAGCTGGTTACATAAGTGTTACAACGCCCGCTGAAAATCGATATACTGTGATTTTAGCCAACCTCCACACATGTGACGTCTACGGTTACAGCGTCAATTGGTAAAGTAATATCTTCAATTACTGTACGACGAAGATTACACATGGATGTACTGTATTCCCGGATTCCACGAGTTTGCCTTTGTCTATTCGTCCAATCAAGAGGGACATGAATTAAGTGGTGTCCGGAACACATCAATTTGACTGTGTTTGACTGGGGCAATGTCATGTCCCGCATTCCGAGGTGGAAGCACTATGGTTTGGGCAGAAATTTCATTACAATACCGCACTGACCTGCACATATTTAAACGTGGTTTTGTGACGACTGACCGGTATCGAGATGAATTCCTAAAATCCATGGTGCAGCAGTTGGCCTTACTTTTGTTTTAAAGGAAGATAACGCATATCTCCATAGAGATGACACCGTCGATGACTATCTCGAGAGTGAAGGGATTTCCCGTATGGCATGGCCATCCTATTCGCCCGACATTAGTCTCATTGAATATCTTTGGGATGCTGTCGGCCATGCTGTATCTTCATGTGTTCCACCTCCAGCCACTCTTATTAAACTGGAAACTGCTGTACAAGAAGAATAGATATTGATTAATTTTTCGATGGTTGAATACCTAATTGAAAGTTTGACCACAACGTGTAAAGTTTGTATACAGATGAGGTTGATCAAATATCACATATTAATGTCCTTTTTTCATTTTATGGTGTTTATTTTCACCTTATGTATAATACTTTTTATATCTCCAGTGTGTCATAATCTGATAACTTAAAAAAATTTAATATTGTTATCATTTTTTTATACAATTATCGATTTTATTTTATGCATAAGTATAAATGTTACTTTCCTGCCGAATTTTTTGTCTATCAAAGCAGTATTTGTTATTTTTTTTGGATTTTACATCTTCATACTTAACTTTTGGAAGTGAGTGTATATATATACATTAATTAAATACATATAATTTTTGGCATATCAATTAATATGCTAATGTCAGAAGCTAATATATCTATTCAGTATTTAATTTTAACGTGATTAAAGTTAAAAAAATACACGCACACACACACACACACACACACACACACACACACACACATATATATATATATATATATATATATATATATATATATTATTTTATGGCTTCATTTTATTTTCAGTTTATTTTATTAACTGCATTTCAAGGCAAATTATTAAATTTTTAAATGTATTTTTAACTGGATTAATTTATTTCAAAAAAGTGTAATTTTTTTTTATTAAATACATTAAAATATAATACTTTTCAATAAATATTGACGTCAAGACTAAAGATAGCATAAAAGTATGGACTTGACAGGGTTATGGAATTGTTATTTTTAAAAGACAAACCTTTCATGCTGAAAATTGCCTTCACGATGAGCAGAATTTCAAAGGATCATCAAGGCTTTTAGAAGATGTAAATAAAAGTTGACCTTTTTCGAATAATTTTGATTAATCGCTTTATTAAAGATCAACTGAGCATAATCGGTTGAAGATTTTTCCTTAAACCAGTTTTTTTTTTTCGTCAGTCTATAATTTAAAGTTCTGTACACTAACGTGTCTAATTAAATTTGATGCAGTAGGGATTATCAAGTTTTACAAGAAACTTTGACAAGTAATTAGCATAAATCATAGGAAATTCTCTGAAAAATATATTTTAATAAGACATACATCAAATAAAATTTTTAATAAGTAGATTTTTATAGGAAATGCGCTTTTCAGACAACACGGAGAAGATAATCATTTAACTTTATTGGATCTTGTTACTGAAATTAATATTTTATATGAACACATTAACTCTCCAATTGTTTTTCTCTTCAGATGCAAATTCTGAATTTCAGCGAATATTTTCAAGCTATTTTAAATTTTAAAGTACTCTATTAACTATGTTAAGAAAGAAGTTCCGTTACTAGTGATAAATGAGCTAATTAACTTAGTTTAGTTTCTTAATTCAGTTTGAAAACTGAATCTAATATTTTGTAAATTAAATATTCCAATACAGCTGATGCAGTTATTGACTTACAATTTTGAAAAACAAAACTTTAAAATTATTTCCAATGTTTACTCATTTGAACAAATTTAAAATCTAGTCATTATTTATACATATTTAAAAATTGATTAATTAAAAATTATATTTGCTGATTTGCAATTTACATTCCAATTGAAGAGTAAATTTGAGCTTTATTAAAATATATATTAAAACTTTTTCCTCAAATTTCATACAATAATATATAATATAAAAATGAATAACGTAAGATTAAGTTCTAAGATTAATATTAACTTACTATCAATTCTAAAGTTCATATGATAGAAATCAATAAATAACTTCAATTAAAATCTAGGTCACTTAGAAAAAATGAAACTTTATTAATAATTTTGACGTTCAAATCTTTTAATATTTATTCAAAGATTTGAATACTTTTCTTTATTGTGATTAATAACTAATCAGCAATTTTGGGAACAGAAAGAAGTTTTGAACATTATGTTTTAACAGAAATCTTATTTTTTGTGATATAATTTTAACTTCTGCAAAAAAAGAAAAGAAAATCAAAATATTTCGGCGATATTACAAAATCTAATAAATGGATTTTTCATTTACAAATAAATGAATTCATGATCAAATACAAATACAATATTGAAATTTATTATTTAATATAAATTAAGCAGCAAAAAATCAAAAATTCCTAACAGTTAAAACGATTCTTAATTTTGATACTTAAATAATGTTATATAATATAAAATATTATTCATTTGTTCACACATTATTGACGATTCCAAATAATTTCGTTAAATTCCATAAACATTAGAATCTCATTTATAGTTAAATTTTAATTTATCACCTATTAATAATAAATAGATATTTTAGCATTTAGTGAACATTATATGAAATAATTTTTTCAAATCATTATAATCAACACAATTATTTATTGAAAAAACGAAATAACTTTTAATCTCTAATCTTGAAGATTTGAAACCACTAATTTTAAAATGTATGTTTTCAAAACTAATTAAATTTTTAAATTTATTCAAATAATAAATTAATGGTCTAAACTGAATACTCGTAAAGCCATAGAATTATGGACTTATAAAATTTATAAAATATTATTAACATTTTTTCCAAATATATATTAAAAAGGAATTTTTTAAAATAAAGCCTTATGCATTTAATTTTAAAAGCTTTGTATCTGATTGCTTATAGTTCTGTAAGGTGATTACTTATGAAAAATTACATACTTCAATAGATACAAGTAATTATTATCATTTATCAATACAAATTGATTGTTAATTAAAGAATATAATTAAGAGAATATCCAACTAGAGAGAGAGAGTAATTCGGAAAAAAACGATTTTTATAATTTATACCAGTCTCTCTGAAATTTTTGAGATACAACTAGGTTTTTAAAGTTATTCTCACAAAATTTTAGGTTGTTCAAAGTAGTCTCCTCCAGTATCAAAGCGCTTTTGTAGACAAATTTTCCACAGATTAAATGCCTCAAGCCATTCATTTCCTGGAATAGATGAAAAGAATGCATTTATAGCCACATCAATCTCTTCTTCTGAATGAAAACGACGTCCACGTAAGTTCTTTTTTAGATTAAAGAATAATCAAAAGTCGTCGCACATAGCTAGATCAAGTGAATACGGCGGATGTTCGATCACTTTAATTTGTTTTTGTTTAAGAAACTCAACTGTTAATCCGGTGGTATGTGAAGAATCATTGTCATTGTGAAGCATTAGTCCGCTAACATTCAGTTCTTGTAGAATTTCTGGAAGACATTTAGTGGTATACCAGTTTGCTGTTACTGTCTTCTGTCCTTACAACCTGATGGCTTTGACCAATCCCGTACTTCTGAAGAAAACAGCATACATCACTTTTTTCAGTGCGCATTGTTTTTTCACCATTGTCGGCGTGGGATCATCTTCAAAGACCCATACTTTGCTTTCTTGACGTGACGTCGAAAAACGGTATGTACGTTTCAACACCTGTTACAATTTTAAAAATGATGCGTTGCCCACTATCATTTAGCAATTTAAGAGTTTCTTTACTGATTCTGACACGCTCCTCTTTTTGGTGTCCAGTTAGATTATGGGGAACCCAATGGCAAACTACTTTTTTCATATGTAATTCTTCATGAATGATTTTATGTATGGCTGCGGATCCAATGTTAAGTTCCTTCTGTATCATATGATAGGTACAGCGATTATTATCCATTAACATTTTTCGTATGGCAGACACATTATCCGGGATTACTGCTGACGGCGGCCTTCCTGTGTGTTCTTCGTCCTGAAGAAAATTGTGACCTCTTCTAAATTCTCTAAACAATCTGAATACAGCAGAACGAGCTGGAGATTCATCACCAAATGCTAATTGCAACCGTTGAACGCATTCTTCTTGATTTAATCCTGCTTTAAAATCGATGAAAATCATAGCGCGAAAATGTTCTCGCGTCAAAATAATATGTGGCATGATAGTCCATCGTGGATGTACCCGTTTTTAGTTCCAATATCTTTAAAGAAGAGATATCTTTAAAGAGGTGTCTCGGATACGTATAATCTGTCCCGGTTTGGTAGTCTGATTAATGCAATGACATAACTGGTAAAAGAATATCATTATTTGTGATATGGTTCTAAAACATTGTTTTAAAACAATAATAATATCTCAATCACATCTTCAAAATGATAATCATAGAACTCAAAAAGGTATCAAAATAATGGTTTTAAAAATTATTTTTATTTTTATGTATAGAAATTTGAGATGCTTCTTAGCTTTCATAAAAACTATATTAAAATTTTACTTGCATGATATTTGTATGAATTTAGATTAGAGATAAATCTCTGTTAAACACTTTTATATATTTCCTGTTTATAATACTAATGAGTACACATAAAGCTTCTCTTCTGTTAAAAGATTTTAATCAATGAAAAAATAAACTTAATACCTCCATGCTGGGATGCATCTATAATCTGATAACTGAACAAAGATTGTAACTTGGAATTGAGATAATTAAATTTGAATAATGTATTGTGTTACAATTAATTGAATACTCCTGATAAAATTAAAAATAATTGTTCTAAGAGATAGATGTTTGAGATACCTTAACAAAAGGAAACCAATTTTATTTTCCTCGTGAAAATGTAGATATTCATTCTTATCAATTATATCAAATAGAAAAATGTGTTTCATTATTGTTCTATTGATGATCAAGCTAAGAGATTTAATTAATTTTTAAGAGGAAATCTTAATATATGAATAGAAATGTTTCACGTAATGTCTATGATTTTTGAAAATATGTTTAATTTTTGAATAGAATGTAAGATATCACTCTTGAGTAACGTAACTCGTTTTCTTAACTGTCTACATTGCCATAAAAAAGTTATATTTTCGAAAGAATAAAATAATGAAGTGTAAAGACATAATTCTGCTTTTTTACCTTGTGCCAGCTAAGCTGATAATATAGGGTGCGCTGCTCCACTTTTTCATACTGAACCATATTTGGTGTGAAATCCGATTGCTTCAGTACACATGCCGTAAGGACCCGTTTATTGTGTAGGCAACCATTCACACATCATTCATACACAGAAAGGACAAAGACAGGATAGATAGAGTGGGAAAATACATCCATGCCTGATCCGGGATTCGAACCCAGGACTTCCTATCAGCAGTAGGCACTGTGACCACTAGACAGGGCGGGAGGCTGCAATTCTAACTGAAAGGCATAGATGAACTGATTTGGTTTGTTTGACGCTCAGCGGTCACTTTTTGCACACGAAAGCCAATTAGACAGGAACCTATGGTTTAAAGTGGATTCCAAACCACTACAGACATCCATGACCACGGTGAGATTCAAACCCACGAACTATCGAACAAGGTAAGAGCGAGGCACAGGCAAGAGAGTTAACCATTCGGCTAACAGCTCGGCATAATTCTCCTTTGATGTTAACAATAATAAATATTAGTTTAAATTTTAAATTCAAAACATTCAGTTAATTCAAAATGAATCCTAACTAAATTTGTTGATGAAATTAAAAAATCAGTTTTTCTTTACTGAGTTCAGTGTATTATATATTTTCTTTTGCATATGCGATTTATAGCCTTTATAAATGTTTCACAAGATCTTTAAAATCTTATTTGAAGATGAAAAGTTTTCCCTTTATTTTGTACTTGTTAATATTCATAAAATTAAATTCTTTAAAATTTGAAAAAATATATCTGCAAATTGTCTTTGATATTACACTGCTAATGATAATGGTATCATATTAGATAGGCCAAATTAATGTCTTCCTGAAATAGAGAAATTTGTCTTGACACCTGTGACACTTTTCTAGTGGGAATCAATTGTACCACGAAGAATTTCTTTTAGACAGTGTCGTAAAGCAATGGTTTATATCATTTTGAGACCCTTGTTAAACCATTGTAAATTTGATTTTAATTTATAATTGGGTCCAGGAAATCCATTGAATTCATTTTTCAGTTATTTTTACTGTTTTCTTTATTTTTTAAGAATTTATATAAATATACTTTACACATCAATAAAAAATTTGTTATTAAATGTTATTTGTCTAAATATTTTAAGAATCTGTTAATGCTTTTTTAAATAATTCAGGTTGTTTGACAATCTCAATTATTCTTTTTCTGTATCGCATGAAAAGGATACAGAAAATGCAATATTGCAAAAAGGCTTATAAAAGTGCAACTTTATATTTTATATATTGTCAAAATATGCTTTGAGTGATATTCAAAAACTGAATCATTAGTTTAAATATTGATTTGTGCCATAAAATGTAACAGAACGTTTATAAAAATGTTAGATTTTTTTAAATTTTCAATCGTAGGCAGAACCATTTTAATATCACATTCAAGAGCTTTCAGTCAAATTATTTTGTTACAAAAATGCAAGCAATTGATGACTAAAATAAATAAATGAATGTACAGAATATTTTCTTGGCAATGCACGGAATTCAGTTAGTTCTTTTGGGGAGAGAGGAAGTTTGATGTTCATAATTTCAAAACGGTATTTTTAATACAAATAATATAAGAACTTTATAAAAGAATGAAATTGAAAGATATATTTTATACGTTTTGTATAATAATATATTTTAAATAAATTTCGTTGATTAAAAATATGATAAATTTTCTTTAAGTATTTAAAAACTGTGGGAATCAGGATAAGATAAGTCCAAAACCTATGAATAAAATTAATTTTGTTATAAGTAAGCAATAAAATGCTTAACATCAAATGGATTAGGCGCAAAGTATTAATGTCAAAGTTTTTTTATCATAAATCTTATTGATTAAAAATTTTTTATCATATTTATTTAAAAAAATTTCGCAAAAATTACATTCTTTCCTTTTCCAGATAAGATAAGATGTGTAAATTTAGAATTATTATTAAACTTGTTTTAAGAAATGTCTCAAACAAGTGCTTTTCAATAAAATATTAATTAATTTTTTCAACATAACTGTTATTAATTTATATTTGTTTTTCTTTGAATAAGTAAAAACAATTGAGCAATCTACCTTGTTTTTTTCAGTTAAAATAAAATTATATGAAAATATCGTTATTTAATTTATACTTGTTTATATATAGAAAAAGAACATAACAACGTACTTAAAATTAAGTGGACTTTTTAAAATAAGTAAATTTTTTTTTCACATTATGATTCTTATTCTATTACAGTTTAATTATGTATTTAATCTGAAATTGAAAATAATAAATAATATTATTCTTTTCTATTAACTCCAAAAATAAAATTAAGATATTATTATTATTTATGAATACATTTTCATTTTTTATTAATTATATGAAAGTTATGAAATATAAAATTCATTGCATGTGTGGCTTACTTTTATTTATTATTATTATTTTTGATACTCTCATACCTTTTAGTGTACATTACTAAGTACAACAAAATGATAAATATATATGCACTCCACAAAGCCTTTTATGCAAATTTATAGATTCTTACAGTTTTTAATTAAATAAATTAATTTGATGGTGATACTTAATTTATAATTATCAAATTATCTCATTAAATTCTATTTTTAAAAATAATTCCTCTGTTATTTGGGAGATTAATGTATTCTAATAAATCCAAAATATATAGCTAAAAGAAGGATATTATAATATAAAGGAGCAAACGAAGATGACAATAGTGTCTTAGCTTACATGTTTGAAAAATAATATATCAATTGAAAACAATAATATTAATTATTGTCAAACTATACACACTTGCACATCCTGTGACTCTAACTATAAATTTAATTTAAAAAATACGAATTATGCCAAGTAGATTAAACTGTAATTCAAAAGTCTTATTCAAATAATAACATAAATCTAAATTACTTTTCGTGAGTTAAAGTCCCATCAGTTGTTTTATTGTAATTAAACCTAAAAGAAAAATTAAAGTTTTAAATAAGTGTTTTTATTATTTAGTGCTGTTTAATAAATATCTTTTTCATTAAAAATAATCATATATAAAAAAGTTCAGTTGTTTCAACTACTATATGTTTATTATATGATTTTAAAGTATGAAACGCTTTTACACACACAGGCAATGATTTAATGAATTAACTTCTAAATATCTATATAAAGATGTTGAAAACTTTTAAAATATTAATCTACACTCGTGTCTATAAATTAAGGATAATGCTAGTTTAGGCAAAGAAAAAATCAGAAGAGCAAAGCAAATGTGCTTTTTGGTAAAGTCAATTCATAAAACAAGAGGCAAAGGCCAAAAACGGTGCTAAATATTTCACATCATTAATAAAAATTGTGATTCTTTTACTGCCTGGAGTAAACGTAAAAAAAAATCTATTCACAAAAAACAATATAGCATGGTTGGTATGAGGAATAATACATAGTATGCCCCCCAGACGATGCAATACAGGCCGTATAATGGCTAGGCATGCTGACTATCAAATTATACATACGAACTTGGGAAATATTATACCACTCATCAAGAAATGATCTCCGAAGTTCCGATACACATGTGGGAGGTGTTTGATGGGCTGAATTCATCGGCCAAGCATGCCCCATACATGTTCTGTTGGATTCAAGTCCAGAGAGTATGCTAATCACAGTCCATACGGATGATATCCTCCAATTGAAGGCGTTCGTCTACAATATTTTCATGGTGAGGACGGGCATTGTCATTCATAATCAGAAATTCTGCATTCATGGCATCCCGAAACAAACGTACATGTTGTTACAGAAAGACATCCCGATAAATGTAGCCTGTTATGATTACATTCTGAACATATAGGTTAGTTCTGGGGGCCAGAATAATTCCTACACAAACGAGCAATCCTGCACCACCGTAATGGTGTCATTCAGTGGTGTTCTCTTTGTGGTAACAGGTGCTTGTCCCTCTACATATAAAAGTCCGATGAGAATCAAACTGAAAGTTAAAACTGGATTAATCGGAAAACTTCACATAAGACTACTGTTGCGGTTTCCACAACGAATTCTCTCTACTTCAGGCTAACCACAGGCGAAAGTGAGTTGCTGTAAGTTGAACACATCTGACATGTCTATGAGAATATAGACCAATATGCCCTAAGCGTCTTTACGCTGTCTGCCTGTCTTGAAACTGTCGTACTGGTAGCTGAAGAGAGATGACCAGACAAGTCTTATGCTGTGCTCTATTTCTTTCGACAGTAACTGCAAATACCGTTCCTCATTTGGCGTTGTAACTTGGGGTAGACCTGTGCTGTAACGTCTACTCACATTACCATCATCTTGGAACCGTTGTCAAAGACTGGAGATGGTACTGTGGGCAATTCTAAGTTTCTCGGATACTTCCAGCTGGGTACGCCCACATTCCAGGCATCCAATAATTTTACCTCATAAAACGTCTTCCAAATGCTTCATTTTTACTCTAACTATGCGGTTATTGAACTGAAGGACTCTTAAATCGCTTTTGAACAATTTTATTTCTTTGCAATCATTATTGTTATAGCCTTCTTTTACACTCGCGTCATTGTTACGTACTATCGACACCATCTGGTAGTTTCTTGTAATTTGCATAATATTATTCAAGATGTGTGTGATAGTTCTACATGAGAAATTTTTGTGTTCTATTTCTGTGCGATTTTGAATTATCCTTAATTTATGAATATGAGTGCAATAAAATTAGCCACTTTAATATTGACATTTAAGGAAAGTAAAATATTTTGGCATAAAACATTCTTTTAATTCAATTTAAGATTTACGAAATATAATATTAAAGATTCTATTAAAGTATGGAATAATTAAACGAATATTTTAACTGGATAAAATAAATCAGATTATCAATAAAGTATTTCAAAATCGGTGCGATGCAAAGGCTTGATACATATCACTAAATGTATTTCAAATTAAAAAATTATCAAACAGTTTATTTGGTGAGACATATATTTTCTTATCCATGAGAAATGATTCCTTAATAATTTTTGCACTTTTCGATCTCAAAATTGATTATAATTAGGATTATATATATTGTTCTGTGTTGATCACATGTGTTGTGTGCTTGATTATCCTCGTCTCCACATACTCTTTACCCTTTGGTATGACAACCATATTCCTCATCAGTGAAATTATATTTATCACATGTGCCTTAATCTGAATAATGTGCTTTAAATTAATCTGCATGAATTTTAAATATTACCAATAAATCATCATTTACGGTGGAAAATAATATTGTTGCAAAGCACACAGGAACAGCAAATGAAAAGCATTGATTGAATTAAATATACAACCAATCAAAATACCATTGCCACTGAAAGTTTTATCCTCAGCCAAATTTTCTCTTGGCTGAGCTAATAAAATTGCTGCATAGTTTCACATGCATAGTTATTCACATTAATTTTGCGTAACAGTAATTTTGGGATTTATTTTCAGTTATAATCCCCAAAGCTTAATTAATGCCCTTTCCTGACATTAAAAAATGTAAGTCTTTTGTCTATTAGGACCTTCCATAAAATTTTGAACACGTTCCTATTTTCGAAATAATTTTCTCTCATTACAGGATCCTTTCTTGAAGTGTCATTTAATAGTATTTCTCTTACTTCATGCTAATTTATTACTTGATTTTGAATCTACAATTTTTTTAATTTTTTAATTAAGTTTTTTTTAGAATAAATTTGATACAGATTTATCTTTATTTGTCTATTCTCAAACGTTAAAATTCAAGACAATAAAATATGATATCAAAAGTCAATATCAAAAACCAATGCCAACAAATAAAGGACACCAAAATTTGAAACAAGCAAGTGCATCTATGAAAAAAAAATATCTTGAAGGACAGTTGAAAAGAATAATCTCATTCTGCAGTAGTAATTATGTACCACAAACTTTGTTATTTTTACGGCATCCCAAAACGAAAGAAAATCAGTTTTTCTGGAAATTAACAACTATATTTGGTTATTAAGAAATAATCATTATTTCGAAAAACATAAATAGATTTGTAATTTTATTTTCCTACTTGTTAATGCTCATTGGATCGTCAGCACGAAAAATATCGATGTTATTTAATTTTCATGGAAGACGTGATAAATCGCCAAATCATATAGAATAACTACCAAAAAACCTTAGGCACTTCATCTTCCAATTCTTATCTTCCATGTTTAAGAAGCTGTCTGATAAAACAACATTTTTTTCTAACTAAACTTTCAAAAATATATTGGAATTTATGAATTCACTGAATGAAGAGAATGATGTCATTTCATTTCAGGAAAAAGTGTATTGCCTCGCATTTGAATTTACATAAAGGAATATGAAATGCAACTTTATGAAAAGGAATATATTTTGAAATGAATTTGAAAAGTTGTAATCAGAAAAATATCACTTGTGAAACAGTTTTCCATTATTTACAGAAATTTGCCACCAAATTCCATGGTGAAAAATTCTATGGGAAAGCTTACCGCTTTATGTATCAGCAATCGCGGTTCACAAAAACAAACTATATACAAGTAACATATCGTGATAATAATCTTGTTACCATTTTGATTGCGAGAGCGGTAAAATCCAATTATATCCCAATATTTAAATTCTTAGAATAAATATAAAATCTTTATTTTATAATAGTTATATGTCCATTTCCGATTTTCCATATTGATTTCTATGGGTGTGAATGAAATAGTTGGATATGCAAAAGCATTTCATCATTTAAAGCAATTTCAAACTTTTTTAAAGAGTGCATTTAGTTAATTTTGCTATGTCCAATAGCAATCTGAAGTTTTAAATTCAACTCTAGTAATATATAGGAATCACCTTGAATAATACTTAACGAAAAGGGCAAAAATGCAAAATTGATGATTATAGTGTTCACAAGCTTTACCATTCACTCATTAGAGCGCGAAATAAATATTATTGCAGCCATTGTAATAACGCTCGGAACAATATTTTTTGTTATCGCTTAAAACTTAAGATCCTTACTGATCCGCTGATAGTCACCTTCCCTTAAAAATGCTCAAGTTAGTTTAAAATTTAATTGATGTCCTTCGGTTTTTAATTGCATAAATTTTTTAGATCTGTTAGTCTTATTATTATAAGTTACTTTTTTCTTGAAGGACAAACGTTTACAAGAACAAATCTATGTTATTTGAATAACCAAAATTTAACATTTAAACCATAATTTTTTTTATTCATTTATTATTATTATTTTTTTTTTTTTTTGAAAATTTTTAGAAGGAAATATAAAAGAAAAGAAGAATATTGTACAAAAAATATCATTGATCATTTGGTAATTAATTTATAAATTTCTCCAAAAGGTTTATAATTAAAACAATCTAATTATTATTCTAACAATTAAATAAATAAATATATATATACACAAAAAATACGCACAATCATAGTGTGTAAGAAAATATTTCTAGATTATTTTACTATCCTTTTATGTATAATGGCAAGATATTACTTTTCAATAATATGAAATCTCCGAATATTATTTCTGTCTACATATTTGTGACAAATAAATTGTACATTTATTGTAAAACATCTTGCAGGTAAATTAATTATGAATGGAAAATTAGCTTTATTAGATTTTATAATTATATTATAACCCGTATTGACTTGGTATGTAATAGTAGAAGTATCTCATAAGCAACTTTATAGTTTCTTTTTTATACAAATAATGGTGAATATAATGCGTCTTAAATCACTTTAAACAGTATTTTCCAAAACAAATGAGGCCTTTACTGAATCCTATACTATATAAAAATTCTATATTATAAAATCCTCAGTACACATAAGATTTACAGGAAATATAAGGGTGTATATGTGATAAATAATTATCTCTTATATTTGTCGGTCATTTAATAAAAACAAAAAATCTAAATCTAAATAAATTTTTAATCGATGCATATACTAGAAATATTTTAAATTGCATTATTTTTATGGATAAATATCACAAAAGAAAGAATAAATATAATCTTTTTTAAATAAATTACAATCCATTTATTAATATTCATTAAAAAATTAATACCAAACTGTTTGCTATAGATGCAAATAAAAAGGATTAATTTAAGTATAAGGAAGCAACAAGGTTACTTTTTAATTTGAAAGAGAAGTGACTAAAAAAACTTCATTCATTTTCTCTTCGTCAGCACTTTAACAATTAAAAATTAAATTTACGCTTTTTATTTTTAATCAAGGTTCTTTATCATTATAATATGTATTTGTTAGAAAAATACTAGGAACATTTTACACTGCTGATGAAACATAATATTAAATTATATCAAGGTTTCAGGAAAAGAAAATACTTTCCTTTTAAGATGAAGAAAAATGATGCATGAATTCATTTCCTTTTAAAATTATTATTCAGAACATATTTAAATTATTCATTCTTATTATTTAAGAAAGCTTAAAATAAATTTAAAATTTCAAAGCTACTGATTACTAAGGAAATATTTAAAGAGCAATATATTTTACGCATTTCAAAAACATTTCTTTAAAATAAGGTATATTTTAGTTAATTATTATTTTGTAAAAATTTTACAAAATTTAACGGTTACTCTATTTTATATATGCTATATCGTTTTTTGATGCAGTTAAATATTGATTCGTTTTATATCTACAGTTTAAAGACTGAAAGAGTTTATTTGATACTTTGAATTTAAATTTGCCTAAATTTCAGTTTAAGTAATTGAATATTCCACATTCCAGAGCAGTATTCTTAAGTAAAAAAGAATTGTAGAAGAAATTGTGTATATATATAAATCATTTTTTGAAATATATATATATATATATTTCAAAAAATGATTTTTTTTAATAAAGCTACAATTTTGCAAGGCAGTTAAAAATTTATAATATTTCAAAATAAATTGCTTCTAAAAATGTTATTTAAACTATAAACACGAGCAATAATTCCAAATGGTTTCAGTTTTAAGGTATGTTTAAAACTGACCATGATGGTGATAGCCTGTTCTATTAAGGAGTCATCATCATAATTTCTATGCTATAGTAGTAAACTTGTTTACTGATATCATGTGGTACGCACAAAAGCGGCAGCGATCCCAATTTTTCTTCTGGTAAAATGATACCATATGGAATATTTGACGAAATCTAAGGATATTTTACATGGTTCGTGTTTTTAAATCACAAAGATCTATTTCCAACTACCATTTAACAAATTACCATAAACTTATACAGTGTTGCAATGTTCAAAAGGGGCTGAAATGTCCAGATATAAATTTGCCATTGTTGATTGGTAATGGTCCTTTAAAAATTATGAAATGGAGTATTGCTTCAAAAGTAATTCTTCATTGATAAATAAAACAATGTTTATCAAGATTGAGAAATTACAAATTAAAATGAGTTGAACTCTTTTCAAATACTTATAATTTACAAAAGTCAGCTTTCGACATTTGCTTTTATTGACAAGGTACAATAACTATTTTAAATGATTAAAAACGCTAATTATCTTAAAAGATGTTTCATCATTGAATCTTATTTTTATACTTATCTTCAAATTAAATTAAAAAAAATATTGAAAATTAGGAATATATATATGCTATATATATATATATATATATATAATATAATAAATTATATTTATTAAGAAATTCCCACAGCTCTTTAAATTGGAGCTGCTAAGTGAATATTTGGGGAAGATTTTTGTACATATCAACACTTGATTACTAGAAAAGTTTCATATTTCAGGCCAACAAAGGGTAGAATTAATTCTCAAGCTTTTATCATTATATTACACTAAGCAACAAGTATTTACTTACAGTTGAGAGGTTTATTTTTATTTGGTGACATAACTTATTGAATAAATGCTAGATATCTCTTTTCGGAAATTTTAAAGAAATGATAATGATGAAACATAAATTATTTCAAATTTGTTCATTTGGTTAAAAATCAATCACTTATTGTTTTATAGAAAAGTGGAAATAATTAATACGAGGGAATTTTTTCCATTTTATTAGCTTTAAAGAACATGATACACGGAAAATGTAGCCTATTATTAGTCCTTAAAGCAATCACTTTCGTCAATTTGCACTTTCTGTCAGTTTGTCTAGAATTGTACAAACCCTTTGCGGTAAAACTCAGAGACTTTGGATACAAAAATGTCCTTGAGTACTTAGCAGAAGTCTGCTTCATTGGTGAAGAATTTTCCACCAAGATGATTATCCAGAGACTGGAAGAGGAAGTAATCTGATGGTGCAAGGACAAATGAGTAAGGAGAATAACACATGGTCTCCAAACCATGTCGCTGCATGGTATTCCTTTCAACTAATGCGACATGAGGCCTCACATTTTAAGTCATGAACATTAAAACCTTGTGATTAACCAATGCAGGCTCTTTTTACAGCCATGCATGTTGCATAGGTTGTAGCCACTGCTACTACAGGTTCTCATTTATCTCTTGCTCCATTGGTAGCTGACCATCCATTGATGATTAATCCACCAGTTCATCAAAGAAGTACAAATCTCCTGATATGAATTTATGAACTCAATGAATAGCCTAAAGTTCAATCACAGCACTTCATTCACACCAAAATACTTGACATAATTGGGGCTTTGATGCAGTAGTTTAGAATTACCCTTTGAAGTCGTAAATCAAATAACATTGAATAAGCTACTTTGACACGTCCATTTCTCTTTCATAAGATACGAATTACAATTGATGAATGTGCTCTGTGGATCTGCTTCAATAACAACAGGTATTCCTACTCCCGACTGACTGGTGCCTCAACCACGTCATACCAAAATTATTTA
Organism: Latrodectus elegans; assembly: GCA_030067965.1. Classification (NCBI taxonomy): domain Eukaryota; kingdom Metazoa; phylum Arthropoda; class Arachnida; order Araneae; family Theridiidae; genus Latrodectus; species Latrodectus elegans. The sequence goes on from CM057814.1 coordinate 118,589,523, forward strand.
TTTAAATTATTGATTTGCTTATTTTCTCTACCTTCAATGGTAATGTGAAAACAAAAACAATTATCACCTTATAGTTTTTTCCGAAAATAAACAGAATAATAATAAACAATTCACCAGATATAAGGAATTAAATCCTATTTCATGCAACTAATACAGAAAATATTGTTTAGCAATTATGTATAATTCTTTAAATACTCAACTTCTTACAATATTATTTTATATTTATATACTTATACAAGTATAATGATATATTAAAAAATAAAATACTCCATATTATATAACTGACAAAATTTTTAATATTAATTAAAATGATCGCATGTTACTCGAATTAACTGCTTCATTTCAAAATGTTAATTCAAAAGCGTTCATATTTTCATCAATATTTTTATTTTCATTTACCTAAAAATCTTCATTTTCTCTATTTCCATATTCTCTATCTCCAACTGAAGACACAATATTTCATAAATAGTGAAAACATACACTTTTGTATTATAAAAACTCAACATTTCATGAATACATTTATCTTTGTGAATTAGATGTCACCTTATGTAGAAATCTTTAACAGTTAATTTTCATTTCAAGTAAAAATAAACACATTTTTTGTCTTCAATTATTTAAAACTTGTTTCTACTAAATTAAAAACCAAACTTTCCTGAAAGAAATTAATTAAATTAAGGTTTCAGCTTCTGTCACATTTTCCTATCTAAAATAGGCTTATGTTTGTAAATGCACAAAAACAATTTTTGCCTTATTTGTATCTCAATTTAAAAGATTTTTTTTATTTCTAAAAAATATTTAATTTATATCCAAGGAAATTTTCTCAAGTAATTAGATGAAAATGTATTCATTCATTAATATTCCAAACGAGTAAGAATAAGAATATATATATATATATATATATATATATATATATATATATATATATATACATATACATACATACATACGTATATATATATATATATATATATATATATATATATATATATATATATATATATATATATATATAAGTTTAATTTATTAAACTCCTGTTTTCTAAGAATCATTGATGAAAGAACATGTGTTTCCTCATTGGTGTTCTATAAAAAAGCAGTCAAAGTCATGTGATATTTTTATATGTTTTAAGGTGAGAGATGATCACGTAGTATGGCATTTTAAGTTTTATAGTGTATATGAGAAGGAGTTACAAACTTCTATCCTAATATTCACAAGCATTTTGTAAAGAAATCTTTTGAATGTGTATCATTGATTATGATGAACGTGATATAGCACGTCTTTCTTATCCTATGATATTATAAATCAAGAAGTTAGATTAATTTTTACGCCTATTCAACCATTATGTTATCCATCCAATACTGCTGTACAAGGAAATGAGAATTTCTTCCTCCCAAGGAGATAAATCTGTAGTTTTTCATAATATTTTAGGTATGAAAAGAATAAGAGAAGAAGTGTTATCATTATAAATTATGAAAATATTTTGCTGCACTAAATCTCAGAAATATATCTTAAATATTAGAAATATATTATAATAACTAAATACAGAAAATTAGTATTCAAAAAAATTTCGCGCTTCAACACACATATTTTAGTTACAATATTTTAAAGTTGAGGAGCATATGTTGTGAAGCTCAAATGTCGATTTGCAGTCTTAAAGTTACAATAGTATTTAGTATACTCAGTTTTACAATATCAACTATTTTACCGAAGACTATAGCTGTATCGCGTTTAACTCCTTATTATTGAATAATACAAAACCTAATTTTCAGGAAAGTACCAGTTTCATATCCAAATGATTTTCCAATGTTTTAAGGACATTATTATTCAATTTCGAATATAATAATGTTGACTTTCTCATATACATATTAACTTGCATCTTTAAGATATTCTATATTAAACTAGTTCTGGTATGAATACCTCTTTGTTCTTTTTTTTTAAATCTAAGCAAATGTTAGTTCATAAATTCAAATGTTCGTAGGAGTGTTAAAATGAGTATAGATGAAGGAATTGGTCAGGATTAGGATTTTTATTAATTTTATTTAAAAACAATAGAATTTAAAAAGTAGTAAATAGTAAGTACGTAAAAGTATAAGTAAGTAAGAGCTGACAGTCAATCAAGCTCCATTTTCCTCAGTAGTAAGAGGCATAATGATATGTTTAGAAGGAGGGCGCTGCTGTTCGAATTTCTCAGCTTGTGTGTCAACAACAAGAATTAGATTTTCTGTTTGCATAAATACCTGTTTGTTGTTATAGATACTTCTTTCTTCTATGATTAAATCTAAGTTAGAACTTGATTTTCTCTTTAATAATAAAGTATCAGTTTTTCTAATAATAACAAACATTCTTCATTGATATTCTTTGTACATCTCAATAAAAATAGTTATTGCTATTCTTAATCAAAATGTTCTATGTATACTTGCTTGATCACGTAATTTAGGTTAAAGTGTAAAGCATTTACTACACTAAATTTAAAATTTCATTAAAAAATCAGGTTTTAAACATATTATCTATCTATTTATCTATTATATATATATATATATATATATATATATATATATATATATATAAATATATATATATATATAGATAGATAGATAGATAGATAGATATTAAGATTTATATGTATACAAAAATTAGAAATTTTAAATATGAATTTTTGCATTTTAATAAAATTTTACAAATGAAATTTTTACGTGAAGGAATACGTGTATTTTATCGTTTACTGCATATATATTTCATGTCTGTAACAAATATACAAATGTAAGTATTTCAACTCCTTTAGAAAATAAATGCTAACGTAAATACATCATATTATTTTTTTATTTAAATTTGAAGCAACTAAAAGAAATTTGATAAGATGAATTGCAAGTAAAACTGGCTTTCATTTATTTGAGCCAAATGACACTTATATTTGTCATTAACTATTTGCTAAAGGTTTTTTATTTTTAAGAAATTTTGATTGGAGTTGAACAAATAAGATGAACATTCTGTAAATGGCTTAATTCCTGTCTTGAAAAGTAGATGTCACATTTCATATTAATATTATTGCTTACGTTTATTTGTAGGCACAAATAGAAGTTTTATTTTCACATGTAATTGAAGTAATTTTGCTTCAATAATTAGCTTTTCTTAGATAATAATACTTTGCAACACATATTTACAACAAATCCATAATAACTGACTTTCATAATTTTACATTTATAATTAACAAAAATGATTGTTTAACAAATATTTATGTAGTGTGTGTGTGTGTTGTCAAATATTTAATTATATTTAAACTGTATACTGTGAATATTTATAAATAACTGATAGCAATTTTTTCAAGTAAGAAATTCTGTCTGCTGAGCTTTGAAACTTTATTAAAACAATGAATTACAATGGCAGAATTGCAAGGTAATAACGCACTTCTTTCTTGATGTTAATAAATTTTTAAAAGAATGAAAATATTATAATATTTTACTCACATTTATTTATTTTAGGAAATGAAAATGATCCTATAATTAAAAGTAAAAATTTCTGAATTAAAACAAAAAATGTAGATAGATTGTGGGGTTGTATAATCGCCACAAACTTTCGCCTTACTGATTTTATCTTTTAGAAAAAATCAGCGAAATGATAATATATTGTTTAAAATTCCTTACCTTAGATTCTTTTAGTTAAGTGTATAGGACATTATACAACATAAAAGTATGATTGTCCTTTTTTCTAAGAATGAACACTTCCGGAAAATTGTTTTTTCATTATAAATCTTTACACATTTTTCTTATGTAAACTCTTCTATGTTAGAAACAATACATGCTTGCTTTTGCACATATCATTGAAACTGATTATTTCTACTTCAAATTTAGATTTTCTTAAAAATTTGGGATTGTCAAACATTTACATAATTTCATAACGTTTTAGCACTAAAAATATAATATGCATTTCACAAAATATTTTATATTTAATATAATATTACTATTACTTAGACTTTCTATTTTCATCATGATTATTTCAGTAATAAGTTTGAAATATTTCATTTACTTTAAATATCTTTTTAAAAATTTTAGTCTGTAAAACAGCTTCAGTAATGAAAAGAAAATTTTGAAATTTCTTACAAGAGAGCAACATCGCTTAATAAACTCACATATACATGTTTTAATTAAAAAATCTTAATGTGAAAACATTTCAAACCTTGGGTTCATTATATATTATATCAATAATCTAGGAAAATTTTAAGCTTATAAAAATTGAAGACTACAAAAATGCTTTGTTCATCGCTGAACGGTAATGAAATAAAAAAATTCATTTTTCAAACTGTTATAAAATATATTCTGCACTTCGGTTTCTTAAGTGTGATTTAAAATGTATTCTATCTTACTTGTTGCTAGTAATAAATACAGCAACCATTCTCCAAAATTAACAAAACGTTTTAAAAGCTAAGACATTTCATACTTATAACCTTTCATACTTTACTTTGCATGCTTTACATACTTTACTTTACTATTCATACTTTGTACACATACCTGAACGTTATGTGTGCAAATTCTAACTGAATTCTAGAGTTTTCTGTCTTTCTTTTCCATGCAAATATCTATTTTACTTTTTTAATAGAACATCCAAACAAACTCAAGTTTAATATTTTATTGCATTTGAATTCTTAATACCATACTTATACTTGTCATTTTTATGCTTTATTTCTTTACTAAACATTGTGAAACTATTTTTGACATCTTACACAAGTACTTTATTAAACCCTTTTGTTTCTTGTGCTTTTTTAAAGTTAATTGTACATTACTATTTGATATGAAATCTTTCAATCGCATTTTGAATCACTCAGTACTGATAACATTGATGTATATCTTCTTTTTCATAAGCATAATAGCCTTTTGCAGATAAAGTCTAACTCGCAGATCCCCTCCCATCTGACAATGTCAGGGGCCAAGACCCACCATCGATTGACTCCCAATTTCATGAGGTCCTTTACAACATCATCCAGCAATTTTGAGAGTGGTCACCATTTTTTCTTGTTCCTCCGGGAAGATTCTTCTTTTTGGCAGGCTCAGCATCTGGCTTTCTGTAGAGATGGTGTGGATATTTAATGCATGAAGGATTGAATGTTCTTATAATTTCAGTCACAACAAGTGGATCACATTTTTTGCAAATCTCATCGTTCTATAAGATTCTCCTTACGTCACCTCTTTAACTAGTCAAAAACTTTTTCTTGGCATTTTTCTGTCAAAAATTAACAGTTTTTCTTCCTTTGTTTTGTTGAGGGTCCAACATTCACTTCTATATTTAACAATGGGTCGGATTAAAATTTTATAATCACTTAACTTTGTCTTTACACTGATAAATTTTGAAATGAATAAAATTATTGCATATATCTACTTGAAATGTTTGAAACAATAATTTGCTTTTTTAATTCACAAGTGATTTTTAAGCATAATATTCCCAAATGATTTGAAAGAAACACAAGAATTTAAAATAGCTAGATTTTTTTATTTTTATTACTCGAAAAAATAAATGTCATTAGTTCACAGTCAATTTAGTATGATATATATATATATATATATATATATATATATATATATATATATATATATATATATATATATAAACAGAAAATAAAAACAGAAACGATAAACAGTTGGCTATATTTTGCTTTACAACGTAAACTATGTTATAGTTAATCAATTTCATTTTTCTACACACAGAACAATAAGATTTGATGATTCAGCTATCGATGATAGTATCACTATAACCGGTAAAAATGTGATGAGAAATTTTCATTATACAGAATAAATATTTTTTTGAGAAAATGAATTCTGTTTTATATTTTTATGAGTGTCTCTGAAGAACATTTCTGCGAAATAGATATAGTTTCTGAGAAAAGTTTTGAAGCCGTCTATTTCACTGAGCAAATCATGCTTTAGAAATAAAGATAAAATTCAAGAATTTGCATAGCAAATTCAACAGACAATTTACATTTTAAAGAAATTCTTCTTTTCAATAAGAAATCGCATCAAATATATAAATTATTTTTCTCCCTGATCAACTCGCTAGTTGACTCGTAATGGATTTCATCTACATATAATAAGCATCGTGAATTTGATTGAATATAAGGTGAATCCTGTACTTAGCATAAAATATAATTACAGAAAAAGGACGTTGACTCACGTGAAAATAAACATAAATGTGTTTATTTTAGATCCAAATAAATCAATTGTTTTTTTAATTGATCTAATTATTTCCAATTCTACTTTAATTCAATTTTAAATGTTAAAATATAATATTGGTGCCACAGTAAACAGATATTATATATACTATATACTGTGTATACAGTATATAATGTTAGTGCCACAGTATGCACCACCAAATACATTGGTGCAATCAAATTGTAATTTATTTTAAAAAAGTCGCCGTAAATGTGAAATTAGTAGACGGTTTAAAAAATTTTGCTTAACTGAAATACAAAAATGGGCAGGTTGAAATACAAAAAGGGGAAGTTCATACGTTGAATACTTCCGATGTACATTAACAATGCAGTCCATCATTTAGGACATGCTATTATAATAGAAGTAGCACTCACGAAAGATTCCACGTTCGATTCCAGCTACAATTAAACAATGATAGGATAATTTCTGCAGATACAACTGCTAGAGCGGGTGTGCCCGGATTTTCAGTATATCAACATTGCCCATTATCTATTGGAAGCAAACAATTATGAGGTACATAATAAAAGGCCTTACATTGGTCGCGGCTACAAGACTGTAAATTTTGCTGAGTTAAAAACCCATTACGTATTTATTTTTTCTTTTAAGCCACTATTTTTTGTACATTTTGTTTAATGTTTTTAGTATCTGTAAACTGTAAAACAAGATTATCATCTTCAATATAAATGCACTTAAAAATTGTAAATTTGCTTTACATTTTCTTTGATTTTAATAAAGTGATATCTTTCAAATACATTTCTTATAATTGTACAGAATAATAATTAATTCTAAATATTTTTTTAATTTGCAATTTAAATAAAAATGTATGAGTTTTTTAATATCAAAAGAAATTTTTATCGTTAATTATGTTACATTAACTATTAAAACTGCACATAAAAATAGAAATACCTCTTTTTTCAGTAATAGCAAATAAAAGAAATCCCTACAGAATTAATATCATATTTTACATTTTAATTGTTATCACAATTCGAAATATTCTAATTCTTGATAAGTGCATAAAATATAGCATAAATTTTACAGAATGTTAAATCAAACAAAAACTAAAAACTTGCAAGCAAAATGGATATAATTACTAAAATAACAAATCCAATTAAGTAAATTTTGCTAAGAAAGTAAATAATGATATTAAGTCATTTTGAATGAAGTTAAAGGAATAAATACAAACTAATTTTCAAATCGTGAAAAATTAACATGATATATTTCCTACGCATTAAAATGCATATATATTTTTTATGTATTAAGACGCTTAATAAAATTAATTCACATGTGTAAGATGTATCTAAAAACTCAAACTTAAGAACTTAGAAAAACTAATGTATTTTTTGAAAATGATCATAAGTATAAGCAAATATTTTCTAAGAGTATGAAAATATTACATTGAATTGATTTACAATTCTGATAGTGTAATTCTGTAAAATATAGAAGAAATCAATAAAATAAATTTAAAGTTAAAATCATTAGAATACTTGTATGTTTACTTCAGATAATTTTAGATGATATAATTACTCTTATCAGTTTTAAAAATATTTAGCCTCAAATGATTTAATTTCAGATTCGTTATAAAACCTAAATTGTAATCATTTCTTATTAATAATTAAAAATATTCTGTAATTAATATCAAATATAAACACTTTATTCCCATATCAAATATAAACACTTTATTCCCATATCAAATATAAACACTTTATTCCCATATCAAATATAAACACTTTATTCCCATACTAAAGGCAACGGAGCATTTAAGATGGCAGTAATAAATGCATCATAACAAACTTGTTAGAAAATTTAAAATTAAAAATTAATTTTTACGAAGTTATGGTATAAATTATTTATATATTTAGGCATTATAGAACCTTTAAATATATGTTTTTTTATTTAATTTATTGTTTTAATATGCAAACAAAAATCGAATTAAAGAAAGTAAATTCTGAATTTATGGAACATTTTAACTTAATTAAACATTAAATTCGTAATTTAAAAATTTTAGTTAATAAATGTTAGTGTCGCTATAAAACATGTCTTACTTTAAATCATACAAAAATTGTTGCTACATGTATACACAACAATATTTAAATAAGAATCAAAACTGTAACTGCATTTTGTAGTTATATTAAATAAATAGCTAGCCATATATATGTCCAGATATTTTTAGTCTTGTAGCTTCTATTTGTAATATAAAATGGGTAAATTGGTTTGGAAAAAATATGATTTAGGGAATCAGTGCTATTTACTTGCACTGTTTTTTAAATTATCTTTACTGTTTGCTATTTTTTCTTCATGTAACGCGAAATAAAATCATGCTCTAAGTATAAGTTTAAAACGATTCTAATGAGGAGTAGAATGCATAAAAAATGCCATCAGTTATGAAGTTGTAAAATATAAATTCATTTCCCTAGTGATAAAATATGTTTCCTATCAACAGCGTATTGGGGAAAGTGTAAACACATATATTATAAGCAATATTTTTTCAAAAATCTAAAGGAAAACAATAAATGTTTTTGTTTTGAAAAATAATAATAACACAGTTGGAGTGCAGATAAAAAAAGTTACAGTAAATATGTTTTTATCAGTTTCAAGTAGTAAGTAGTAATACAGATGAAACTTTTAAGCAAAAAAAAGTATCTTCACACTTCTCTCCAGAAGGAAATATCACCATTTAGTTTAAAGGTTTTAATTCAAATCAGATTTAGATATATTTCAAACTAATTCGAAGCATTTGTATGATATATTCGTAATGCAACATAGCACTTATTAAGTTTGTAAGAGATGAATATACTGATTCAAAATTCCTTTCACTTGATCTTGTGGTTCTTTAATCAAACCCGGTATAAATTACCCATACATATGTATTGTGAGATTGTTTCCATCAAGAAATGGTTTAATATCTCTTCATAAAGTAAAAAATATATCACTTCATAATTTAGAGATTGAAACAATTTTTGGAGCATAAGGTTGAAGGTTCAATACCATCCCCACTTAAACAACTGGAGATGAATATTGTGTGTGTGTTTTTGGCATCCACTTCTGTTGGAATTGAGTGCTATGAAGTTTTCTGGGTCTCCTTCTATGAAAATGGCCCACTGTCTATGGAAAATCTTTCCCGAAGAAAATCTTCGCTGTGGATAGTAGAATACGATTTATATATGATATCTTAAAATATAGTAAAATATTACGACCTTGTAAGATATTAACTACAAGATTTTAAGTTGTTAGGTTCCCTATTATGTGGCGTCAAAGTAAGTAAATATAATTTTATTGTGTCCAATAATTTTAAGTACTTTTACACACACGCTCACTCATAGTGACATCAAGAAGAAATACTTTTTAAGACATTTTAGAGTGATTCTAGTCTAAACAAATTGAATCTCTATTCTATTAGATCCAAATACTCAAATATTATTAACAAATTCAAATTAAATCTAAAATCATTGCACTTAACATTTTTGTTGAGTGAGACATTTTACTTACAATCAAATAAATCAAATCAACCAGAACAAATCGTTTTCTTTGAATTCAATATTAAAAAAGATTTATTTGTGATTGAAAACAACTTATACGAATTTGATACTCATTATGTGATACTCATTAACACCCCTTAACACTCTTGATCATTTGATAGTCGTTAACATCACTTGATGTTTTTAATTTTGTGTAACTTAAAAAAATAATTAGCTTATTTTCAAAGAATTTTTTAAATTTCTTAAAATAAATTGTTAAAACATTCTGAAATAAAATATTACTAATACATTTTCCTTTAATAAACAATAAAATGCATCCTTTCACACATTTGAATGAAAAAACATGATAGGCACTTGCATGGTGCATTAACCTATACATGTTATGCGATCTACATTTTGACAATGCCAGCGATAGGAATGCTATTTTTCTTTTAAAAAGGGTAGTTCTGGATACTGATTTCTAATGAATTTTACTTCTAAATTTCTAGAAAACGTTGAAGTTTTTATTTCACGAGAATAACATATTTCCCTAATAAATGTCATTTTATAATATGTATTTTTGATGCAGCAATTTCAGCAACCAGAAGTATGTGTGAAATAAATCTGTTCTCCTCGTATAACATTAATTAAATTCAATTTTCGGTATGCAAGATATACATATCAATTAGAGATAAATTAAATATATTAATTAAGAATTAAGCGTTTTAATTCAAACTAAAGTGCTTAGTGCTTTTTTTCAGCAATTATTACTGTGTCAGTGTTATAGATTAGTAATTAATATCTTAAGTGGAATGAAGTAGAAATGAGCCAATTTATGGTTTCATTTTTAAGATATATATTTAAGTAAAAAAATATGTATCATCAGTGAAAAAAACAAGAAAAATTGGTTTTCACAAACTAGATAAATTTTTTATCACTTGAAAATTCTTTCAAAGTCGCTTAAAAATATTTTGAAAAATGTGACTCTTCTACATTAGTTGCTTACTTGATACTATAAATTCTTAATAAAGAATAACATATTATTTGCTTAAATACTTGAAAGTAAAAAGATAAATATTTTGGATGTTTACACTTAATTAAGGGAAAACATTTCATGCAAAATACATGTCAGTTTAAATTTAGGGCAGTTAGTTAAAATAAATAAAAAAAGCTATAGAAATTTTGTTTACAAAACATCAATTTTTAATTCAATAAACATTAAATGAAAGGGATATGATATTAATTACAGTCACTTCAAATTGTAACACATTTTTAAATATAGGATTGTAACGCAGAAAAAGCAGATTCATACTGAAATAAAATGCGAAAATGTATATAATTCATTTGAAATTTCTTAAAAACTCGAAAATTTACGATCTATTAATTAACAAGTTTTAATATTTTTTAAAAACTCTGATTAAATTAAGTATTAATAATAAATTAAATAATAAAATAAGTAAAGCTTTTTTGTTAAAATGCATAGTAACTATGCTTAATAATGTTATGATAAAATTTCAATATGTAAATAAAATATACCGAATTGGGAAATTGTATGAATGGTGAGAACTTATATATTTCTTCATGCAGTCCGTTTAATATTATTTAAATTTAAATTTTTATTTGCATGACAGAGTTATTTATTATTTGCTTAAATTTTACTTGGAGAATCTTGTGTAAATTTCTAGATTTACAAGTTCAGTTTCATTCAAATAATTGAAATTAATTTCAGTTTACGATGTATTCAATTATTTAATTTATCATTATTTATATTCATTATAGATACTATTATAGGATAATAACTTTTTAATCTATATTTATTAAAATTAATTAAAAGTTCCCTCAATACATGTTTAAGAGTTTAATTTATTGATTGATTTTCAAAGAATTAAAGAGATGTATAAATTTTCAAGCAACGTTGTTTCGTATTTTGAAGCATTTGAAAGAAAATTTTTTAAATCTAATAATTTTATTATTTATTATAACTACATATAAAGGATTTAAATCTCTTATATATGTTTTTTACACACACACACACACACGCACACACACGCACACACGCAAACACACACACACACACACGCACGCACACACACGCAAACACACACACACACACGCACGCACACACACGCAAACACACACACACACACACATATATATATATATATATAGATAGATATAGATAGATAGATACATATAACTTCATTTATTATTAAAATTTTCAAACTCAAAAAAACTATTATTAGGAATATTATAGTATCATTTAAGCTTGATTAATTTTTTTATTTATAATGATGGAGAGCATGCAGAGTTACTACAAAATAAGAGCTGATCGCAATCAATACAGTGGGCAACAATTATGTGTGTCACTGTTTCCTTAAGATTGCGGTTATCCTTAGAAGTTATAAGCTGAGATTTAGCAAAAATTCTTTATATTTTACTTCTCATATCAAAAATATTATTTTGCTTGCAAGGCAGTCTAACCATAACTTACTAACTAATGATCTGCAATCATTAGACAACACGATGATTTTTCAGCAGGATCGAATATAGAGCCCACAACCTTCTTGTAAAAAAAAGAGATTTAATTTTTCTTGATTAAAACTTATATTTTCAGAGTCCTTTCACTTGCTATTTTGTTTGTATAAAATAATATATTATATCATTGAGAAAGATGAGTTAAATATGAAACTCTATAACTCATTTTATAAAGCACAATAACAATAACTTAAAATTGTGGGCAGCAATTATGTGTGTCACTAAATTTCAAATAAAAAAACATTTTTAAAATGCAGATTTTATTATTTTTATTTTTTTATTTTATTTATTTTATTTTATTTTATTTTATTTTTTTTTAACTTTTTTTTTTTTTAATTTTTCAACATATCCGTCTCTATGAAAATGCTAAATTTGGTACCAAATCTGTATTATTTATGACAAAACGTTTTAAGACTTCCCTGTGACTTTTAATTATTTGAATAAAATTTATAAGTTTGAATAATCTGAAGTTTAAGTTATATCATTAAAATCATTATGATTGTATTTTATTTGCAGAATTTTTTTCAAACATTTTTTATGATAAATTATTTTTAACTATTAAATAATTAGTTATATTTCTTATAAAGTGTATGTAAATTTTATTAAAGATTTCTAATCTCCTGATATAATGCTCTATTATCACTTCAGTAGCACTTACATCAATTTATAAAGATAAATATACTCTTAAGCATTTCAGCGGAGTGTTAATTGTACATTTAATTAAGAAATAAAATGTAGGAAAGGGTGGTGTATGATACATAAATGAGCTATAAAAGCGCAAAAGTTAAGGCTATAAATTTTACGACAGTTAAACATCAGGTGTTCTGAGTGTTCGAAAAAGGTAAAATCGATAAAAGTTTCAGAAAAAACATATATGAACTACACAAAGAGGAATAAAAGAAGGCAAACCAAACTAAATCTAAAAATACATATATATCATTTCAGTTTTATGCAAATTGTCACTAATATGTTATCTATAAAGGAACCTTAGCTGTTTTACAATATTTGAAAAGATAAAAAATGTAGCGTTTCACCATTTTAATTTTGATTGGCAAAATTAGCCCAAAAGACCAGGTGAGATCTTCAAACTTAGACTTAGATCGTATCAAACATCCTTTCCTCTCTATCTGAGTATGCACACGAGAGGAATTGCCTTTCAGCAGGGGCAAAGGACATTTCCAGACTCTCCTTGGTGTTCCGTCAATATGGCCTCCCCTGGACACATCTTAACATGCCTAAATTTGAAAAAAGACGATGTCCTTCGGACCCACCACATTTTTTAGGCATTTTAGATATTTTTGATTTTGTGGGGGTTGTCTAACCTAACTAAACAACCCGAAATAAGTAACAACAACAACAAAATTAGCTTTTTTTTAATATGTTGCTATAAAATACATTACGTATGTGACAACAAATGCAAAGAGTAATAACCCATTCACCAAGTTCAGATAAATCATAATTATGTTCAAATTAATAGAACACATTAACACAAATTTGAATAATTAATCAATTAACAAAAGTTTCAAATATAAACCTGAATAGTCAAACATGAATATTTGAAGTCAGAATTTTCCAGCGGGACTTTTAACTCTATTCAATTTATCGAAAGTTTCGTATAAGTTAAGGTAGAATGTTTGATTTAAGACAATATATATATATATATATATATATATATATAATATATAATATATATATTATTTATATATATATACTTAAGATTATAAGTGATAATTATAATAAGATTATAAGTGAATAACTAGTAAAATAATTTATTAAATTGAATTGAGTTAAATGCTATTCCTTCTCAGGTGAGAAAGTTAAAATGTAACTATATTTATAAAAATTTTTAAAACCCTTGAAGTGAAATTTCCGATAACAAGATGAAATATATAAGCTCAGAATTCTCAATTTTTAAATATTCAATTATTTTTCCACAAATCAAAAGGGATTTGCAGTTTTGATGAAATGGTGAAACTTAATGTGCATTCATTTTACTTCTGTACTTTTATTTCAATTTTAGCTTAAATGCTCATTATTGTTATCATTGAGAACGAAAATAAACTTTGACTGTATTTAAATACCAACAACTACTTGCTTATTTCCTAAAATTAACATACTCTTTCTTTTAAATATAAGTTACAGAAAATGTTCAAAACTGTTTTGGTTTATCTGAATATGAGAAATTATAATAAAGGACAAATGTCATCTGAAACTCAACATTTTACAGAGAAATCGTGTACTATTTGCAATGCGACGCTTGAAAAGTAAACAAATATTCAAATAACAATTTCGAAAGAAAAAGTCGTTGAATAATTTTCTTTTTCTTGAAAACTGGCAATATTTCATTTTTTTTCTGATTTCAAGCCAGCTTGCTAATTATTTATATTTCCAAATATATCATTAGGATTAAACATTTGGAGCATCCAATCTTTATTGTTAAGTTTTTTTTATTTTACAATAGTGCGTTTATTTACAACAATATATATATTGTTAAATGGTGAAACTCAGAAAAGTTTCAGAAAGACTTAATGTGAAATGTAAAGTAAGGTTCAAATTTTTGGTAATATATTACTGTTTTAATACAATTGTTATTTTGTTTAACATCTATCAATATAAAAAATGTACATTTTCACTATTTAATATAACTAAAATTTTTTCAGTAATCATGTTTTACTCATTAAGGCTGTTGTTGTATTAAAGAAAATTTACCACAATCTTATTTCTTACATCTATCATTTTTATGATTTCCTAACTCCTTGTTTCTGTAACAGAACAGCACTTAGGAAAATTGAGTGATTTAGTTTCTAATGACCGAAGTAATTATGCGTGGAAAGAAAAGCTTAATTTTCCTAAAAGTTCTATAAAGAAATTACTTGCTTGATTCTGTAATCAATCTTTAAATAATTGGAAAGAATATTTATATAGAACAATATGACTTTCTCTACATAATTCTGAAAAACTAAAAGCTAACTATTGAACTTTGTTTTCTTAAAACTGTATTTTACAATTGACGTCCCTTTATAAAAAACGATATAAACATAAAAATTTTTAAAAATGTAAAATTTGAAGAACTGACTATATGAGAAATATTTTAATATTTTATAAATATATTGAATGGAGTATTGACTTTGTTATATATTAACATTTCTCTTAGATTGTAAAATATTATTGTAAATAAAATTAAACTTACTTAAATTAAATTTTGTAACTATATATATTTATTTGTATCCCATTTCGCCTTTTCTCTAAGCGATTTCATCTAAAGTTTTCAGAAACTTGCATAATATTTAACATGAATTCGCTATCTCAGCATGATAATACTCACTAATATATATTCGGTTAGTGGCGAGGTTAGTGTCTCTAACTTCAAAAAAATAACTCCCTAGATCGATTCCTGGATCGGGCATGAATACTTCTTTCTCTATTTGCGTTTGTCTTTCTTTATCACTTCACTTTAGGGGCGAAGATAGCACACCCTCTGGATGCCCCCACTCTACAATATGCCAATTACTTATTATCATAGAGTCATCATAATGCATCAATATAGAGCTGAATAGAGCAAAGCCTGAGAGCAACCGGAGATTAGAAAAAACCATTTACCAATATCCGAACATGCTGTTTACTGAATAGCAGAACAATACTTTTCTTCATCAGATTTAATGTAGTCCCAATTAATGATGGCGGATCTTAAAGATAAAATTGAGTTCTATGCCTTATTAAATGACTAGATATTAATATCTAGAAAGTTACAGATTTTTCATTTCTGAATTTTTTTTATTTATTAATTGTCAGAGATCAGCTTAATATAAAAAATCTATTCCTTATATTTGTTATTTAATTAGCATAAAATATAATTTAGTAGTCTTTAATAAATGACTGTTATTAGCGAATGCAAGTAAAGAATAAATTTAAGTAAAAACATCTATTTTTTCATAGGCAAATAAATGTAAGCGAAGTGGGTGGTCTAAGTCTTTTTACTTTTTATTGAATAAAATAAATGAAAAGAATGTAAGAAGAATGTACATGAAATAATACATGTCCATTAAATTCTTAATTATTTACTTTTGGATGAAAATTATATAAAAAAGGAAAATACTATTTAAACTGAGTTTCACTTTATTTCAGAAATAACTTTTCATGTCAAAAATATTTTCAGAACATTTAAAAAATATGACAGAATTCTTCTTAGTTCGATTCTCAAGTTGTTATATTTCTTACAAACTATTTCTGTTAAATTTATCATAATGAAGTAAAATGTGTGTCTACTGCAATATAAAGAAATATAATTTTCTTTTATCAGGAAATTAAGGATACTAAGTAATCTACCGCTTGATGGAATAATATATTAAAATAAAGCTTGAACTTGATATTAACTTATTAAAAAGTTACTTTAGATTTTTACATTTAATTATTCTTATTTTCTATCTTAAATAACTGCACAAATGACTAAGTTGACATTAAGGCGTGCTTTTTGTAAAAACAGCAGAACCAGTGATTTTTTATGTATTTAAGTACGCGGTGGTTATGGTATCATAGAAGCGAAATTATGTAAATTACTATAATTTATTAACAGGGAGAACAAGTAGACATTCTAGACATGGTCTGTGCATCCATGGCTAACATAAACTTGCTAGAAGAATGGTTAGCGCTCTTGCCTTGGGTTTAAGAGTTCGTGTGTTTGAATCCCGTCTTGGATTTGGATGTACGAAATGATTTGAAATCCTTAATAAACAGTGAGATTAGCCCTCTTTAGTAAAATTTATTCCGTATAATTTTTCTTGTATAATACTATAAACATGATCTTTTATGTGTCTTAGCCGCTATCAAAGATTTAAGGAATATTTTGGCTTGATGTGTACACAGCTCCCAATTTTCTCATGAAGAAAAACATTTTGAATAAGACCATTATTATTATTTCCCATTAAAAACACACAGCAGAAATTCCTGTATACAATCTAAAGTAAAGATTATTGTAAGAAAAGCATTATAAAAACTCCTTTTTAGATAGATTTTATTCTTCGATATTTTTAAACTATGCCCTATAAACCCTGTAATATCTCATAAAAGACTTAAACAATATTAAACTAGTTTTAAATAAATTCAGAAAAGTCCACAAATAAATAATTAATTTGGTTTATTAAAAAATCACTCACATTTAGTTTCAATAAAATTTTGTATTGTCCATTGTATTTTAATTATTATTATTAATTCCATTGTATTTTAATTATTATTGATTTTTATTCTTAACGCACAACATTTTCTCAAAATACTCTGAAATCATTTAAATCCAATGTTAAACAATTGCAGTTAAATTCATGGGTTTAATTTTATTACCAAAATATTATTTGGATAAAATAATTTATAATTTTTTTAACTTATTAAAACAATGCCCTTAAAAGTAATTTGCAATTTAATAATTCAGGAAAAAAAGTTAAATGTTTTAAAATAAGATTTTTAAAAATGAATGAAATGCTCATATTCTCTTTTTGAGATTCAAATTGTTAGAAATTTAAAAGGCTTCTCATAAAAATACGTTAAATATAATTAATAAATATATTGCCCATAAATAAATATTTTCAACAATTATATGTTGAAAAAAACAATATAATAAGTCAAATTCAACAGGTTTTACAATCACTACCTTCTACTTCTGAAATAATTAATTAAATACAAGAGCTAAATTACGTATGTTCTAACATATTTAAAGCAATATATTTTCATATATATCATCTATTAACGAAACCTATATATTTGTGTTTCCGTTATATACTAGATATAAACAGTCAAGAACTCTTCTTTTCCCATAACATATTTAGTTGCTACAAATTGTGTCATAAACATTTAAAAAAAATAGTGATTTATTAAACAGGCATCACATATATTCAATCTGAATTTTACAATTAATCATAAAAAAGAAATACAATTATTGCTATATTATTCTACTTCAATTCCGTTTTCTCTTGATACCTGAATAACTTTAAAATTTACAGTGTTATAATTGAACTACGTATTCTCAAGAGATAATATTTGACAACTATTTTTTTTAATATTCAAGGAATTTTATATTTTTGAATTATATTTATCTATTTCTAAATTTTATTGTTTTTATTTAAAGTTTATATGTATGTGTATATATATATATATATATATATATATATATATATATATATATATATATATATATATATATATATATATATATATATATATATATATATATATATATATATATATATTATATATATATATATATATATATATATATATATATTTAAATCCTTAATATCCTTAATATTATTTCTAAGTGAATAAGAAAATCTCATAATAAATAAAAATACAAATAAAATGAAATATAAGATTTTATAAGTAAAATTCCTTTTTAATAGTCATTACGACAATTCTAAAAAATATATATAGCCAAAACAAATGGTTTTATATAGTTATCTGCAAACGTATGAGCTAGGGATGACAAAACAAAATTTTATTAAATATTCTTACTATTCTCTACCTGTCTGCTACAATAAGAAATCCAGGTAGGACAAAATCTTTAGATGTGTTCAGCAAATACAAAAGCTCAACAAAATGATTTTAGGGCATTTTTACTTTCGCATATGCTGCGAGGAATGTTAGTCCATATATTTTCTATCGAAGTCTTAAGACACACTTGGTTTGACGACAAGTCACTATTAGTAAGACAATCTTATATAATCACTCAAAATATCAAAATATTTCATTTTGTTTTCTTTTAATTAGGAAACCTAAATTACAATTCTAAGAATGAAAAATTTGTAGTGCTCTCTGAAATAAATTTACAATTTGCTACTATGCCTTAAGACTAATGTTCAACATTCATGTCAGACCACAAGTTGGTTATCAAGTGTGATTTATTGGGCGATTATTGTTAACATTTTTTAAGACTTAATTCTCTGTTGAGTACATATTTATCTTAAAGAGAATCTGGGTGTTTGTCTTTTCTTTGCGCTGCATTTCTGGAAATCATGAGATTTATTGAAATGTAACACAAATTTTTATATACTTGATGCCAATATTTCTTTTTGATTTTTTATCTACCATACCAGCCATTTGTAAAACGTTATTTAAGTCCATAGTTATAAAATGTATTTCATTTTAGTAGAAATATTAAAGAAATATTTTAATGTATTAAGTAATGATAGTCTTATATAACCTGAAATACGTAGATTGAATTGGTGAATATTTATCCTCAAATGTAAACCAATTCCTATTGTGGGATAATGCTTAATAAAATGCAACTATACATGAAAAATAAAAATTCTAGTGGATAGTAATTTTTTTTGTTTTTCTGCTGTTATTACAATTATAAAATTTAAAAAGGCATGTAAAGAATAAATTTTCTGATATTTTCTTTTATTTAAACAAACAAAATCTTAATGTTTTTATGTGTTAAAAAACGACCAGAACGCTTATGTCCAAAATCGTCAACATACTTTACTATATAATTAATAAATCTCATTTTTCTGTAATTGTGTAAATCCATCTTACAAAATGTTTCAATATATTTTTTTCAAAATCCTTTGAAATAAATGTTAAATTTAGCTACGAAAAAGTAAATACTGAATTAAATTCGACACAATTTGCATATAAGTAACTAAATCTGATTTTTAATTGAAGCTTTATTGATCGGAACTGAAGTGAATAGAATGTCTGATAAAGGGTTTGTCATAATGTAGATGCTAAAAATACTTACTCATGAGGATGGATGGATTCAGTTAAAGGTAATTGATGAGAAATTATGTTTTCGGTAATTAGTTAATGTACTTAAAAAAGTTAAGATGGGAATAGAATCAATTGCAAGCATATAATTAAAATACTGCAGTATTTTTTTATGGAAATGATTCTTACGATATTTAAACTGCATATTGCTACAGGAGAAACATTTTGTTCTGAATTTTTTAAGAAAATGTTTAGTAGTTAATAATTTATAAAATAAACTTCAAAAAACAATACCTAAGATTTAATAGATTTTATTGAATGCAAATTTTTACTTTCAGAAAAATTATTCACTATAAAGCCTATTTGATTACGAAAATCTGAATGCAAAATTTTATCAATTTGAAGTTTAATTTTATTTGTATTTTTTTAATTTGTAATTCTTTTTTTAACAATTTTATTAGTAATTCTTTAAGGATTTCAAAATAATATTTTTAAAAAGCTGAAAAATTGTCTTTGATACTGATTGTAGTACCAAACTATACAAGTAAGCAGTTATGAGGAAAATAATTTATCGTAAATAGCAGCCTCATTAATCAATTTCAATAACAATGCAATTTTAATTGATAGTGTATTTAACTTTCTTAATTAATTTACTTCAGCATTTTATAATCACTTGTCATTTTTGGTAAAGAGTATTGTATATTTACCAAATTTAACATCACATCTTTAAAAATAAATAATCATGTTTTTCTTTTACCAGTGAAAATAATTTTATCTTTCATATAATTTTTTTTCATTCAATTAGCTATTTTTATTTCCTAAATTTGACTTTTTATTCAATAATGATTAAGATATTTTTGTCAACTTAATTTTTTTGCATGCACTTCGCTGAATAATTCAATTTACGTTGTTCTTCATTAAACATAAGGTATAATGGGAAATATTTATTTTGGCTAATTATTTGTTTTCATCAGTAAGAACTGGATTTAATTAAATAATTATTAATATTCATTTTTTAATTGTAAATAAATCATTCATTATCCCAAATATTTTAATATTCTTTCAACATTTTTAAAAAGTGTAATTAGCATTTCAAGAAAGCATAGCATTAAAAAGCGCATATCTATATAAATATATCGCATTTATTTTACTAAAAACAATGTTATTTTATGTTTTTAAACTTAGTAATATTATTAATATAATTTTATATTATTTTACTATTATCTAATTTATCTTTCAGCTTATATTTACAAGGCATGTTTCCTTTGATGTCATTTTTATTTTTTAAGATTTAAGTATTTTTAATGCATTTACATGAGGAAATACATGCTTATTTTTTATTTTATATATATATATATATATATATATAGATAGATAGATAGATAGATAGATAGATAAGAAAAGTAATTATAATGTCATATGTTGTATAATCAACATAAATAATTTTGTATTAATTGATGAAATTGACGAAAAAGTAATTTATAAATATTAATAAAAATGATTTATTTTGTCTATTTCATTGAAAAATGAAGTTTAGCATCCAAGTTTTCATCAATTTTACTAAACTAGTCTTTGAAGAATTAACATGTTAAACTTCTTGTAATACTCTCACTGTAAGTACCAACTACTGGCATGATACAGAAAAGGACAACATCTGCATTTATGAAGTACTTTGTGTCATCTCGTAAGTGTTATTAGATAAGGAAAAGTAATACTTGAAAAAAGTTGATATCCGATCTATAAAAATCCGTTAAAAATTGTCATTCGTTAAAATTGATACTTTGTTTATAAATTTGGCATGAACAGTTGTACTGAAAATTAAAATATTCCAGGATTTTCACAGTATTACAGGCGATACTTCTTACCTCATATCACGATATTAGCCAGATTCATCTTTTGTGAAAATTTGCGATGTTTGAAAGTAAATTACCACATTCACAATTTTCGGGTTAGTAACATTAGTTCTCTTTCAGATATAACGGGAGAGAATCTCCATTTATAGAAATGAATTTTATTGGATTACATGTGCTTCACGTCATTTATAAATAGTTATTTTACATAGTCACGGCTTAAATTATCTAATTCTTGAAGATTGTTAATTCGATCAAGGTATGTTTTGCTTCTTATATAGATTTAATTTCGTAATCCAACTTTGACAACCTATAAGGGAAAAAGTATCTCCCTTATTTTATTATAAAAGGAAGGCTAAGGTATAGAGCGGAAAATTTTCCTAACTTAAATTGTCTACTAAATTGTTTCTGTAAGCATAACTTAAGTTGTCTTATCATGATTTCTTCATTATCAGCTTAGAAAGTTTAAAAGCATTTTTACGCCACCTTGAAAATTTACCCTTGACAATTACAGAGCAGAATTTTCTAATCAGATGAGTGGGCAATTTTAATTATTCGCAATTCTTAAACTGTTTGGCAACTGATTTCTTTGTGAATAATTCAAATTGTCTAATTGAGGTTTTTATCTCTATCAGCTCTGCAAATTTATAAAAACTCCTTCATGATCTTTAAAATTTACATTTGATAAGTGCAAAGTGGAATATAAAAACTATCTTCAATGAGAGAAAAACAGATATGATGTTAAAAACTAAAATGAATGAAAAAATATCGCAAAAGAGATGAACATTTCAAATAAGTATACCGTAAAAAGTCGAAACCTGAAGCATAACACAGTTAAATTCTAAATTATTATTTATTTTAAAGCAAAATCTTGTTTCGTTACAAACAGAAACTTAAAGTACAGGGTGGGGCAAAAGGTATGAATTGGTTTTGACCGGCTGGCGCTCGGCCTGTGGTGGTGTTGGGAAAAGAGGAAGGGTCTCATTATGGCAATGGGACAGTCTAGATTTCAGTAGAAACCATGGTTTAAACGGGAGAACATCGCGGCTTTGCTGTTAGGACTTTGTTTGAAAATGGCCGTTTTGTTATCGCCACACAGAGAGCCTTCCGGCAGCACTTCAAAATCTCTATTAGGGAAAACACCCCTGGAGCTAATGTAGTTCGATTTTGGGCTAGGATATTGGAGAACATTGGTTCAACAGCAACTCCTTCGGCAATTGGAAGACGCAAAACTGTAAGAACTCCAGAAAATGTCGTTTTGGTAAGAAATGCTATCGAACAGTCTTCCAGGCACTCAGATCGTAGGCATGCAGTTGCTTTGGGCATGTCTAGCAGATCTTTAAAGAGAATTTTGCATGAAGATTTACAGTTTCACCCATACAAAATAATGATGGTTCAAGAGCAGTTGCCCCGTGACTTTGAACATCGACGAAACTGTTGCCAAGAATTTTTGAAGAGAATTCGAAAAAATTCAATATTTTTCAGCAGTGACAAGGACCATTTCCACTTGTGTGGAGCTGTTAATAAACAGAATTTTTGCTATTGGGCTAATGAAATCCCAAGGGAAACTCACCAGAGGCCACTTCACTCCCCTAAAGTGACTGTATGGAGTGCAGTTTGAGATTATTGATCCTTACTTTTTCGAGGATAATGGACGAACCGTTACTGCCACCGCTGAGTGCTATGTAGTAATGTTCAATGTTGAAAGAGTTTTTTGAACCTCAGCTGGAAGAATTGAGTGCATGAACAAATCTGGGAGACATCTGGTTCCAACAGGATGGGACTACTTCCCGCAATCCTAGGATTTCAATGTCGAGATTGAGGAAAGTGTTCCCCCATCACCTCACTACTGTGAGGGGTGACGTGGAGTGGCCTGCGCGCTCACCTGATTTCAGTATTTGTGGTTCTTTCTTTGGGGATTTATAAAAAAATGTTTTAAGCATCGTCTACATACCCTACAAGAACTGAAGGACAGAATAAGAGAAGAGAGGAAGCTACCGTCATTCCCATCGAAATGTGCAGAAGAGCAGTTGAAAACTTCAGGATTCTCTTTCAAGAGTGCATCGCGGCTGATCACCACCACCTACGTGAAATCATTTATTATAAGTAAATTTTTTTTAATGTTATAAAACCAACATAGAAATAATGTTTTCTTTTTTTTACTTCCCTTAAAACTGATATATATATATAATTTTATTTTACTTTCCCTTAAAACCGGTTCATACCTTTTGTCCCACCCGTATTAAGAAAAACTGTTAAATTTTGGAATAAATGGAAAATTAATAAAAGAAAAAGAGAATAAACGAAATATTGAATATTGCCAACATTATAATATTGAGAAGGTAGAACTTGGGGAAAAGGTACTGTTATCATAAATGTAATTCTGTAGGTACAATAACTACAACGTAACAAAATACTGCGCGCTGAAATGGCTTATGCATGTTTAAAGTTTAATAAAATCAAATGGTCTTTCATTAGTGCAGCAAGATATTCAAAAGTTGTTCCACATTATTTCAGTCTAATTCAAAATAATGAAAAGAATGACAGTGTTTAATACTTTTGGTTGTATAAAGTAAGAAGAACATAGATACAAACTGCATATAATTTCACACTTCTGCACTTATAAATTTTTAATAATATTAATACAACAAATAAAAAGATAAAAATTAAGCAGCTAATATTCAGAGATAATATAATCTAAATTTTAAATAGTGTTCAAATTATTTTACTTAATGTGCTTAGTTATTTTCAAAAGCACTGTTAAGCTATAACTTGAATCTTAGGTTCGTCTATCGATTCACACATACAGTTGTGGTTTGATTATAATTGCTTGCAATCAACTTTAACCATTTTATTAAAATAAATCTGCATATTTTTAATAATTTAATTGACTATTAATCATCCATTAGCTATGAGGTAAAGTAAAATCTTATCAGATGCTATATCTTGAATTGCGTGATCAAAAAGAAAAGAAACTTATGTTAAATTTATTTTCTGATATTATATCTCCTCGTAATGGTTTCGATATTTTCAGCAATAGATAACTCATTAATTTTAAACAAAATGGTATATACACTTGAAATCTTCGTATCTTCAATTTTTTTAAATAAATGTTAAATTTTTCTACACAATATAATTTGCAGCATTCCTTTGTTTGAAATAGGATACATAGAAAAGGATTGTAAGAGGCTCTTTGATGTCGTAAATTTCAATCGTATAAAATTCATTTTAGAATGAAGTAAATTTAACTTTATGAATTAAAGTGAGCACTCCTTCGAAGATCAAATACTTTAGTTCTTTGATATTTCTTTTTAAGGTTATCGAAAAATAAATATAAGGGGAAGAAAATCAAAGCAATTTAAAATATATTAACTTATAAGTACTAATAACTTTATAAACTGAACATGAAATATATATATATATATATATATATATATATATATGTAATTACATATAATTATGGAGAGCAAGTTAAAATAATATATATTTATCATGTTTTGTTTGGCTTATTAATCTAAATAAGAATATAATTTAATATAAAAAGATATATGCTTAAAATTTGCTTATAAATTATAAATAAAGCAATGAATTATATATATAACAAATTCATAAAGAAGCATATATGAAACTGTATATAGAGTGTAACACCAATACAATTGGGTAATGCAAAGAAATTAAGGAGCATAAAAAAATTTTTTTTCTTATATCTGCAGTTTGAAAACAGAATATTCTCAAATAATAAATGAAGTAATTAAAATTTATTATATCTTAAATCCTGGGAACAGTTTTAAGAGTTGAAAGCAACAGGGAACAACAGTACCTACATTTTTCAAAATTTAGGAAAAACATTTAGTGATGATGTATTTAGAAAATAAGATAGACTTGTTGAATATATGCAGCGCAGATCACATATTCAATTACAAATGATAGTAGTTGAAGATTTTGTTATATTTGCAATGTATAAAAAATTGATAGAAATATTAAAATAAAAATTTAATGTTATATTGTTCCCAATTTATTCTTCATCACTAAATTAAATATTGTAGCTTTCAACTAAGGGACATAATTCATATCAAATGATCTACAAATTTTTAGTATACATATGATTTGCAAAATTTCGACATTTCTTTAATATTGTTGAGGATGTGCTTGGAAACTTTTAAACTTTGGAAAATATAATAGACATCAGTTATATTTAAACATTTTTTCAAAGAATTATTTGGGAATTGAATGAATTTTCAAACAACTTTGGTTTTTGATTAGAATGTGAAGCACGCTTGATTAACGTAGCTTGAAACAGATTGAATACTTCATTGCAATAAATTCTTAGACGCATTCGTTCAGGTTACTTATTTATGTACCAATATAAAAGAAAATTTGTAGTCAAAAGAATGGAATAGAATATTTTCTCCTACCTTACTTGGTAGAAGCTAAATGGCTAGTTTGAATTTCAAGTTAAAAAATATTACCTCTTTAAGGTGGTTTTAATAAAAGAAAAAGTTTAATTAAAAGAGGAAGAAAAAAACCACTTATGGCGAAAAGAGAGAGAAAATTACATCAGCTATTGCTGTTAAATTGCATTTTTTATACTTCTCCAAAATGTTAGAATAAAAAAAAAATTTTGAAAAGGGCAGTTATAATTTTAAAAAAAAAATCAAAGAGGTCCACGTTTTTATTAATAGCCAAGGAAAATTCAATCAATTTCTATTTTTTCTTGAGAAGTGGAATGTTATAGAGAAATTAAATTTGAAATTTCTATTGCTTTGATGAAAAAGAAAATGCTGCTTAGAAAATAGAAAAAAATAGGATCATTTCATGTATATATATACATATATATATATATATATATATATATATATATATATATATATATATATATATATATATATATATATATACATATATATATATATATATATATATATATATATATATATATATATATATATATATATATATATATATATATATTATATATATATATATATATAATATATATATATATATATATGAATATATTATATATATATATATATATATATATATATACATATATACATATACATATATATATATTATATATATATATATATATATATATATATAAATATATATATAAATATATATATATATATATATATATTTATATATATCGTTGATATGTTCTATTGATAAAAACATGACGAATGTGCTTCTAATTTCTTTCATTTTATGAAACATTTAAATCAAATTTCTGATTAACTATGAAAAAAGGCAAAACCTGTGATGAGAGGAGGTATTTATATCAAAAGTATAGTTTAGCTCAAGTATGATAGAAATTTTAAAAAAAATGGGTACTAATTTATATTTACTACAATTTGCAAAGGTTACACTATTAAAATATTTCATTTTTGATCATTGATTAGCAATAGTTATTAAATGTGATGTTCGCACATTTTTGTTGTGTCACTAGTGCAACGAAATTTAAATTAAGAGCCACATTTTTAAAACCATGCAAAATCAGAATTACAAAAATTTTTGTTTCCCGTTTTTGATTTAATCTGGGTTTAACGTAAGTTCTAAACAGAAAGTCAAAATTTCAAATATTTGTTGGGACGATTAATAAAATTACTTGAAAATATATATATATATATATATATATATATATATATATATATATATATATATATATATATTATATATACATATATATAATATATATATATATATATATATATATATACCTTTATACAAGATTAAAAAAAATTCCGTTCACTATTTTTCACTGAAAAACACACGTTTCCATAAGTTAAGGATAATGCAAGTTCAAGCAAAGAAAGAGACAGAAGCAAAATAAATGTGACTTATTTGTAAAGACTATCTATTTAACAAAAGATAAGCAGCAAAAAATATGCTTTATGTTTGACATCATTAATAAAAATTAACATTTTTACTCTCTGGTACAAATTTTTTTTTAAAAAAAACCTATTTAAAAAAACCAATATAACATGGTTAGTAAGAAGGTCAATACATAGTATGCCCCCAGACGACGCATTACAGGTTGTACAACGCCTAGGTATGCTGAGTATAAAATTATAGATCTGATATTGGGGTATATTACACAACTCATCAAGTAATGCTCTCTGAAGTTCCAGTAGACATGTGAGAAAGGTTGATGAACTGCAATTCGTTGGTCAAGTATGTCCCACTCATGCTCTATTGGATTCATGTGCGGTGAGTATGCTGGCCATACCATACGGGTGATACCTTCAAATTGAAAATATTTGTCCGCAATGTTTACATGTTGTTGACGGGCTTTGTCATCCATAAACAGAAATTCTGCAATCATGGCGCCACAAAACAAACGTATACGTTCCAGAATGACATCAGGTAGTATGCGGCCTGGAATTTTTACATTCTGAAAATTCTGCACCACCGTAATGGTGTCGTTTAGTGGTTTTCTCTTGTTGATATCGGGTACCTGGCTCTCTTCATATGAAAGTTTGGCGAGAATCAGACTAAAAGTTAAACCTAGTCACGTTGGAAAACATCACTCAAGACAACTGTTGCGGTGTCAACAATGCATGCTCTCTACTCCAGACTAGCCGCAGGTGATAGTGAGTTGCTGTAAGTGCTTACGAGCATATAGACTAATGTGTCCGAATCGTCTGTAAGCGGTCTGCCTTGAAACTGTCGTACCGGTAGCTGAAGTGAACTGACTTTGACATATTTGATGATGTGCTCCGTCTGTTTCTTTTGACAGCAACTGACAAATACCGTTCCTCATTCAGCATTGTAACTCGGGGGTGATCAGTGCTGTAACGTCTACTTACATTACCATCATCTTGGAACCGTTGCCAAAGCCTGAAGATGACACTCTGGGTGATTCTAAGGTCCTCTTATTCTTCCACCTGGGTAAGTCCATAATCCTGATGGACGATAATTCTACCACGTAAAACATCATCCAAATGCTTCCTTTGTGTCAAAACTATGTTATTGCACTTAAAGACTTTTAAAGCACTCGTGAACAATTTTACTTCTTTGTAACAAATCCTTATAAACCCCTATCTTACACATTCGTTATTGTGACGAACTATAGGCGCCCTCTGGTGGTTTCTTGTAAGTTGCATATTATTCTTCAAGATGTATATGATAATTTTACGTGTGAAATTTTTATTTTAGAATTAAATTTTTGTGTGATTCTGAATAATTCTTAATTTATAGATATGAGTGCAGTGTGTTGCTTAAATGGATATTCATATATTTCTTTAACAGGACAGAATATAAAGAATTCAATGTACATTAATAACGCAACATGCCTTTTAAACCAATCATTCTGAGGAATATATTATTTGTTTCCGTAGCTGTGTACTAAACTACAAGATCAATTTAATAACTCAAATGTAAGAAAAACTTGATATATTGTAGTACCTACTGCACCTAAGTACTCAATTTTTAATACAATATCTTATTTTTATTTTTTATATTATTTTCAATTTATTCCTAATTTTTAAAAAATACAGAGAAAAATGTCACAGTTTACATCAATTATACTTATTACGTAATTAGCACAAAAAACAGAATAAAAAACTTGAAAATAAGAGCAAGTGTTTTTCAAGGTTTCAGTAAAATTTCAAAATAACAATTTTAATAAAAGAAATATCAAATATTTTTACAGACAATAAAACCAGTGTAAGAAATTTTCCATAAATCGAATGAGTAAATTTCGCCATTTAAAATTTATACGAAATTGCAACAATACAAACTAGTTATGTAATTTTAATCACTAATATATTTTTTTATGTATTTTACAAATAAAATTTTGTTTGATGGATTTATACATAGTATTAATAAATTTAAATTTAAAACACTTATTATAGAGAAAGCTAATTTTTGACATTTCTAAGACATATATTTAAACTGTTGATATCCGCTTGCTGAGGTTAAAGGTGCAAGCAACTGAATTTATTCAATTTATTAGCACATCCATCATTCTAAAGAAAAACATATTTCATTAATAATGATTTTAAATATATATGTTATTTGTATTCAATGATCTTCTCATATTTTCACTTCAATTTAGTTAAAAAATTTTTTTAATTATAGAAATTATATTACTTTACATCAAGTATTAAAAGAAATATATATTTTGGAATAAAATGTTATAACGAGTTTTAAATTTGCATCTTGAAAACAGTAAAATTCTAGATAAAATCTTTATAAATCACTGGCTAAAATCCAGTATCTATTTAGAAAGAACATTTGTAACTATCGACCTAATTTAAGCCATTAAAAGTCCATGACAAAGATTTAAACATTTTATCTACGCCACTGCAAATGATTCAGGAAAGGAAATGTGAAAAATGCCTTAAGGAAGAATTTCGATTGAATTGAATTCTATTGCGTCATTTTTCACGTTGAAGTACAGCAACTTGAATCTAACTTTGAAGTCTTTTGAACTGAGTTAATTTAATTTCTTTCTTGATTGACCTAAGCACACTACAAGTGATAGGAGAATCTATTTTCGTTCAATTTCAACCAAAAAAATTCCCAGGAAAAATATTGTCACATAGAAAACTTTCATGAAAAGAATGATAAAATTTCGTTCATAAACTCGGTGAAAAATCATTTTTAATCGGATATAATTTGCATATCTAAGACATTTTTTCACTAAAAATTATCTACTTATCTGTAAAAGCTAATGAAATTATAGTTAGTTAGCATTATTCAATAAAACTAAGTAATTAAGATATTTCTTTTATTTTATATGTTTTAATTAATGTTAAAATATTCAAAAAGATAATTATTATTACAAATGATGCTTACCAATAATTTACTATGAATTTAAAATCATTTTATTAGCTTATAAATCTTAGAAAATATTTTAACAAATATGAATTATATTAATACTTCAAAAACTATTTAAGATAATTTATTAAGATTGTATTATGATTTCAATTATTAGACTTAATTAGTGATTTCTTGAGTTAAATTTAAATTTGAACTAACTGCTACATTAGAATTTTTTTCAGTTACTAAATAAGAATAGAATAAAAACTTTCTCAAATAATATTAACATAGGTTATATTTATTGAAACAAAAAATAATATAAACGGGACATAATTCTTCACAGATGAAAAATATCTTTCAATATAGTATCTGTATATAATATATAAATGTATAATATTATATATTAATGGCATAAATTATATATATCATATTTAGTAAAGTAAAGATTACCTATTAGAAAATATACTGCTGGCCACCCAAACTGCAACACCAACAAAGACAAGAGAAATAGCAGCACAATTTTTTTGTAGAAACCAAGTTATCCAAGTATTAAATGATTAAATTTATAGAAATCTTTGAAGTGTAGCTCAGGCCAAAATCAATAGACAGAGTAGCCACGATTGTTGGAGATCACAACTGCTATGCGCCTCGGCATTAATTTAAAGAGACTTTGGGTGTGTTCTTGGGGTACAACTAAACAACTGGAATGCGGATATGTGATCTTAGAATGCTGGAGGGTATGACGAACCGACGTGTTTGATCGCCTCAACCTCAGTGTATCTCAGTATTGAACGAGATGAAAGGCAAATAGTGTGCATGGCAGTGATGGAACACTCACCACATCACTAAGCATAGCACAGCACATATAATCTGTAACGCATCATCCAGTGTCAGCACGTACCATTCGACACGGTTTACAGCAAAGTGGTCTGTCCGCAAGTCGACCATTGCTTCGTCCACCCTGGACGCAGAATGACAGAAGTTTCCGCTAGCAATGGTGCAATAAAAAATAGGACGTGGATGGCAGAAAGGAATGAAATTGTCTTTACTGACCAGTCCCGCTTCTTCATCACGATGGTAGCATTCGAGTCTGAAGTCACAATAGAGAGAGAATATCGAACAGAGCTGTGCTACGCTCCAGCACACTGGTCTTTCTTCGAGTATTATGGTATGGAGAGGTATTGGATATCACTCTCGCTCTAACTGTAGTACACATTCCTGTATTTTGAGCAGCCAGCACTACATCACCTAGGAGTTGAAGCCAGTTGTACTTTATTACCTTCAGGGCTTGCACAAAGCCATATTTCAACACGATGATGCGTAACCAAACATTGCACGTACTGTCCAAGGATTCTTCATCAATTTCCAGAGTGAATTGCTTTTCTTACGCCTCGATTTCTCGACCTTTTGCCGAAAGGAAACTCCAATTCTATAACTGTTCAACGATCAACCCAGATTATATGCACAGCTGCCACACCAGATCAATTTTATGCAATGTATGGTAGCTTCTTCGTTCTGTTCGTACACCACGACTACAGAATTCGCTGAAAGATAATCCACAATCATCGTAGGCCACAATCCTTCCTCTCTATGTCAAACATGGATACTTGATCAAAATGATTACTGTTTTCTACGATTGATATTTCATAATTGATATTTTTTTTTCGAAAAAAAAACTACAAGAAAATCACAATTGCTGAACACTCCAAGAATTAAATGACGCTTTGAAATGGCACCACAGTTGATCATGATTTGCGTTTGCGCTGAAATTTTAATCATTTGCATATCTCACCTACGCTAAAGCATGTTATAAGTTTTACGTTATTTCTATGTTTCCTTCAGGATGTTACATTTACGATGTAACCAGCAGTGTATTAAAATCTCTTCAAGATACTTCACTTATCTTAAAATATCAAGAATTGTAATTAATAAGGGAAAAATAAGGAAAAAATAAAAATGGTATGAACAAAAGACTGTACAAAAACTTATGCAAACAAGTTCATGGAGAATTTCGGCTTCAGTTTTGAAATACGGTATTAGGTCTTTATGTATACTTAGGTAGATTTTGAAATATTAAATCGCTTGAATTGAAGAACGTATTGAGAAAATCCTTCTTATTCAAAGTTTAAGCATTCATCATTATGAATAAAAAAATAATGTAATTTATTCTTACTTGTACAATATGTTATAATTACATGTGCAATATAATATAATTACAGTCCAGCGAATCCTGATTGAAGAGGGCGATCATTCTTGCTATCCCAAAGTAATGAATTAAAATTCCAATCCAGTCGAAAATT
This sequence comes from Latrodectus elegans, assembly GCA_030067965.1. Lineage (NCBI taxonomy): Eukaryota > Metazoa > Arthropoda > Arachnida > Araneae > Theridiidae > Latrodectus > Latrodectus elegans. The sequence continues at coordinate 118,622,321 of CM057814.1, forward strand.
TGTTGTTTTCACTTTTAGCTTCTGGGGCACGATAAATATGTCGTGGTCACAGAAAGCTCCATGTGAATTGATACCTCTCGAGGCAACAGACCAAGTTTGTTGGTCTTCGACTTCGTCTTTGGAACTACTTCTTCCGGCACCCACTTTGGGTCGTTATATAAGGTGCCATAACTTTCGCCACTTCGGATACTAGAAACTTTAAAACCTATTAGTCGGCCATTTTACACCCACAACAAAAATGATCATATAATAACAAGATACAGTAATAACATATAATGTGAAGAAATTTCTTTTTTTAAGGAATTACATTTGATTCACTTGAAAGATATATATATGAAAGGAAATATTTCTAAATTAGACTAATATTTCAGAAGAGTTTAACATTATTCTTTGTTTTTAATCAGTTTGCTTACACGAAGATTATGCTTATTTTGAAACATGTTAAGTAAATTAGAACAATTCTATCAATATCACATCTTAACTTAAAATACAGTAGGACTTCAATCCTTCGAATTGATGATTGTCTGAATCGTTTTCAGAATTTCAGAAAACTAAATTACACTGGAAAAGAAAAAGGAAAAGATAAAAGAAAAAATTTCAGAAAAAGGTTAAGAATAGGGAGAAAATGAAAATGAGGAAGAGAAAAAGAGAGAGAGACGAGAGACGTGTGGTTTTTGGAGAAATTAGGAGACATTTGCTTGAAAATACGTGGATGTTAAGAATCTGTTTCGGAAGTTAATGAGTGGGTTATGAAGAGGATCCTAGATTTTAAACTGCAAATGATGGTACACTTATTGAAAGTGTCGCATAAAAAGATGGCATTATTACCCAAGTTGAACAAGACATTACATCGCCAGTTACTGGAGCATTCTCCGTTACTGAAACTGCTTTGAAGTAGATATAGCATCAGCCCAAGTGAGACCAAATGCAAATTCTCTCTGTCAAACAATTTGGCTGGACAAGATTGTGCTACAATCTGTCTACCAAGATTTTAATACAGTTGATCTATCAGATGAAGGCAGTGAAATTGATCTCAGACCAAGATGTTCAACAAGAAATGACTTTCATTCATAGCAGTGTAAAAACATACTATATCAAATTTCAGCACTTACTATATTACCATGTAAATGTATTGTCTTTTTCATTCAATCGATTAAACATTCCTTTTCTTTAAAAATGTGTTCCTGTTTCCTTCCATTTTTCAGTGTACAATAGTTAATTAAAATGGACCCTTTTTCGAGAAAATACATTTATCCGAATTCTTCATTATTCTATTGGGATACGGTCCCAATTGATTCAGATAATTGGAATTCTACTGTAGCCAATATACAAAGAGTAGGAATTTATGCTGCACCATCAATGCATTTCTTGTTTTAAAAAATCAAATGAATATTTATGTCTGCAGAAATATGAACACTTTTTTTCTTCAAAGTAATTTTAATTCATCTTTTTGAAAGAACTCTAAGTTGAAAAAAACATTCAGAAACGTTTCAGAAAAAACGAATACTATAAATTAAACTAAAACTAATTAAAGTTGTAGGGAATTGTTAAAGAACTTTTGTTTTTTAATTTACAATATTTTTTCAACCTCAAAAGAGAAAAATATCTAAAAGATAGTACGGGAGTAATTCATCAAATAATTTAATAAATGTTGTGGGAGAGTGTGTTTCGTAACTCATTCAATAAAAACTTTTGTACAATACAGTGATAAATTTCTTAAAAACTAATTTTAAAACTGCCTTAATATGAAATTATTGACAAAATTCATAAGTGATTGTATAAGAAGTTTAATATAAGTATAGAAATTTAATACAATTTCCTCCATTAATATAAATGTAAAAGCATATTAAATGCAAAGAAGCTCCTAATGCAATAACTTATAAGCTAAAAAATATTTCAACTAATTTCCTTTCATTTTTTCAGGAAATTCTCAACAAATATTCTTTTATTTTTTAAAGAAAGTTTATAAAGAGGAATGTAGTTCTGTAACTCGCGAAATTATCCGTAACTGTATAATCCAATTTATTTAGAAAATGGGCTTGTGGATTCATCCAACTGCATTTTATGTAGGGAACATGTTGACATGGATGGCGAGCATCTTTAAAAATGTTCTGCCCTTCAGGAAGCCCGCTCTTCTTCACATTTCAAGACGCTCTCCACACCTGGAGATATTTCTTTTCTTTATTGGACTGCAAGACTTATTATGCTCGAAAGAGCCAACATAAGGACGTAATTAAAAAAATAATAATAATAGTGAAAAAATATGTATGTTTTTTATCAAAAAAACATACAGATTTTTCGTATGGTATCATAAAATCTGGGATTTTACAAACAAGTTACTATACATTATTGTACACAAAATATTGTCTCAAAAGTTACACACCCCCTAATAGTTAATAATATTTTAAATCATTTTGTTAATTTCATTTCAAATAATTTATAAATATTTCATTGCTTTTATATACTTCATATATTTTAATTAGTTAAATAATATTGCAACTTAATTAATCATCATCACACACAATTAAGCAACTCGAATGAGGAATTTGCTTGAGAGTATATATATATATATATATACATAGATAGATAGATAGATTCAGGAAAAAGGAAAATGTAAAGAATTATATTTATATATATATATATATATATATATATATATATATATATATATATATATATATATATATATATATAATTCTTTACATTTTCCTTTTTTCTGAATCTACAAACTTCCCGCTTGAAAAGATTTTTATTTGGGTAATGAAAGGAACTTTTCTAAGACATCTTTAAGTTAATGACATTTTATAGCACTTCAGATCCTTAAATTCACTTACGATGCTATTACTAGTATAGCGCACAAATAAAGAATTTCGAAAAAAGTATTATCTTTATTTTTATTTGCTCACATGCTGTTATAAAGGGAAAAATGCAATTGTAATTCTTGGTAAGCAAACTTTCTATAAATAGATAAAAACCGACTTTTGCACCTTATGCTACCAATTTTTTTCAGAAAAGGATTATCTTTTATTGTTCTTAAAACTTTAGCTTTACTGTTGACATCACTTCTAATGTTTATTGCCTTTTTTAAACGTTTTATGGAGCATTGATTTTTAATTTTAAACAGTTATTTTTTCTTTAAATAATGCACGCTTTGTAAAATTACTTGACTGAAAAAATAAGTATATTTTTTAACTTAATTATTTGGTCATCTGAACTTTAATAATTAATTACAAAATTAATTATTTACATATTTAACTTTTATAATTATTAAATGAACACTTAGTTTACAGAACTTAAACAATAATTCACTCATACATCTAGTTTATTTTAATTAATTTCCTCTAAGTTTTTTCAAAATATTAAGAGAATATATATGAGTTGCTCAACAAGCAACTGTATCCAGTAAAATATAGTTTAAATTTATCGATGTTAATGTATTAGTAGAACAAAAATTTAGCTATTTTCCATAAAAAAAAATACATACCATATAATTAACTTTAAATTTTAATTCAAAAATAAATGCTGAAAAATTTTGATCTCCTTTAGCAACATACTAAATAATTTTAATTCGTAGTTTCCACTAAAAGTGTTTTCACAAGTTTTCCACTAAAAAAGATTATAAAAAAGTCAGATGGTATATAATATACTGTTACTAAAATTTCCTTTTAAATAGAAATTTTAATCTTGCTTACAATATTTCCAATGTTTCTTCTTCTATGAATATGTCTCTGTTTCTGGCGAAAATATTTTTATTTCTTTTAAAATCTCATGAAGATTCATAAAAAATAAATCAAGTGCTTCAGCATTAATTTAGCTGAGGTTTTCGTGCCATGTAATTAAATATATTTCTGAATATGAGTAATATTAAAATAGTTTACCTGTGATGAAGTATTAAAAGTATTGTTCTAAATCTAGAAACATCGGGTCATAGACATTAGTACACATTTTTACATTGTGTGTGTGTACAGTTAAATATTATTCAGAAATAAATTTTAAATAATATATATATATATATATATATATATATATATATATATATATATATATATATATATATATATATATATATATATATATATATATATATAAAGATGATGAAATAAAGTTGTTGAACTGTCCATCTGTAACTAAGGAGAGACACTTACCGTGGTTATTTGATATTTGTTTACTGTTTTTTAGTGAAGGGAGTTCTGTATAGGAGATGCTACAGGATTATTAAATGTATAAGAAAGATCTGACAAATTCATTGACACCTGTGTGTTAAGACCTCATTAACGAGATAGAAAAAGCGAATATTCATAAATTTTGAATTGTATTCAATAGGTTACATTATCAAACAACTCTTATAGTATTAGCTTAACTTATTTAATATTATTTATATATACACACGCGCATACACACACACACACACACACACACATATATAATATATATATATATATATATATATATATATATATATATACTCACTTTCAAAAGTTAAGCCCAAAATTGAAAAATGCAAAATTATCAACAAATACTGCTTTAATTGACACAAAATTCGGCAGAAAAGTAGTATATATATATATACTCACTTTCAAAAGTTAAGCCCAAAATTGAAAAATGCAAAATCATCAACAAATACTGCTTTAATTGACAGAAAATTCGGCAGAAAAGTAGTATATATATATATATATATATATATATATATATATATATATATATGCATAAAATAAAATCAATAATTATATACAGAAAGGAAAAAATATATAACTTTGTAAGTTATCTGATGACATAATGGAGATTGAAGTAGAATTATGTATAAAGTGAAAATAAATAGCATAAAATTGCAAAAACAACATTAATAGGGTATGTGATCCCCCCTCATCTGTATACAAAGTTTACAACTTGTGATCATGCTTTCAATTAGGTGGTCAACCACCGCATAATTAAGCAATAGCTATTTTTATTTTACAGCAATTTCCAGCTCAATAAGTGTGACTGGAGATGGAAAACGTGAAGATACAGCACGGTCAAGATAATCCCACGCCATACGCCAAGTAAGATTTTCATTGGTATAAGATACGGAAAATATGCTGGCTACGCCATACGCGTCATTCCTTCACTCTCCAGGTAGTCATCGACGGTGTCAGCTCTATGGGGACGTGCGTTATCGTCCATTAAAACAAAAATAGATCCAACTGCTACATCATAAACTCTCACAATGTGTTCTAGGACTTCACCTCGATGCAGAAATCAAAGAACCCCGTTTAAGCATCTGCTGATAGGTGCGGTATCCTAATGAAACCCCTGCTTACACCATAATGCTTCCATCTCAGAATGCGTGATGTTCGGTGATGTTTTGGGGCTGATTGCGTATTCCTTGTTCATGTCATTTCCTTATACGCTTGTCATTTGGCTCTAGAGCAAATCTTGACTCATCAGTAAACATGGCATTGACTCAGTAAAATACTGCCAGACACTGTAAAATTGACATTTTCCCAGCACCACTTTAATTGAGCCCCTCTTGATTGGACGGTTAGAAAAATACAAACTCGAGGTACCCGGGTGTACAGTCCACTCTTATGTAATCTTCGGTGTTCAGTAGCTGCAGATATCACCTTACTAAGGAAGAATGTCATACGTCTGGAGGTAGCTCTGTGATTCCGCTTGCCTAAAATAGTAATATATTGATCATCTGTGTGGTTTGTAACTCTTCGGTGACCGGCTATAGGCTTCCGAACAACTGTGTGTGTGATATAGAATTGTGCCCATAAATATTAAATTACAGAATGATGAATGCCAAAGAAAATAACAAAATCTGAAATCGTTTGACCTGCTTCAAAGCGCCGCATATCACGCCAGCACTCAGAATCTCCCATTCATCTTCTGGAAGTCATAAAAACAGGTATGTCTTGAAAAAACATGGTACGAAAGTTTTAAACACCTTCTATCAGCACTTACAATCAACTTCTGTAACCCTTGATAGAGCTTGTATCTTATAAGACTGCCCTTTTTGCCTACTTTTTGACATGAAAGCACGATTGGCTGTTACCTTACAGATTTGCATATTTCCATCTACCTCTGCAGCGATTTGCATCCTCTTCAATTCTGGTTGGCTTCCGGAAATTCGCATTTTCCTCTACGTGCTTAACTTTGGGAGTGAGTGTGTATATAAGTGGAATAGCTTTTGTAGATTAGAAGTAAAATTTACTTCAAAATAACTATAAATGAATCATGTAAACTTATGAGACACTTATGTTATATTTACAGATAATATTTCATTATTAGATATTTATTTTTCATTATTAGATAATATTTCATTATTAGAAAATCTTACACTATAATAAAAAATACAATTAACAAATATATATATATGTATGTATAAACGTGAAAAAAATTATGATTTCGTGTTGGCATCAGATTATTTTCCCATACCCCTGTAATAAGCATTTCTGGAACACTAAACAGCCAGTGTTACATTTCATGAGGTTAAGGAGTCCATTCACTTTTTGTATCCTAATCGTTTGTTATCATCCAAGTTTAAATTTCTTCCGCATTTAAACATTGAATGAAACACATTTTTCAAGAGTTTGATTTCCTTTCTTGGTTTGCATGTCCTCCCAATCAAAAAATTGTGTTTTCCATGATTTTCACAACAAAACATTTGGGATATATCACCTTTTGCTACACAGAATCAACTTTAGCAGTATAATATATAATAATCCTTTAATATATTTCTTAATTATCAATTTATCTTTTATTAATGAAGATGAGATTCCGAATTTAATTTCTTTGCCTGTATAATTTTCTTCAGCACAATGACTTAGAATGAAGGTAGATTAATTGCATTTTTATAGCTGTAGAACATAGAAGTGAATTATAGAAGCATAGTTATTATAATTATAATTTATAATCTTCTAAATTATAACTATTCTTTTCAGGAAAGGTTTTATGAAAAAATTGTAAGAAAATACATAAAATCTTAAATTACATTTACAATGCATGAGAGAATTTGGTTTTTTTTCTTTTTCGCCAAAAGTGGATAATTTTCATAATCATATGTAATTAAATTTCTTCTTTTATTAAAACATACCTAAAAAAATTATTTTCATTGTGCTCAGAATTATACACTACATTTACAACATAACACCTTAAAAAGTATTCTTCATTTTATTAATACGAATATTCATTTATATTTGAACGGAAAGAAGTACCACAAAATGAATGCTCTTATTAATATTTTGCAATTTTTCAATTTACTTAAAGTTATTTGAAATAAATGAAAACTTTAGAATCTTGTGAAAAAAATCTGAACATACATATTATTTAAAATGTTGCTGTGGTATACTTTGAAATAAATTTATTGGAATAAAATAAAGTATTTCATTTCGCGTTTTATAAAATCTTTCTACTTGTTATTTATTTTCAAACACTCTACTTATAAAGAAATTATGAATAAAAAGCTTAAATCAGAAGCGTTGTGTAAACCATTATCTACTGCATGACGTTTTATTTCAGTAATTACCGATAAACTAGCGTTGTATTAAATTTTATGAGCTTCATTTATTATGTTATTTTACTGTGTCTGCATTGATTATGTTAGTAATGCAAACCATAATGAAATCATAAAACTTGATCAATGGAGTGAGGAACATTTAATCTGGGGTGTGCAAATCTTATTTAGTTGTTTTTGTGCCACTTAGCAATTCATTTTATTATGTTTTGGAAAATATAAAATATTATCATTTTATATTAAGTTAGTTTTTACACACACGCATTTAAGGTTGATTCATACTCGTTAAGTCTGTGGAGTCAAACGTCCTATGGTCAGTCGTGGAGCAGTTACCATGAGTGTAAAGGCTTGGAGAAAATTTGCTCCTTCTGAGATCAAAGTCACAATCGAGATAGTGGATACTCTGGTGGTGCCATCTATCGGAGAAGTCTTACAGTAAAGATGTACTTTCATCTTCATGATGTCTTGTTAAATGAAAGACGAACACTTCTGACTTAATTTCGCCTAGCCATCGGCTAGCTAACTTGGCATGTCTAAATGTCATAGAAGCAATGACAACAAGGTTGATTTGTTTCTGTTGATTGAATAATTCGCAACACAGCCAACTCCAAGTAATTCTGAACCTATATGAAATAATAAGCTTACATTTCATTTAGCATTCATTTTTTCAACTTCCACTCAATCGGAGGAACACTGTGTGTGTGTGAGGGGGGAATGCGAAGAATTATTAGCTTATTCTTTCTTAAATAGCGTAGCTCCTATTTAGAAAATGAGAAAATGTTTTCCTCTAAAATATTATCACGACTTTTCTGTTGTTTTATCAAATTTTGAGATATAGCTCCTGCTTTTCATTTACTCTTGCCTCCTCAAATTAACGAATAATCGAGTTTTTTTGCCTAATTTACAAATGAATAAATATAGAAACACCATATTTAAATAACCTATGAACAAAACAAGTATGCATTGATTGCATTATAGAAGTTTGCCTCTGATAAAACAACATGATTTACAGCAAAAAGTCAATCTTGATGGATAATTCTTTTCTTAGAAAAAAGTATAATCACAGATTTGTGCGGTAAAATTACTTCAAAACGTAACAAAAAAAAAATAGTTTCAATAAGGGTTTTGCTCACTCCTAACTTGAATGCTTAAGCTGACTTCGATATTCCACGCTGTTATTTAACTGGTTACCGAAATGAAAAACGGAGATCAGACATTTAATAAGCTGTTTCAATACTCTCCTGCAGACCTTGAAGGAGGACATAAAACAGCTACCTGTTTACCACAATAGTCGAAAAATTACTCAATAAAATTAAGGTTTGGTGTTCAAGCTAGCACTTCTATTCCTTCCAAAAAGAAAAGCCCTAAACTTATTCTTCATTAAATGCAGCCCAATGAGGTCGTACGCTATATCCATCAGAATGAAATCATTGCTAATTTCCCCTTCATATGAGCAGACATATGAATCATGCATTTTGTAATTTTCCACATTATAAAACATAATATCCAGTTTAAAATTTGATACAATGTATTATAATGCTAATCGATTCATTAGCATCAAAAAATAATAAAAATTGTTGTATTTGTCTCAGTTGCTTTTGAATTATTCATTAAATTAGATTTTAGTTTATTAAGTTTATTTTTTTTCATCATTACACTAAGTAAGTAAATAATAATAACATTTTAACAATGTTAAATTAATGCTTTTGAAGTATATTTTACAGTAAATTATGTTTCAAACATTTTAAAGCGTGTTTTCCTTAAATGCCTAATATCATTAATGGATAGTAATCAAAAAGGGATGGATATATAAAATTTATAAAGGGTTCAGTTTATTCCAATGTAAACTCTTAGCTAAAATTTAACTGAAATACGCATACAATAATCAATGAATATCTTTATCATTACAATTAGAAGTACATAGAATTTAAAAGAAAAAAATTGTATAATAGGAGTAGATCTTTGGTATTCTAAAAAATGAAATGATTGTTTATATATTAGTGTATATAATTATATATTTTTAAAATTTGTTGATTATTTCTTTTTTGTAGTATTTATAATCTATATTTAATATAATAAATTTATTTAAAAGGTTTTAACAATAAGATTTAATATGATTTATTTATTTTTTAGTTAATTTTTTCAATTTTTAAAATATGCTTTGTCTTTTCCGAAAACAATATTTCATAAAACCTTAAAAAAGCGAGATACATAAATTGTAAAATGAGTTTAAGGAAAAGAATTTTAGACAAAATTGACATAAACGCTTTTATGATTTCAGTAAGACATGTTTTTATCATTCACTAAATAACATAAAACACATTTTATATTTTTTTCTTTTTTCCCTTTTAATAGGAAACTATATGTCTTAAATTTTAAAAGAAAATAATTTTGATATTGTAAATAAAAGCAAAATTTTATTATTGAATTGATGTTTGTGTAACAACTTTTTATGGAAAATTCAAAGTAATTTTACATTAGTTTACGACAGAATGTAATTATCCTCTTTTCAATGATTAATTTATTATTCATTTGCATTGACGCTCAAATCCATTAAATCCATGAAAATAAGAGCATTTCCTTAAATAAAGGCTAATGATTCATAATGTCTCACTTATCCATCACATTTTCATGAAACAATTTAAATAAACTAATAAACATTGCTAAGTATTTACAACAGTTAAAGCTTACAATAAGCCCGGTTATTTAATTCCTTTTACTTATTTGACACACTCTTCTATCATTTTTTGCGAATGAAAGCTTAATCGATTGGAACGTACAGTTTAATGTGGATTCCTAGCCCATTACCAGTCTTCATATTCAAGTGGGATTAAGAACATGAATTGCGTAGCTAAAGGCGAAAAAACAAATAGTACAGCTTTAAATATAGCAATGTGCTGAGCTAGAAACGGTGATGTATAATCTTTACGTGAGAATATTAACAGCTACTTTTAACAATCTGATTTATTTTATTTATTTATTTTTTTTTAATTTTGTTTTTATTTTTTTTATTTTATTTATTTTTTTACATTATTGTGATGCTTAGAATTAGGGTTTAAGAAGTTAGTCAGTATTTAATAATCTAAAAATCCTTAAAAATATTTAATATTTTTGATTAATAAATACATTAGTATTGAAGAACGAGGTAGAAAAATTACGAATTTATGATATTTAGCAAAATATACACTATATAGGATTGTTTCAAGAAAAGATTTACATTTTTGAACAACATGAATTTCTGGAAAATCTGTGTTTGAACACTAATTTAAGTAAAAAAAATGCATATTTTTCTTTAATAAAAAGGACTTACAAACATTTGCGATACGTTGGATTAATTTTGTCTATTAAAATTAAAAAAATTAATACATAGTTTTACGAAAAAATAATCATGAGCAAAATCATGTCCATTCATGTTCAGTAAATAATTTTGAAGTAATCATTGACTTGTAAGAAGTTAATTTCAAATTTTTAATAAAATTTTTATCCTTTAAAGTAAAAAATATATACTTTAATAAAAGTTAAACTTATACTTTTGAATTTAATAAAATACATTTAAGAAGGTAAGATATCTAAAACTAAAATGTTATTACGCATACACTCATTATCTAGCAATGTCGAAAAAATATATATTAAACAATAAATTAGTATATAACATGAATATTTTGTTATAATTTTATTTTGTACATGCTTCTAGACTTCAAGAAGCAAGGAAGTGTTATGAAATCATTAACAGGAAAATAAGGAAAATATCTATTTTTTGGCAAAAATTTTATTCTCAAAAAGAAATGTTTTTAAAATGCCACATCATTTTCGGGGAATTATAATTAACAGTTTTCTTCTTGAATTCAGAAAAGGAAATCAGTGTTTTTCATTAAGAAAAAAACAGTTCCTAGATTTACGCATGTTTTTATATATTTATAAAAAAAGAAATATATTTATAAAGAACTTCATTTCATAATATTCAAACAACAATTAAACTGTTTCTCTTCTTCCCTTATTTTCTAAATTTGAGAAATAAATTTAAAAATTTGTGAGCAATATTTCTGTACCGTCATTTATTGAGAAAAAATCTGATGATTCAGCACATTGCAAATATTCTTCAAAATTTTACATGTAATTTCTCTCAATAAAAGTAACTTAAAATTACTGAATAGTTTCCATTGAATTTAAAAAATCTTACTCTGCAGCTCATTATTTACTTTATCCTTTTTTCAGGAAACTGGAAAATGGATATTCATTACAACATTTTTGTTAGAACATGATCATTAATTTTCATTATTTGGCATTTCTTCCAGGTGCCAAAAATAAACTCTCATTAAAGGGAATCTTAAACTGCTTACCTTTTTAATATTAATGGAATCTCTCCTTAACTTTTCCTAAACACTTTTCTTTTCCTTTTGAGCATCGTTACAAAATGAACTATTTTTTTGTAAATGTTTGCATTTAATTAAAATACTTAAATGAATTTATAAATAAGTAATCAGATATGTATGTATATATAATATTAAAAAATTTTAAACTATGAGAATATATATTAAAAATAAAGAGTATTTTATATTTATTAATAACAAATAAAATACAATAGCTTATTAAAAGCATGTATGAAATATTTCACAAAGTTATGCTAATTTATTAACTTAAAATATAATAGGGAATTTTAATATCAGTTATGACTAATATTGAGTAAGAATTGGTTTTGCTTAATGCATTTCATGTCATTTCACTAAGAAACTGTAGAGTTATCATAAAAGTTATATCAGTTTGAACAAATGAGCAACGATAAGAAAACCAAAATAATATAGGTAGTATGTAGTTGAAATTGGAAAATCTTATTAAAATATAAAAGATAAGTAAATATTTTATTATTATATAATTATATTATATAACATGCTTGTTAGTTTAGTTAATACTATTTAATATACATATTTTACTCTGATTTTTCAGTTTTTATACTAATTAATAATAATTATCTTCTTGATCGAATATTAAAAATTTAACGTTATTATTAACACGTATTTATATGCAAATTCGTATTTATTTATTTTATTATGCAAATTATTTCAACACTAGTCCTTTGATTTCCATTATCTTGAAATTAAATTAGTATAAAGTAGCAAATAGCACACATTTACTTTTAACGAAATTAACCTAATACTTTGAGAAATATATATATATATATATATATATATATATATATATATATATATATATATATATATATATCGATAGATAGATAGATAGATTTAACACACACATACGTATGTAAAACTAAAAAGGTAATAAATAAACGAACAAAAATATAAATTAAACCCCTTTGCCCTTTTTAACATTTAAATCTAAGATTGGGTTTAAATATGGAAAAAATGATTTTCTATTTAATTATAATACTCAGAATGTTTTACTAACTTTCTTATATTTTAAGTACAGGAAAACAATTTTATATCCTTATTCTAATTTTTAAATAATATTAAAACATGCAAATTTGCTAAACTATTACAATAATTAAATGAATAGTTGTAAATAAAATTAATATATTTTTACAAATGCATTGAATATTTCGTCAGTAAATTCGTATATTATTCCTCATCAGGAATTTCAATATTTCCATAAAGGTAAATTTGCAAAATTACCTATTTTTCTTTAGAAGTAAGGACCTATGTTAGTTTCTCAAATGTAATATATATTTAAGTTTTTGTATTAATTAAAAATGTATCAGTGCATTAGAATAATTTTAGAATTACTTTTAAACATTTTATATTTATACGTTTGTTTTTATAGTTCTGTTTCTTAGGTTTAATTAAGTGGAAGATACGATTAAAACATGATGTGATTTAAAAATACCGCTGTAAAAAATTGCTTCAGAAAAATGAAATGTATTTCATTTGTTTTTATGGACAAAACATATTTTTTCAGTCAAAATATAAATGTCTTAAAAATAAAACCACTAAATATTTTAAATATAAAATGAAACAAGTGTTATTTTACGCATATCATATATACCTAAAAACTAATTATAAAGTCAAAACATTTCCCATGATTTTCACAGGAATTTCCACGAAAAGAAATTATTCCGTAGATAGAAAGAAAATGAAAAATTTCACATTTCCATGTATCTTCATTAAGCCATAGTACAATTAGGTATTTTTGGCATTTAATTCAATATTGTATAAAGGGGTTTTGATCTTCAGGGGCTTTTGATCTTCTATTTCTTGGTATGAATGTGAAAAAGATTATATCTAAATAACTTGCATGTTTGTAGCTTAATTTACTCAGCAAATTGAGACTACTTGCCTACAATAATAAAAATAATATTTCTTAAAATATATTAAAACTCATGATTAGAAAATTTATTAAATTAACAACTAACAGATAAGATTTTCCACGACAAACTGGTTGAAGATAAACAAAATACTAATCGTCTGAAATATCTAGACTACAACAAATAAATTCTTTTTATTTCTTAAAAAAGTGAAATAACATGAAGATAATCAAACTATAGAGATACCATAAGAACAGAAAAAAAATATTTTGGATTCTTTCTAGGTGCATATTTTAAATTCTGAAAATGCGAAGTGGTTATATAATGCAATATATCAGTTTCTTTTGTCATGTGCTTAATAATTGTAGCTGTAGGATTAATTTCAACTATGATCTACATCAGAAAATAATCTCACGTGACAGTCTTAGTAAATTATAAGCTCATAAGCATTAATTTTACATAAAAATATCAAAAATTTGTGTGAAATGCGTACACTTATCTATGTTAAATAGCTATTGGAATCAAACAAGAAACAGAGAAAAATATGTTTCTTGGATCCTCTCTTTAAAAATTATATTTATATTTGTTAACAACAATAAAATGTATAATTTGTTTTCGGTTTTTTTCCTCACAAATATTTATCCATATAATAAACAAACTAATCAAAATTTAATTCATTACATATAAATTTGTCGCATTTAAAATCCTTGCAAATTTTGGTCATTTTAGTTTCATAACTTTATTTTAAAGCATTGGAATACAAATTTTAAACTTTTGTCAAGAATTTAATAGTTTTTAAGCATACACGGTCACGAATACAATTTTAAGAAATTGAAATTTAGAAGCAATTTTTTATAAAATTGTTTGGAACATTTTGAATATTATTTTAAGCATTCAATAGAATACTCATGATCGCAATTTTTAAATATGAATCAGCTTAACTCGAACGTCAAATACATAATTCAGTTCAACATTACGCATTCAACTTATTTTGACATAATAAGCAGAATTCCGTTAAAACTTAGTTTTATCTCATTACTTATTTAGTTTATGACGAAGTATTTACACTTATTGGCTATTTTAATCAACATAACATTAACAGGAAATATAATCTTAAGCAATGTGAAGTTGTATGAATATATAGTCAAATCAAAACAATTAAAATATTTATGAAAAAAATGATAATTTTAACGCCACACATTTTTGATGATTAAAAATGCATATTTTCTATACTATATGGTAGCTTTATTGAAGTCGTGTAGTGATAATTTGTATTTTTTCCAAAAGAGAGATTTCTTAATTTTATGAATATGCTAAAATTATTTTACTGTAGATGGTATATAATGTATATTTCTTTAAAATTTGATGAACTGAGATTTAACCAAAGGAAGAGTCAGTTACTATCTCTAAAAATATTTTTTAAGACAGACTATTATTGTTCTCAATCAGTATAATTCATTTTCAATTTCCCAGAACATACAAATAAAATTAAGATATTATAGGATTTGAAATGTGTTTCACTATATAAAACATTTTTGAAAACAGACTGTTTTTATTCTCAATCAGTATAATTCATTTTCAATTTCCTAGAACATACAAAAAAAATTAAGAGATTATAGGATTTGAAGTGTGTTTCATTATATAAAATGCAATTTTATCGATCCAAAAAGCTAAATACGTAACAAATAATTTTTTTAAATCTAAGCAAGAAATGCATTATGTTAAGATATGAATGAAACCCTAATTTATTGGTCAAGTAATATATAAAGGTTGAAATGTGTACTCATTTCGATTCTTGTAAGGAGATATGATACTAGTGTGTAGCCAGTACTTTTCATATTTCATAAGAGTTAAAAAATTTAATTATTTCTTGTTATATACAACGCAGCTTATTTCAAATTCTCTATTAGAGACAGTATGCTAATACGTGTTCCCAAAACTTTACATTTTTATAAAGATATGAAAATGTATAGTTATTGAAAATTTGTACTTTACAAAATATGTGATCTACATGAAGCAGAAAACAATATTGTTTGTTAAAAAATTGATTTAAAAAAATTTTTCAAATTGCATGACAAAAGAATATACAATTAATCCTTTTGGATTATGCAAGTGTTGTGAGCGCAGATATTCTCAGAAAAATGTTATAGATTTTAAATTGTACTAAATCAATGATTGATGAAACGCATTCAATGTATAGCCAAATATATTTGTAGTATATGTCGTCTATACAAGTTGTATGAATTATTCTTTTACAATATTTATAAAGGTTTGTGAAATTTTCCAGAAATTATTTAATTTTATCCTATAAAAATGAATTAAATTTTAATGAGGAAAGATTTGTCATTCAGTTTATTTCTGAAAACTGCAAATGCTATTGAGTAAACAAAAGTTATTGGAAAAGTGTTTCTTCGAAATTACATTTCATCTAAAAATAATTCAAATTATGTAAAATTTTTGTAAAAACGAAAGTTTATCAAGAATATCATAATTTAATTTGCTGCACAAAAAGTACAAACACGGTAGAGAACATTCAGAGTGTCCGGTGATAAGACATCGCTCTTTAGCGCCAAAGGTACGGGTTTGGATTCCAGTAGTGGTGAACAATAAAAACAGGAATTTTTTATACGCATTTTGCATCGATGTCTGTTGTGTGGGTGCTTCGATGTTTTCCAGGTTTTATGCTTTAAGACACATTAATACTGTCACCCACCTGCTAAATATCCACTTGAAAGACAATTAAGGGATGAACATGTTAAACTGCTTTATTTAACATTAATTACGGTAAAATACCTTAGACCATTAACCATTCCATTACATCAAATTCTAGTAAATATTGCGTCAAAGATTATCAGGCATGATAAAGTTAAAATATTTCGAATAATGATCAAAACATATCGATAAATTTCAGTATTACATAATATGGTTCCTACATTGTTTTAAAATAGTTTTAATTTGGTTACGAGTTGTTTGTGCTTGTTGAAATGTCACAAAAAATTGTTTATCCAAAAACAACAACGTATTCCTGTGGCCTCACAAATGTTTTTCTTAAAACAATTCCTACGTAAAGTACAGAATCATCTTGGATGTATTGCCAATTTTGTATATCTTATCAATGCTTCCGGCATACATGGAAACAATTCAACAATTAAATAAATGCAACTTCAGAGATGTATGTGAGTTCTGTGTGTATAAATAGACCCTTACCAAAGTCACTCATAAATTAAACTTATTTTTCAGTCGGAGCTTATTTAATGTCGGAGGGAAGGACTTTTATTATTTATTATCTAACCACACACATAGTTAACTTAAAGCATTTGCCTGTAGCAATTTGATAAAAACAATTATAAGTATGTCGGGAAGTTAAGAGCTTCATGTGCTTAAATGTAATTATTTGCCAGTTTTGGACACATCTATAAACATAAATAAAATTGACACTCTACCATTTTTTTGAGAAATTTATTTTCTTGTTATTTTTCAAATGAATAATAAAAGAAATTAATGTTTTTATTTTTCTTAAGTTGTGTATATCTAGTAAAAAATCATAGGTATCTATTCTGTTTCATAAAAATATTTCCCCGTCAATTAGACTCAAATGTGGAATTTTTTAAATTAGTATTATGTTTCAGTAATCTTTAATCATAAAATGTACGGAATTACGGATAAAAGTGAGAGAGAAAGGAAAATTAATCACAGATTTGATAATACTTCAGCATCAAATATCAAAGCGAAGAACGAGGATTCAAATATTCTTTAATCGAGGTAAAATATATACATTTTGTATAAATAATTAAATGTATATTATTGGTGAAAAATTAATATTTCGTCAATAATTAACTATATATTATTGACGAAAAATTAACCAAAAAAGTGAAATAAATTACGAAAATTATACATATTACATAAAAAATTATTTTCTATGTTAAAACATTTCTAAATCTGAAATGAAAATGTAAATTTTACGAAAATGTTTGATTTATCATATTTTATAATTCAATTAAAAACATGACTGTACATTTCACATTACGAAAACCTTTATAATATCACCATTCTATATAGTGGCTGTTTAATAATATATTTTAAAAATATATATTATGGAAATAGTATTACTTAAAATATTTTAAAAATAAGATATTATACTGAATATTTTATGTAAATATTCAGCATATCCTATTGCATTAGATTATGTAAATAACAATTGGATTGAGATGGGTGTAAATAATTAAAATTATTAATAATACTTATATTGAAGTAAAAAACAGGAAAACAATTAACTCTTTAATTGTCTTGATTTTTATTTTTTTCAAATTTATTTACAATTAATTTGAATTAACTGTAGGAAAAGCGTATTATCAACTTTTTCATTCAATTTTTTCTTTTTTGGATTAAATTTTATTCGCATAATAAATGGACACAAACAATGTTTTCTTCAAGATTATATTTTCTTTTCTTTTTTTTATTCATATCTTCTCAGTGAAAGTATTTATTGTAAATCTTTCACATCAGTGTTTTCAAAGGAAAAACATTTAAAAATTAAATGTTTGTTAAAAAAAAAATACTTAGATATGGTAAAATAATGAATAGCTTAAATGCTATTTTTTTACTTCAGATAGTAAAATTTCTGAAACATTTATTTAACTCTCAAAGTTTAATCAAACAATAGTTTTTTATGTAACTTCTAATCTTGCTTCGAAAAGTTGTATTTAAAATTAAAATGTAATCTGAATTGTGTAATTTATTTTATTACTTTTCTCTACTATTAGCTTTCATTAATTTATTTTTAGAAAGAAAAATGAAACCAATTTAACCAAAAAATGTTAGAACTTTCAAAAAAAGAATAATTTTTATTAAAGATAACGTATGACATGTAGTTTCCTTTAATTTTTCAGCATGAAAAAAATTATTTCAAATTATATTTTAAAAATATTGTCATTTATGTAAGAATAAAAATTCACTTATGTAAAAATATTGTCAGTTATGTAAGAAAAAAATTTAACTAATAAAAATAAGATAATATTAAATTATTATTTTAATTATTTTATTAAATATATGCTCAACTATGAATTAATAAAATACGCAAAATACATATGTAAGACAATTAAAATATGTATATCAGGTTACAAATTAGTTTTGAAACCAGTTTGTTATTTCATCAGCTGTTTACATATCTTGCATCGTAATTTACGTAAGATTTATGATTTTATAACTATCATAACATGTTTAATTTTTTCGTAATTGAATAATTTCCTTATTTCACATTTTGCTTTCTTCCTAGTTTTTCATTACTGCATGATAACTTCTTACATAAAATTTTTTATCTTAGAATTATAATCACATCTTAAATAATTATTATCTTAAAAAATAAGTTAAATTATTAGTAAATTTAGCAATTATTTTGCCTTCAATGATAATAGGATGATAATATGAGGAATTCGTATATTATTTGTGAATACAGAAATCATTCAATTCTGAATGAATATCGTAAGTTTTAAATTTCACTCTTTATTTCACGCGTATGTTGAGCTGCATCAAAATCTACGTTGCAATAAGTTCCTTAAATTTAATAGAAAGTGTAATGCAGTTATTTCCCTCACTGAATTGTTTTCTCTCACTCCTGATGATATCATAACTTTCAAGAAACAGTAATAGTTTTTCCTAGATTTGAAAACATGAAATAAACTTTAGATTTCTGCTCAGTTTTTGAAGCTATATTTATTTTAGCTCAAAATTTATTTCATGAATATAATTTAACAAGCATTATAATTATTCCCTTTTGTCGGCATTTTAACGATAAGAAATTCGAAGATCAAACTTTCAATAGTAATTATATGATTTAATTAAAGTAATTTCTACATTTGATCTGAAATGATTTTAACGAACATAAATCTCAAATATTTTCATTAGATTTAAAAGACATAAGAATACAAATTTCTGTTTGAAATATTTTTATCATTTGATTTGATTTTTTCGCTGATTTCATTCTGAGAACGTATGCATACATAAAATGTGAATGTGTATTGTATTTGTGTGATTATAACTCCTAATTTTATCAACTTTTCAAAACATACCGATTTATCATATTTATGTACTGGAAAACTATGATCCACAGTCATGAAGGAAAATCTACACATCACAAAATTTGAGCATTGAACACGAAAAATGTTTAACAGGCATAAGTATCTTATGATGTTGGTTATTGAATGATTAATGAAATTTTGAATATTTTAGACCTTGTGACACAACTTTCTACTAAATTCTCTATTCATTTTCAATGGGTTTCTTCCCGTGTTGGATTGAGTGGTAATGAAATAGCGGATAGCTTGGCCAAGTCTGCCATTGCTGACACCTTGCACGGCTATTCTAAATTTTTTGGAAATTTCCACTGTTAAAAAGGTGGAATTAAATACAATTTGGCGACATCCGCCTGCCCACTCATAGTACTTTGGCAAAAAACCTCGTTGGTAGCACAAGCTCAGTATCCCAAAGATGCAGCAGACTGATCTTTCACGTTTTTTGAGTAGCCACATTAGGTCCCTTTCATTTCAACAGGGCCAGAAAGTCTTTCAGGAGTGTCAGTGGTGCAAGGCTGATCAGGCATACCCGAGGCATATTCTTGACTGCCTGGATTTTACTGCGAACTAGGTTTTGTGGAATCGTATTTAATGTTTAGAATTTTTAATGATTTTTGGTTTTATGGAGATGGTTTAGCTTAGCTACACCATCTGGGATTAGAAACAACAACAACATGATTGATGGGAAACAAGTTCTTTCAAAATTATTAATGTTGTGGAAAAATCCGAGAACAGTATACTGATTATCTTTCTCCCCAATACTGCCTGGAAACTTTAATGTTCGGTTTAGATTTTAATCTGAAAACTATTTTTTTATAAAAGTGGTCTTAAATCAGAATCCCAATATGAATACTATTTTTTTTCACAAAATTCCAATATTAGAAACCTGAATCAGTTTAGAATAGCCGGAAACCAATTAAAAAATTATTGTATCTCATAATTTCTAACATTTCATTTGACGCATGAATAAAATTAAGTAAAAGTAATGAAATATGACTTTTTGTTTTAATCTTTTTTCCACACACAAAAAATGAAATTATTTTATTTTTATAATTTTTTTCTCCATAATATCCAATCAATCGGAGAATTCCTGCCTTCGGAATTGCAAGAGATGGAAGCGATGGTAACTTTTACAGTTGGATACACAGTGGGTACACCAACGTAGTTCCATAAGAAATTAAGTATTCTCCCACGCTTAGTTTGCTACCACCAGAGGCATCATTTAACATGGAGGACATTGTCACTACATTGATATTTTCTGTATCATATTAAATGTGAACACTACAAATATTCTAATAGGTAGCGAATAAAATTCACTACTTTTTAACATACAACAAATTAAAAAAAATACTTTATGAATAATATGTATTTTAAAATATTCCTCAAGCTAAAAAGATTGAGTCCTGTTTAAAATGGGCTTAATTTTCAATGATATTTGTGTTATGTAATAATTAAAGATACACTTTTTTCATCCTTAGTTTTATCACAGTGTACCGAGCAATTTAATTACCTAACAATTGAACTTAAAATCGCACAACTGTACTTGGCATTATTGTCATAAAATTAATTGAACGGGTGGGGAAACTGGAGTAAATAGGATGAATAATTAATTTTGATAATTTCTTCCAACCTAAAATTCATAGATTATTATATTTTTAATTAAAAGCTTCCTTTCTCAATAAAGACTAAATGTTTCTCTTAATCTATTTTTGTTGCAATGTAAATAAATATGCAAGATTCTTTGACTTAGAAACAACAAGAAAGAGAGTCATAGTAAATTTCATCATAGCTACTTTGTAAACTGATTAGAAAACACAGAATAATTTTTCATTAAGTATTAATCTATGAAAATTAGCATGTGTATTGCGTATTGAAATTGCAATGCTTACAGTTAAAAAAGGTTGAAATGTGTAAGAGAAAAGATATTTATAAAATTAGATCTTAATAATGTAATTTTTATAGATTAATAATTATCATTTGTCAACTTTTTATTTATTTAAGTGAAAGATTTAAATAAATTTAAACATTAAGAAAATAACAATTTAAATTAGGTGAATTTAATATGCATTATTATTATAATTAGATTAATGTAATGCAAAACCAAGGATACCTGCTTATCCATTCAAGGAAGGGATCATTTTTATAACAAAAAAGGTAACAATTGATTTTGTTTTATATTAAAGTTATGTTATAGTTCTTCTTAGATAATATTTTTGGATCAAACATAATCTGAAGAATGTTTTGCAATTTCAATGAATGTTTTGTTTAAAAATTTTATACTTGATCTTAAATGTTTTTTTAAAAGATTGATAGTAGAATCACACAATATTTTTCATGCAAAACTAAACAATTTAAGTTTGTCAACTTATGAGACATAACAAAACTTAATATTTCTCCATTTTACTCTTTCCTTAAATAAGAAATCCAAAAATAATTAGGTGTACTAAAACTTCACAAAGGTGAAATTTGAAATGCATTCTCAATTTTAATATAAAATGTAATAATATCTAAATTCCTTACTTGGCTCTCGTCATTTAATAGTTTTTTAACTTTATTTTCAATTATATTCTAATCCAGCCGGCCAACTTGTCTAGTGGTCAGCTTGCCTGGCTACGGATAGGAAGGTCCTGTGTTTGAATCCCAGTTCAGGCATGGATGTACTTTCTCTCTCTCTATCCTGTCTTTGTCCTTTTCTTGTGGGTGTGAATGAAGTATGAATGATGCCTACCCTATAAACGGGTCCCTATGGCATATGTGAGTGTGCGATGGTGGCGCACCCCCTGTGGTGCACCCGGGTTAACGCCTCGGCGGCTAAGAGGTGGCTGTTTCTGGCCGTGTCCTTGGTATCAGGGAACAATAGATTAATCGATTATGTTGCAGTTGTAACTGTCTACAATCTGCCATTGGAAAAAAATATTCTAATCCAAATATTGTCTAGATTGAAATTATATATTTTTATTATTATACATTTTAGCCCAGAATTCACTTCATTGAATAATTTATTATATTAGTCTCTGTATCTAAAAAAACACTTTTTAACTTACGTTTAAGTGTCATATCCAATTTTTATTTAAATAAACTCAATATTCATTTGATACGTTGGATCACGATGACATAGAAATATTATAAATTTCTAAAGAATTCCCTTAATGTATTTTTTCGATGATCTGGATTAAATGTGCCTTATTCTATTTTAAATAAATAATGGGAAAATGTCAAGACGAAATTAGATTTTGCATCTAAATTTTCCGTTTGAATTTCTTAAGTTAAATTTCATTCGCTTTTTTTAAAGTCATGAATACAAAATTGCTTTAGCAACTGATTTAACTCAGAGCAAAAAATTACGAAAGTTTGCATTATATAACTTTTTAACTATTATTTCTTCTTGGCAAAATGCAAAGACTACTTTCTTACCAAAATGTTTTTAGAAAATATGATAAGAGTAAAATCTTATTAATGCTCTTTATTTTCCTAATGCTAATATAACCTTTCATATTATATGTGTTCGTATTTCATCAAAATTTTAAATGCAATTAATAAACAGAATAATTTTTTACATTTTATTGCTTTTTATAACAAGCATTTGAATTGTAAACGTATGAAAAGAAATAATTATATTTTAAATTGATTTAATTGCAAATTATTGTGTATTAAGTCATGATTAGATTATAAATTAATCTTATCATGGTATGAATAAATCAAATAATGAAATGATAATGTGTGCTTTCACTATAATTATAAATCCTCTAAATCCTTTCTTGCTGTTGTTGTCGTGTGCCTGCTAAGCTGGCATTATGGGGTGATCTCTCTATTTTTCCAATCTAAATCTTTTAAAATATCGTAGTTATTTTCATATGTATATAAATACATATTTAAGATTTTTCCAATTGTTGCATACAAAAAATATCGTGTATGCAAAACTTCACACGATCAAAGCACACCTAAATTTTGTTTCATTTTATCACTCTCAGACACACTCTTAAAGTCTAGGTTTTCTTCGCTAATTTAATGTTATTTTTTCAATTTCTACGAAATGAAGCATATTGTCTCTAATTTCTATTAATTTTCTGCAAATAAAAGTATTTTTGAATATCAATATCAGAATATTATCTGTAACTAAAGGTATAAAATCCTTTGCATTATTGTCTGGAGATAATTAATAAACTACTTCGAATTGCATTTAAAATTGATGTATCATATTTTTAGTGTCAATAAACTATTTTTGTATAACTGCAGAATAATTTATCATTTTCTCAATTTTTTTTTAAATTTAATTTTTTTATATTTTTTAAACATTTTACATTAAATATTCTATTTATTTTTAATATCAATAAATTACTAATCTTAAAAAACCGTACTTTTTCAAAAAGTTTTGTTGCATTATTATTTTGACTGTTTGTATAATCAAATTACGTTTACAAAGTGTCTCGCTTTTGAAGGTATTATGACATACGTAAACTTGAAATTGATTAGAATAAAAGTTCTGCTATATCAAGATGGCTCATAATTTTTTGCTTTATATTAACACATATGAAAATATGGCTTTAACTTTTGGATTTTTAACTTGGGCCTCCCTATAATCATGATTTAAATATGATGATGTTCCCATATTTTGTAATGCGAACTATGTAATCAAACTTGCATATTCATAAATTCCATTATTACATTAACTAGAACTGTTAATTCTTTGTCAAAAGGGAAAATCTATGAATTTTCTAAGAAGTTATTTATTGAAAAAAATGTAATCTCAGAAATAATGCGATGAAAATTAGAAAATAATATTATAAATTATAGTAAAATATTGAAATTTGTAATTTTTAATTATGATAATATTTAACAAAAAATTTCTAATTTTAAATGTAAAATTATGGTTAAAATTAATTAAGGAAATGTAAATAAAGACATTAATTAAATTAAAAATTATGATTAGTTATTGAATTAGGATTAAGAAGAAATTATCCTTATAATATTCTTAATTTTTGCGAAAAGGAATGTTTAAATTTGTTTCAGTTTTTCAGTTTTACAAATGTAATCATAATTTCTTGAAGTGGAAAATCATCATCAATGTTGTGAAGGAAAAAATAAAAAATCAATAAAAGTTTAACAATTAATTGTAATATTAATTATATTTCTAACATTTTATTACATTAAAAATTTATACTATATAATGTAAATGTATTTTAAAAGGATACTTTTATAACGAATTCTAAATTTTACATCTGGATTTGCAAATTTATTTTTTATAGAAGCAGGAGATTAGAAAAATATTTGAAAACTGAAGAATTCATAGAATCAATTAAACTGTTTCATAAGCATGTTCTAAAAATATAGTATGTTTTTTGCATTATCCTTATTTCTCTAATTTTAATTAAATTATTTTATAAAATATACTGTCATAATACACATTTATGGGTATGTAAAGCAGAAAAATTAAACATATGAAAGCAATAATTTTTCAATATCAATAAAGATAAAAATCTAATCCATAAAATGATGTTCTTTCATACATTAATATTTGGTTCAGAATTATTAAAATATATAGTAAAAATCTCATTTTTAAATTAATATCAAATTCTACTTCTATAAATAAAAAATACATATTTAAACTTACTATGAAAAAAATTTTTTTATCAATGAATTCATATTTAGATTAGATTTACAAAATCCTCTCTTAATTTTAAAATAACTTTATTTTTGATTTTTTGCACAGCACATTAAATATTAAGCACAAATTTATTTTGTATAATTGTGTGCAAGAGTTTAATTTACAGATAATTTAGTGATAAAAAAGCAATATTTAACTATGATAAATGCTTAACTTTGATATACATTTTTTTACAATCAATATAACTCTAAATATTAAAGACATTTACAGGAATTATAAAGGAAAAAAATTGTAATTAGCTTATTAATTTGATATGGGTGTAGGATTAAAACTATTTTTATCTAAAACCATTGAGGAAAGCATTAAAAAGAAGCACTGAAAAATATATTCAAGAAATAATATAGACAAAACTTTGAAAGTGTTATGGAAAATTATAGCAAAGGCTGAATCTGAACATACTTTATTTTGAATAAAATTGTTGAGTTATTCTAAAATGAAGTCAAAAGTTAATTAGCGTAATGATATCATCAAATTTAAAAAATCGGCGAAAACTCTTTGGACTATTAGACGATGAAATAGTATTAATGTCATAATTATATAAAATAATAAATAATTTAAAGATAAGATAAAAATGAAATTAATATTATATTGTTAAAAATATAGCTTATTACATAAAATAATGTGCATTCGATTCTTAAATTAAAAAAAAATAAAATTTCTTCATTTGAAAAGCAAACACATATAAATTATCTTTATCAATTTAGGAATATTTTTAATTTTCCAGTAAAAATAAAACATGAAAGAAAAGGAAATATAGCTTTCATAGAACATAGATGCATACAACATCATGAAAACAATAGATTCGTTTAAGGATTTAAAGCCATGAAAATTATTTTTCCAAACATCTTCTCAAATGACATGAAAATTATAATTCCGAAGAAAATATAATTCCGAAGAAATTGATAACTTATTTCTGAAGCATAGAATGAAAAATGTTTCTTTGATAAACCTGTGAATACCAATTCTGTACAAGGAAGGAAAATATATATTTTATCGTTATAGAATTCCTAAAACTCTCAGCGAGGAAATATGCATTTCACCCACATATTTATGCATTTTTATTACATGATCTCCATTCAAAAACTCCTGTGGATAAAAGCTTAATCAATTCCATTGTTAATATTAAGGAAATTTCTCTTTTTATTAGTAATTCCAGTATTCAATAATAAGTGAATTATTTTACTTAAAATGATTATGTCATGAATATAGTTGTAACATGCTGCTTATTGTTAAAAAGAAAACTATTTACTAAGAAACATCACAGATTACTTGTTTATTAGTGAATAAGTACCACAAAAGTTAAAATTTCGAATTACTTCGCTCATAAGATAACTATGTTATTCACTAAAAATTCATTTGAATAAAAGTGGAAGTCAATAAATAGGTAATTATAAATGAAGTACATATTATTTTGCAATCATAAAATTATATTCCCAAAATAATATATAAATATTATCCGTTATGAACTCATGTCCATAAATTAAGGATAATATAGAATCACAGAGAAATTGAATTCTAAAACAAAAATTTTACATGCAGAGTTAGAACACACATCTTCAAAAATCTTAAGAAAATTGCAAGATACCACCAGATGGCGCCGATAGCACATCACAATAAAGAGAATTTAAGAGAAGGGTATATAATGAATGGTTGCAAAGAAGTAAAATTGTCTGTAAACACTTTAAAAGCATTTCAGTGCAATAACTGCATAGTAATGGCACAAAGGAAGCATTTGGATGATGTTTTACGTGGTAGAATTATTGGCCACCTGTAATGTGGATGTACTCATCTGGCAGTATCCGAGGAACTTGGAATCGCCCAGAGTGTCATCTCCATGCTTTGGCATTGGTTCGAAGATGATGATAATGTGAGTAGACGTTACAGCACAGGTCATTCCCGTGTTACATAGCTGAATGAGGACCAGTAGTTGGCAGTTACCGGCAAAAGAAACAGATGGAGCACAGCATCAGACCTAGCTCTTCAGCTCCCTTCAGTTACCGGTACGACACTTTCAAGGTAGACCGTTTACAGACGCTTAGATCACATTGGTCTATATGCTCGTAGACCTGTCAAATGTGTTCCACTTCGTGCAACTCATTCTCGCCTGCGGTTAGCCTGGAGTAGGGAGCATGCATTGTGAATACCGCAACAGTGGACTTGTTGGTTGTTTTCCGAAGCGACCAGATTTAAATTTCAGTCTGATTCTCTTCGGACATTTGTATGGAGAGGGCCAGGTACACATTACCACCACGAGAACACCATTGAACGACACCGTTACTGGTGGTGCAGGATTGCTCGTTTGGGAGGGGGGAATTACTATCGGTTTCAGAACAAACCTGCATGTTCAGAATGTAACCAAGACAGGCGACATCTATCTTGATGTCATTCTAGAACAACATGTTCGTTTGTATCGGGGTGCCATTGGTGCAGAATTTCTGTTTGTGGATGACAACGCCCATCCTCATCGTGCAATCATTGTAGACGGTACGATGAATCGAAGGATATCACCCGTATGTACTGACCAGCATATTCCACTTTCTTAAATCCAATAGAGCATGTGTGGGACATGCTTGGGTGATGATTTGCAGCCCATCAACCCCCTTCCACATGTCTACCGGAACTTCGGAGAGCATAGCTTGATGAGTGGTGTAATGTTCCGTATGATTAGATCGATAATTTGATACTCAGCATGCCTTGGTGTTGTAAGTCCTGTAGTGCATTGTCTGGGAGGCATATTAAGTATTAACCAATATATCAACCATGTTATATTGATTATTGCAAATAAGTTCTTTCTTGAAATTTGCTCCAGAAAATAATCGCAATTTTTATTAATGCTGTCAAACATAGCTTTTTTTTGCTCTTTACCTTTTGTCAAATAAATTGACTTTACAAATAAATGAAATTTGTTTTGCTTCTGTTGCTTTCTTTGCCTGAACTTGCATTATCCTTAATTTATGGACCCGAGTGTATTTATGTAAATTTAAAAAATATATATTATTTTATGAATGAAAAATAATAAGTTAAAATTATAAATTGTAGATTGATTAGATAAAATTAATTGCTAATACAATGTCTTATTCCTTGTGTTTTAATTTTATGGAAAAATCACGTGCAATTAAATTTTTCAGTTTAAATAAGAAAATGGAATCGTATTACTTGGTATAAGTGATATAAAATTATATGTAAGATATTAAATGCAAGTGATATTATATTTTACAGATTTAGATTAAATTGTCTCATTTCTTACAGAATTACTATAAAGGAAAGAAGAATGTATTTTTCAAAAAATACGAGTTAATAAATATAATATAAAATATGAGTTATAATGTCATTATTTATTCTAAAGCCAACTTAAAAAGTTGACTTCTTTTTTTTTAAATATTTCTTACTTAGATATTTCATTTTATTTATATAACATGAATTTAGGAAATATTACAATACGGTATGAAAAAATGTCTTGAAAACTTTGCTGAAAGGAATCTAAAAATATATTTGCATGATACCCAAAACAGCACAAAACACAGTCGTTAATCTTTCCGTTTCCCGAATAATGATGCTCTTTAATCGAAGCAAAAGCATGTCGCGTTGCATTCTCATATCACATATGTTTCCTACTTCCCCTCAATTTAGAAGTTATTACATGCAGGAACAGTACGAAATCCCTTCCATCAGAATTCTTACGAATTCAAACTGCAATATTTGTTTTGTTATGGTAAAATATTTTCAGAGTATTGCGAATATTTCTAATCCTTCTCATGCTGAAATAAATATATATTTATAATAAAAAAAGATTCATATTCAAGAAAGATTCATATATTTCTTATTCAAATATATATGCGTGAGATATATCTCTTACAAATCCTTACTAAGCACAATAATGCTACCAGGTAAAATCATTTTATATTTGTTTAATTATATATCTTTTGCTTATTTGTGGTAATATGTTATTTACTAACATTATATTTTCTTTAATATTTTATACATTTTGCTGAAACATAATGTCGTGCTTTGGGATACATTTATATTTTTATTATATTATAACTATTATTTTAGTGAGGTTTATTAAACTTAAGAAATAATGATAAAAATATGATTTAAAATCTACATAAACTATGTAAATATTTAAAAAAAATTCAAATTTCTTCAAACTGGCGATTACGTTTCTTGAAATTTCCACAGCAATGTAATAAATTTTTCCTACTTATAAAAAACACTTTGCTATTTTTTATATTAAAATGATAACAAGGTATATATTTCGTTAAGTAAATTTAGTTTTGGTTTTCACCATATAACACAAGATTTACTTTAATTTCATCATATAAATCACTTTCTTATTTTTTTAAATAATACAAAAATTACTGATACTTTATGAAATTCTAAATTTAAATATTAAAATGTAAGCATCTATATTATACATTTTAAGTTCAATTAAAAGAATCTATTCAATTTAATTTAAACCATTGTTATAAAATAAATTTACCACTTTTTAAATCAAATGAATTATATTTCAAACGCGTATAAATATATTTATCAAAATCTTCTTTTCAGAACTTAACTTCAAATTACATTAATTTCAAATTTTTATTGAAAATATAATCATTTATTTAAAGATAAGCCATTATCTTTTTGAGTTAAAAATTATCTTACCCATTTAAATGCAAAATATTATTATTTTATAGTACTTTTATCATAATACTACATCATCATTACAATTTTATAGTACATAGATTTAAATAATTAATAGCATTTAAATAATATTTTTTCTTATTTAACACAATAGAAATATATTTCTTTTTAGTATATATTCATAAACTGGGGATTCTGATATGCCTTTTATATAATTTTTGTAAACCATTCTACGTATTGACTATTTTCCTTGGAAGACTATTGCTTTTAAAATAATATTTTTAAAGCTATCTTCTGGACGATTACGTACGGATAATTATGTGCGTATGTATGAGCTAGTGTGCTTTTCATAATATTTGTTTTTAATAAGTATTATTTTAATGACTTTTTTCATGAATTCACCAACCATATTTTTGATATCGTTGGACACTCTGATATCAAAGTATGTGATTAAAATTAGAATCTAAAATTTTGTACAAGTTTAACTATTATATTGAATCTTATGTCTTGCATAATAAGATTGGAAACATTGAAACACTGAAATAAATAAAGAAATAAATACGAAAGTTAATCAGCATTCAGATTTAAGCAGATTATTTTTATCATCAGTAGTTTTGCCTCTGCAACTAACGTTATTGAATTTATTAGGAAAATTCAATATTTTATTCATCTCTCTCTCTTATAAACGTGGACAATGTTGAACAATTATATACATATATATATATATATATATATATATATATATATATATATATATATATATATATATATATATATATATATATATATATATATATATATATATATATATATACATACATACATACATATATATATATAAGTCTCACTCTTTAAATTCCTAAAAATTTATGAAACGCTATGTTGAACAAGTATGTAATAATATATAAAATGAGCAAAAAAAATTTTTAATCGAATTATGAATAATTTATTTTGTATTTTTGTTCAGCTGATATAGCGTGGTTATTATAATGATTATCCATAAAATTTTCCTGTTATCACCACAAATATTTTGATGTAATTTTAAACTGTCAGAGCTCTAAAGTGTCAATAAATATTTTAGGTATTCATTGTTTTACAACTTTTGAATACCCAAGACAAATACTTAGCATTTTTATGAAAAATTCAGTTGTGTTTGAGAATAATAACCGGTAGATTATATTGATTGAATTAAATAGTCTCATATATCATTCCTACGTCTTTAATGTATAGTTTTTATTGAAATCAAAATTTATACAGAGGAAACGGTAGAGCAAGTTCAAGAAATGCGCGTATTTTATTTAATTTCTATCACTAGATGTTGTATATTTAAATTTTTTAATCAAGTTTTTAATGATATTATTTCATATTATTTTTTTCAAAAAATGTAAATAAAATAAACATTATTTAAAGTAATATCCTAAAATTTATTTCATCAAAGAATTTTTTGTCCTTGATTTCTATTATGTTTAAAAATTTAAGGAACATTTTTAGAATATATTTATTTTTCTCAAATGTAATTAAAAATTACGATTCATAAACCGGGAATCCAAAAGTTTCTTCAGTTTAAAAACATTGCTTTCATTTTCTTCTGTTAAAAACTGCTTTCATAAGTATTTTGGTAATTATTTGAATAAATTTTGAAAACATCTACTTTAAGAAAACTAAATATAATATTATTTATTTTCCGAATTTTATTTAGTATCTTGTAAATATATGCATTATAGCAATACAATGTTGCTATTATAGTACTCTACTTGACTGCATATATAATCAATAGTAAAACTGTTAAAACAATTATAATATCCTTTTCAAAACTATCTTATAAAGGTAGGACTATCTTATAAGGAACAAAATATTTTTTTTTAGAAGTTGTAAGAAAAAGCATTTTCTACACTGTATACTTTGAAATATTCCACAGCATTCAGTTTTTTTATTCAAAAAATACATTTTGTTAAAAACAAATCTCCAATTTTTGCAAAGTTAAAAGGCCCAGAGGGAAGCCTTTAAAGGAATTTCAAAAAGGCTAAGTTGTGGCTTATAAAGATTCTGGCAAATGTATAAGAGAAATAGCCTGGCCCTACATATCAATCCAAATGCTGCTTCTAACTTCTTGAAAAATCCAAAAAGCCAGAGGAAAGCAAAGACTAGCAGATCAAAAAAAATTAACATCATGTGATCAAAAGAAAATTCTTTACGAACTTTTAAGACTAAGTGGAGCATTGGAAAAGCAAGAAACCAAGCTTGAATCACACATGTAACCAGAAGAACACGTAACATCTGAGTAAAAATATCGCAAATATTCGCATTCAACAAAAGAAAGAAACATCCTAAATGGAACGAAAGGTACATTGAGCACAATCAAAAACAGACCAAAGAACATACTTCTTGAAGGTCTGAATTGACTTCAGTTATTTTTTTCTGATTAAAAAAAATTACTTTATATGGCCTAGACGGATATCAATATTATTGGCATTGTTTGGGCACACAAGCTACTACTATCAGAATATTTATTCTACCAGCTACATAGGGGGAGGCAATTTAATGTTTTGTATAGATAATGGATATGGTGGAAAACCAATCTAGTGTTTCTGGATTAAAGACAGAAACATACAGATTTCATTCAAATTTTAAATTCATAGCTTTTTCCCTGTGGCACTTAACTCGATGGAGAAAGTTGGATATTTCAGTAATATGGAGCCTCAATTCACACAGCCAATGGCGTTAAAAAGTGGTTTGTAACAAAAAATGCTCGGATTTTGCCCTGGTGTGTTAAAAGTCCGATCTCAATATTGTTGAAAATATATGGCCAATAATTGTTTCGTGGGTGAGGGGAGGCAAGCAATAAGAATCCTTGATTGAAGTTCCATAAGCTATGAATTGTGTTGGAGAAAAATTTCGTAAAACCACACGAAATTCAAGATATATATGATTCAATGCCAAATCATGTCTTAAAAGTAATTGAAGCAAAAAGCAGAATTCCTTAATATCAAGAATTTTATTTTCATTATTCAGAACTGTTCTTCTATTTTTTTCATACACTATGATGTGGTGGAAACTAATTTTTAATTGTAATAAACAAGAAGTTTTTATTAACTTCATGCTACACATATATTGTATACCTACACAGATAAAATATTTCGTTTCATGCTACACATGTGATTGCGAATAAGTTTTTAAAAGTGCTGAAGGAAAATTATTTTGTAAGAATTCAAAGCTCTTCTCTTATTTGAAGATATCCTAATGTTTTACTTTCATCCGCAGTGTATGACACATATTTATCATTCGTTATTTTTTGTGCAATTTTAAAGTATAAATATTCTTCATTACTCGGCTTGAAGGTTTATATAATTAATAAATAAAAGTATGTTATTTTGAAATTACCTTCTACGTCAAATGAATAGACAAAAAGAATTTGTTGAAAAAATGATAAATGTTTAAGGAAATATATAATTTCGTAACATAATTTAAAGCAGTTATACTGAATAATATTATGTTATTTTCTTGAAAAAGAATGAAATGTTCGAATGGGGTTTAAATGTTGTCTTGTTTTTCAAATTAACAATCTATCTTGTAATTTTGTTCTTGTAATTAATAATGCATAAAGCCTATTACAGTTATTACAAAAACATCTTGTGTAAGGATAATTCTATTATTCCTGTGAATATGATTCTCTTAATATAATTACCAGTTTCATTTTCTAAACAGTAAATGCTGAATTTAACTTCCAAATCTAATTATAGAATCACATTTAACAGAAGTCATAAATGAATGAGAGTTCCTATGATTTCTTGCTGTAATAATAGAGCTGCGATGAAGTAAAGGATATTTCCGATAATTAAGTTTCATCGTGTAGTATTGATGCTAAAAATAACCTGTAATTAATTGAAGAGAAATTGCAATCAATAAAAAGAATGAATACCATTATTTTTAATTACTTTAAGTGATCCAATTCTTATTACTTTATGTTCAGTGTTTTAGTCCTTTATGGAAGTTGACGAAAATAAAAACTCATCTAATTAAAGCAAGTACTTTTTTCAATTCCTTTACAATGAATATATTTTTCTTCTCTTCTTTTATATTTCAATACATCATTTATAATTCATAATTAACTAAAACGTTTTTACTCCTTTTTTAATAATTATTGTGAAACTAATAGCTAATAAAAAAAATTTGCTTGAATTTTTTTAAATTTATTGGTTTACATACATGTGAAAACTAACAAGTGAGATAATTCAATTACACATCAAGCTACATTTAAGAGCAAGTTATAAAAATACTTCTTTAAATGCATGGAACTTTCTTTGTTCCTCAGTCAAAAAAATTAATCACTTTTTTGCCATTAAAATATATTGATGAATATGGTCACAATAAATAATTAAAAATTAACTTGAAAATCCCTTTCTGTTTTCCTCTACAATATGTAATTATCTTTAAAAGCAGTAGCTCTGAATATCTTATATTCTCTTATTAAAATAAAATTCTTGTCAGTCCAGAGTTAAAAATACATTAAAAAGTTATTTTTAGAATAATCAGCTATGGATACAATATTTCCTATGATTATTTTAAATATTTTTAAATAAGAAAACGGAAATTATAAAACGTTCCAACAATGTTTATATTGTTCGGTTATAAATATACATTAACAAACATTTTTCTATATATATATATATATATATATATATATATATATATAAATTTTTAAACTATTAATGATTTGCACTTGTAGACAACTCAGATTTTGAGTTTTAAATATTTATATCGTCGATTAATCAGTTTGAAATTTCAAATGTAACAAGATTTAAAATATCCTTTATTACAAAGTGAACTTTTGTAAGCGAAATTATGAATATCGACATTCTGATATTACAAAGTGAACTTATGTAAGAAAATTTTTACAATGTTATATAAAGTTTTCTATACAAAGTTCCGAAAATTATTATACAATGATTTTATGTGAGCGAAATTATGAATTTAGACTTTTTGATAATTATAAGTTTGTTCTCCTTTATATTCATAATATATAATCTATCGAATCAGCATAAATGTCTTTAAAAAACTGGAATTTGGAGAATCTGCTTATAAATACTTTTGCGATTTCTTACAGAATTGATATCATTTTAATAATATATGTACTTACAGACCATTTTATAATGTATTTCACTGTTTCGTTGCAGTTGTTGGACAAACATGCTTCCCTGTACCTTAGCCCTGAGTTGGGCTGTACGAGTTAGACAGAAACAGCTGGGTGGGATCTTCATGATTTTGAAGCAGGGGCGAAGCAGAAGACTCCCAATACAGGACCTGTCTCCCCCGAGGTATCCTACAAATGAAGGACCGAGGTATCCTTTCATTTGGAAGACATGGTGACCAAGTCCAGTTTTAATGGGGCCCCTTCCACTTTTAGCGAACATGACGGATCTTCGGCTTAGCTAAGATTGGAACTTGCTACTTTCCGATAATGAAGTAAAATTTCCCAACATAGTTCTACAATTTTTTGTAGGACCATTTTCTTGGCCTCTTTTCTGGTATAATGTCGGCTTCTTCTCTTGGACTGCTGTTTTTAAATTATCCAGTTGCTGGAAATACTTTTCTAAATTCTGCTTTTTGTTCAGTTTTTAATGCTCATAATGTATTGGTCCTCATATATGCAAGATTCTCTTATTCAGAACCAAACTTGTTTTTAGACTTGGAAGGGCTAGGTTTCCCTCACAATACACAAGGTGTATTGTGAGGGAAACCTAGCCTTGATGTTTTAGTTGGTCATTCTTATGTCATACCGAACAAGCAGATACTGATAGGCATATGATGACTCTATCATCAAACTTCTTCTAACTTAATTCGTATGTCACCCAATTTGAATGTTTCCACAACAGTCCCATCTTCCGAATATGGTCTAAAATGGTTTACTAAGCTGATGTAGGCTTTCTGATATCTCCAATGTTGTCAGAAAAAGATCATTTTCTAACATGGTCTTAACAACATCAATCAATGGAAAGATTTTTTCAGTAGACTTAATGAAAGATGCTCCTTGAAAAGGAAGGACTACCCAGTCAAATGAAAGGGATTATTGAATAAAATCAAAGAATTGATTCAGCCAATGGCACATAAAACAATGCAATAGATAGAAGATAAGGTAAACACTGTTCGCGTCCACCTAAGAAATTGGGATACGTAAGCAAGTACGATATTTGGATTCCTAATGAACTTAAAGAATTTTATTTGATGACATGAGTAAATATCTATGAAGTGGACATAAAACATTAATTAAACGATACGTTTTGAAATGAATGATAACTGATGTTGAAAACTGGGTTGTTTATAAAAACAATTTATTCAAAATATATTGATTTCCTTCTAAGAATTCAATACTGACTTCAAACATCATCAGAGGAAGATTATGATCACATAATTGTGTAATTGGAAAGGTTATGTTTTTTCGCTAAAACCAAGGAATGAAACAATCAAATTAGGTATGTATTGAAAGCAATTGAAAGTTTAAATGAAACTTATCCAGAAACTTTTGGAATTAAACACTTGTAAGAGAGTTATGTTCCGACATGACAACATGAGAGAGACCGCATATATCTTTGATCACTCACTAAAAAGTATTGAAGCTTGGATGGAATTAGTCTAGTCATTCCTCATATTCACCTGACTTTACACCATCAGATTTCAACATGGTTCACTCTCTTTAAAATTTTTCTCTTCGAATTGCAATAAATTGACGGAAGATTGTAAATCCGTACTTTTCCCAGTTTTTTGCAATCAAACAGACATTTCTATGAACGGGGAATTATAAAGTTCACCAAATGATGAAATAAGGGAACCAATTCCCGTAAAATAAAGAAAGACTTACACTATTAATTGATCTTTAGTCCTTATATAAATAAATGATCTTGATATTTTTAAAATAAAATGTCACTTAACCCATATAGGAACATGTTGGTAATATATGTATACAAACATGTGTGACACAGAAGAAATGACGATTAATTTATGTATGCTTAACTGCATATTTTAGCTTCTAGAAATTCATTCACTGGATAAATATAAGAGAAATCACATTATATTAAAGCATTTTTTCTTTTTTCAATAAATTTCTTAATAAAAAAGTTAAACTGAAGAGACAGAACGTAATAACGAAAATTAAAAAAAAAATTCTGTGTTGATTAAGTTTTAAATTTATTCACTATAAAATTTTAACTCAATTGTCGAAAATTATTTTCACTGCTCGAATACAATCAAAATAACTCTGCAAAATTAATCAATTAACTATTAGACTATTTAAATTTTTATGCTAATGTTTGAAATTTGAGATACCAATTCAAGTAGATTTAAAAAAATACTACATATATATATAAATAAAAAAATATATATTATATATAAAAATATATTATATATAAATAATTCTATATAAATAAAAATTATTTATAAATAAAATTTATAAATAATATGACAAAAAAAAATTTAAATGATATAAAATTTTCTAAAAGTAAAAAAATTCGTTCTAATAATCTGGAAATTTTTATATTCATTATAAATTTTTATTCAGCTAAATATTTTGACTCCAGTCTATTATCAGCTTAATACTTGAACGCTTGACTAGTTGACGTATTAACGTCAACTGTCTGATGGATCTTTATTGACTTCGTCAGACATTTGGTGGACAAGTCACAACAACTACAACGCCGATGTGAGTCATGATATTTTCACGGTTGTTAGCTTTCAGCAGTATTTTAAATGAATAGTGAGCCGTATTCCCAAACTGAATATGAGGAAACTTAGTAGTTTTTTAATGCTTATTCCGTGTAGTGTGCAAAGAAATATAGACAAGTTGAAAAAGTTGTCCGTTGCGCAAATAAAGACAATTTTATCAAATCCAGGACTTTACACATCAAAGACTGCTGTCCAATGACTCGACGATGGTGAATTAACTATTATAGTCAATGAGATTTTAATTTAAACATCTAATGTGGGAGAAACAATAGAGTGCACTGCTCATTAAATGAAAATATTTAAATCTCATTTTTAATCGTAAATTAAATAAAATTCCCATTCCAAATTTTAATATTCCCCTTCAGATTTTCCTACTTTAAAATATGCATTGAAATTTATGATTTATCATGGGAGACATATTTGTAACTCTTACCGCTCTAAAGGTAATTATTTACTTTACAGAAAGGTAATTATTTACTTTAGTAATTATTTACTTAATATCATAATTCAAAGCACATTAGCAACAGCTTTGAATTATGTTTTTTTATAGCTTATGAAAATTCACAATATGAAATAATGATAAACTATTGAATCACAACTGTTATTGTCTCAAAAAGATGTATCGTTATATATTTTATTCAGTTTCAAATATCATTTTGAAATTAAAGCTCAAGTATAGTCCACAAATATTTGGTTGATATGCCAATTGTTAATAGTTAGAGTGACTATATTGCACACACACAGTGAGAAATTTATATTTTCTACCTCTGAATTAACACCCGCAAAATAAATTAAGCATTTTAATGCCTCCTTAATGATTCTTTTTATTTATATCCACAACGTTTTTAGTTAAAAAAATGTTAATCAATATATTACAATTAACTTTTAGATCGAAAAAAATTTGGGAGGCGCATTTCTAAAAGGAAATATAACCTTATTCACTGGGACTAAATTCCTAAAACAAATTTACCCGTTTGTATTCCTTGAAATTATCTCATTTCTTAAAACATAAAATATCATAAAATGTATTGAGGAAACCAGGAAAATCGCCAAAAATCTAAAGCACTCTCTCTCTCTCTCTCTCTCTCTCTCAATGGATACCTTCTTTTAATTAACATAACCTCAAATGGTATATGTTTATCCAAATTATCCTAATAAAAATATATTAAATATTGACGAAATATTAACTTTTCTTACTTTCAAGCTAGAAAACATTTTTTTAACTGCTAGTAACTACTTTAAAATGTATCGTATAAGCATTTTTTTTCGAAGCTAATAGGTTTGCTTCATATTTTGCTATAAAGATATCTAAACTAATATTTCTATTTGTTCCAATTTTCATTTATTTGAAAAAATACTCTAAAAACAGTTATGTTAACGAAAGCATTTCTCTCATTCAAAAAACAATATTTTTGATAATTGTTTTATATTGTACATAGATTAGTTTTCAGTTGAATTAAGATTTCATCTTTGGAATTACACCCATTTTAAATTCATTGCGATGCAAAAAACAATATTTTTGATAATTGTTTTATATTGTACATAGATTAGTTTTCAGTTGAATTAAGATTTCATCTTTGGAATTACACCCATTTTAAATTCATTGCGATGCAAATTAAAAACTCTTTAGGATTTAAATGGAACTTGTTTCATTCATTTGATGTAGAATGTTTATTAAAAAATAATGTTTGAAAATATTTATGTAATATTTTCAAGAAATAATTTAATTTTTTAATACAAAAACAATTATTTATTTCATTATTTCTCCAAAATTTAAGAGTGAAAAATGTAAAATATTTGCATATTAATATAATATATAATATTCTATGTAAAATTTTCATAATAAATTAAAAATGTTTA
This sequence comes from Latrodectus elegans, assembly GCA_030067965.1. Lineage (NCBI taxonomy): Eukaryota > Metazoa > Arthropoda > Arachnida > Araneae > Theridiidae > Latrodectus > Latrodectus elegans. Next base: position 118,662,013 of record CM057814.1, read on the forward strand.
GAAATAATTCCTTTCTTTTTGCCTCAAACAGCATGTTTTGTTTTTTATTAAACTGATACACATCTTTGGTACTTAAATTCTTCATTAGTTAACAAAAAGTCTACATACAATTCCTAATATTAAATATCTTCTCTTTTAAATAACCACTAATTTAAGAAAAATTTATTAAAATTATTTTAATATTAGTAAACACAAATATAATATATAAAAAGTTTTAAAAAATGTTCACATTCTATGAGAAACATAAATTTAAATATTTTATAAGAAAACCTATGAATATATACTAGTGATTTAAATTATTTTTTATTTCCATCCAATAGACGCTCTTAGTGTTGGAAAATATATATGTAAGTTAATACTTCATTCCGATTTACAAAGATTTCATGTGTATAGTTGACTTCGAATGAAAAAAATGTTGTTTCGCAGCTACTCTTTTTAGCAAATTTAAAATTTGCTTTTCTAACTATTTAAACAACACTTTTCTACTTTTGAAACACACTATTACAGCTAAGCCTTGCTGCTTCAACATAGCAAACTAATTTTCCTTTCTGCCCAGTATGATTTACTTATATGAGCGTTCAAAAATGACTATATTCTCCACTTTCTGGTTTGATAACACCAAAATTAAGCCATTGCTCAAATAAAATAGTTCTATAGAAGATTTATAATTGAATTCTTCAAGGAATCAAATACCTTTTCTGGGAATGTTTATCAATATGCAAACTGCATAATGTTTTATACTATTATCATATTGTAATAAAAAAGCTATCGGTGCAGAAAGAAATTCCAGTAAATATTACCGTTTTTTACTTGAATAATTGATTGTGCAATGTAAGTATATTGTTAATTAAAAAGATCCTTAATGGGAGATATAATCAAGATTAAGCATTAGGGATGTAGTTTATTCACTTGGTAAATATATGCAATTAAATTAGAATAAGCTAATTTGTTCAAAATAAAATTATAGTATTTCCATTTATGTAAACAACATAAAAACGCTGCAAAATTTTAAAGCTTATGACAATAAAATATCATACAAACCTTAACATAATATTGGAAAATAATGATTTTTGAGATACATTAGTTTAAAACTTCCTTAAATTACACTCGTGTTATTAAATTAAGGATGGTGCCTGTTTAAGCAAAGAAAGAGACAGAAGCAAAACAAATGTGACTTATTTGTAAAGTCAATTTATTAAACAAAAGGAAAAAAGAGCAAAAAAGAAAGTGCTATATGTTTGACATCATTAATAAAAATTGCAATTTTTAATCCCTCGAGCAAATTTCAAAAACGAAATTATTTACAAAAACCTATAACATAGTTGATATGATTGTTGCTACATAGTATGCCCCACCAGACGATGCAATGCAAGCCGTACAACGCCTAGGCTTGCTGAGTATCAATTTATCGATATATGATCTTAGGGAATATTACATCACTTATCAAGAAATACTTTCCGAATTTCCGGCAGGCATGTGGGAGGAGGCTGACGGGCGGCAATTCTTCGAACAAGCATGTCCCACACATGTTTTATTGGATTCAAGTCCGGTGAGTGTACTGTCCAGTCCTCTGATTACAGGCACTTGTCTACAACGTTTGCACGATGAAAACTGGCGATGTCAACCATAAACAGAAATTCTGCACCCATGGTGCCCCGAAACAAGCGTATATATTGTTCCAGAATGACATCCTGATACATGTGGCCTGTCATGGTTATATTTTGAACATGCCGGCTAGTTCTGGAACCCAGAATAATTCCATCAAAACGAGCAATTCTACACAACTATAACGTTGTTGTTGTTCAATAGTGTTCTCTTGATGGTAACGGGTACCTGGTCCTCTCCATATGAATGCCCGGCAAGATTCATACTAAAAGCTATGCCTGGAGTCGTCGAAAAACATCACACAAGACCATTTTTGCTTTGTCCACAATGAATGCTTTCTACTCCAATCTAACAAAAATTGACAGTGAGTGGCGATAAGTGAAATGCATCTGACGAGACTACGAGCATATAGGCCAATGTGCCCTAAGATTCTGTATACGGTCTGCCTTATAACTGTCTCATACCGATAGCTGAAGAGAGCTGACTTTGGTAATAATTGTCAAATACCGGTCCTCATACGACGTTGTCACTCGGGGCAACCTGTGCTGCAACGTCAACTCCTAATATTATTATCTTAGAATTGTTTCCAAGGCGTGGATATGATACTCTGGGCGATTCCATGTTCCTCAGGTATGTCCAGATGAGCAGGACCTAATTCCAAGTGACCGATAATTCTACCGTAAACACGTATTCTACTGTAATACACATAAAACATTATCTAAATGCTTCCTTTGTGCCATTGCTTTGTGTTATTGCACTGAAAGCTTTTTAAAGTGCTTGTGAACAATTTTACTTCTTTGCAACCATTCCTGTTATACCCCTTTCTTACACCCTCGTGATAGTGACTTACTATCGGCGCTATCTGGTGGTTTCTTATAATTAACATATTATTCTTCAAGATGTGTGTGGTAATTCTATATGTAAAATTTTTATTTTACATGTAGTAAAATAAAAATTTTACATGTAGAATTATGTAAAATTTTTATTTTAGAGTTCAATTTCTGTGGGATTCTGATTTATACTTAATTTATGGACATAAGTGTATTTAATTAAAGCAGAAAATTTGTAATTAAGTAAATTGTCAAAATCAGTTGTCAAATATCGTGAGTAAAACTGTTTACTAGTAAGTAATTAATCATTTAATAAATATTTCAGTGCTTTTTGTGTCATTATACTTTCCTAGTTCCATATGCAAACTTCAGTAAGAAAATGGAGTTTTTATTAAATCAACAGTAAACAAATATGAAATTTATCTTTTTGATAAATCTATTTGAAATAGAAAAGAAACAAAAATTCCTTTTTCGGGGGGAAATGTGTTTTTTAACTGCTTTTAACCAATATAGTTCTTAATTTGCATAGATTAAAATTTTGACGATATACTTAACAGTTATCTTTCTATTTCCAATAAAATTATGATATTAAATGAATTTTTTATGCGAAAGCACATCAATTTAAAAAAAAATATATTCCCCATAAAAAAATCTACATTTTTTTTATATTTGATTACTCTGAACAAACTACCTTTGATTTATTTCATTTATTTAAAATGGTTGCCAGCAAATCAAATCCTCGAAAATAATTTTGTTTTATCTGTTTACCATAAATCAAAAACATAACTATTACACTTTTCAGTACATAAAATAATTTCAGAGTTATTTCATACACTTTCTTACATTTTAGGAGACAAAACTAAAAACAAATAAAAGTAAATGATAATAAAGTTCAATCGAAAGAATTTTATTTTCCCCAAAACAATTAGAAATGTTTTCAATTTGACCGAATTTAATTTCCGCATTTCAAGGCAGCAAAAATTAAAACATGTGCCATCTCTAAAAAAATTATGTTCAAACTGAAAGGAATATGATTACCAAGGCATCTCTTGGAATAAAATTTCTTTTAACTTGTATATATTGTAAAGAATACAGTTTAAGTTTAAGGATCAAGTCTTTTTCAAACCTTAATAAATTGATTAATTAAACAAAAAATAATTTTGACAAACAAATGTTTTTTACCAAAGTATTTTACATTTTTCCAACTTTTATGAATTTCTGCTTTGTATCTTCTTTGAGGTTTATTAACATATTTTTAAAGAAGAAAAGAGAGTCTTTAGGATTTCTATAATTTTCATTTTCTTTAATTCCACAATATTTATGATAAACTTGAATTAAAAAATTGTATCAAAATCTTTATTCTACATTATATCTCTTCCATTTTACTTTTTCTCTAATATTTATTACTGATTTCTCCAAGTAACAAATAATTCAACTCAAAATGTCAAAATTTTTAATAACAAAATTTCCTTATATAGTAATTAAATTATAATATTTAATATACATGAAACAATGTAGCTCTCTGGTAATATTGTTTTTTAAACATGTTACAATTTTAATCGCGTATTCTTTGTTAAAAATGTAATCCTATTTATATAAAATAATGTTCACAAAATATTTCTGTAAAGAAAGTGTTAATACGTTAAATCTTGCATTTAATTATCACAGTTTTAGGATAAAAATTTACACATCATTTCTTAGAAACATATAATTCTATCACATGATACTAATTCAGCAAGTATTATGTTTCATTACAACTAAAATACGAAATTAAGGAGTCTCAGACACTAAATGATACTATAACTAAGCATACATAATATTTCTTGGTATCTCTAATACAATATCAACCAGATCAAGATTTCTATCGTCTTTTATGTGTATCGAATTATACATTTTAATTTTAATAAACTTTTTTTACTCATCAGTTTAGTTATTTTAAAACAAAATCAGTAAGAGTGATCTAGTAAGTTCTGTTATTTTGACTTTGAAATTCTATAAACTAAACAGTAATCTACAAAATTTTCAAATATAATTTGCATGTCTGTATGATGAACTGAAGAGTACATATTACACATTAAGTATATAATATACTCTAAACTATATTTATATACATATTTAAACTAGTTTAATATTTAAATTCAATTTAATTTTTAATTCTCTTTCAAAGTTTGCTTTAACTTAAAGATTCCTTAAATTTGTAATACAATTTATGCAGAAAAATGTAGATATAAAAGCTTGAGGTATTCAAAACATGTTTATGATTATTGCTAGGCTCACTCTTATGTTTAAGAAAAAACTAAATAGCAAAAAGCCGTAAACTTTTCGTAAAAATAAGTTTCCAATATAATTATTTAATTTATTTAAACTATCAATAAATATTCATGAGAACTTCAAAAAATATTCTCTGACATGTATAATGTGAAAGTCAAAATTTTTTTTAAACTTAGAAAATAACTTTTTTTTGTTGAAGTTTAGAAATAAAACAAGAAATTAAATTAGACGAAAAGATGAATAAATAGAGTTGTTTTTTATCAAAAAGTAAAAAAAAGGACATCTACACATGTATTGTGATCTCAGTTTTGTGTTTAGTTTACTTTTCAATGTATTTAGGGAAAAGAGGTTTAAGGAGTCTACTTTATATTTTAATAGTCTTATTTTGTTTTCCTTTCTGGTACAAATTTAATTAGCATAACAATTTATAATTCAAATTTTAAACACATATTACATCAATTTAAAATTATCCGAAAACTAATTAAAACATATTATTAACTTGCAATTAAATTAACAAACAAATTACATTAAACATATAATGTATAATAATATATGCATAGTTATGATTAAAGCTTTTATGTAGAGAAAATTAAATTTTACTCATCAAATACAGCGTAATAGATATTATACATGATATAGCTAAGTAAAAATGAATGAAATTAATTTGATTTTGAAATTTTAATTAAAATTTAAGTAAATGAAAAATTGAATTCCTGAAATTCAATTAAAAGTTATGATTTCCGGATATGATATAATAGGGCATAGTAATCGAATTTTTTCTTTGCTAAATATTATTTAAGAATAGAATAAAATAATCTTTGAAGCTTCTAACTTAATATATGTGACATTTAATTAACGTAGGAAATAAATTAATAATAACTCTTGTGTGATAGTTTGTTCTTAATCTCTAAAGGTATAATATTAATATTCATTAAAAACCTTACATTCAAAGAATATGATTAATATTTCCAAATGAAACTTAATTTGCTTACATTTAAAGATTCACTTCTAATTATTGCAAAAGATTTGACATATATTAAAAGTGACAATGAAAATGAAGACGAAATGAACAGCCTGTTTATGATTTATTTTGAATAATTAAATTGGATATTTGAAATAAGGTACAAAGAAATGATCATGAATATTTTACATGCTACTATATGAAGGCTATTGATTGACCGAGTTTTAGATATTTTACACTCAGTAAATGAAAAACATAATCTATTACTCAATGAAATGCAAAATACTTTCAATAATTTCATAAGAACTCAATTTTCTGGGATCATTTCCTTTTTTCGATCTCAAGTTTGCTAATTATACTTAAGAAATAACAATGATAAGTTAAATTTGGATGCTAGTTAAAAACACAGTTTAGAATACTTTTCTCAATATAAATGGAATTATATTAAAGTAAATCGTTCATTAAAAAAATTATGTTATGTTGTGAAATAAATGTAAATGCATTATGAAACAAACTGCTCATCCAATTAAAGTGCAATGAAAAATTCTAAAAAATCATAAGTTCCAAAATTGTATTCAGAAAACCTGCAGTACTTGATACATTTATTAATTTTAATATTAAAATACTTTTTGTATCGTATTTTTGAGACTATTTTATGGAGAAGTTAAGTAATTTCTGAGAGAAAAGATTCATTCTGCACAATATGACATCGATAGTAAAATAGTTTACATAAAATTGTTATATGCAACACAATAAATTGCTTATTTCTACTTGTCCAGTTTTAACTCGACAACTTTCTACTCTAAAATATTTTAAAATATGCGGTGACAAGATATTGAGCTGATAAAATAAAGGTTGAAGGTGGCATAGATGAATGTTAATAATCCCATCTTAATATCGCAAACTTTAAATGAACGAGGTTTAGGATGAGTGCTTGTAGAAGAATAAATGTCTCTGATGGCTTACGTTAAATTTGATAAAATTTGTTAAGCGATACTAGAGTCAAGATATCACTTATTTACTTAATACAAAATAATTTTTCTTTCATATCAAATTGTAAATTATAAAATAATTTTTAAAACAATAGTTTGTTTCATTTAATGATTTATGTCAGGTATCTTGCATTTATACTTCAATGAAATACTGATATCTCTTAAAGAAGTGATGTTCACTTATCTCTTTAACAACTATTTTCATTGTAAGTTAAATATTATAATGTGATAGCAAAAAACATATAGTTTTTTTTACGATTGGGAGAAGTATCACTCAATTTGATGATACATCAAATGTGATTGATTAAAATTCAATAAAAAACTTTGAAGATAGCAAAATGGTCCTTTACTATTTCAATTAAAAAGTAATGCTTGCATTTCTTTCTGAATATTTAATTGAGAAATGATTTTTTTTAATATACGTCAGAGAATATTCATCTTTACAAAAGATCATATTTCGGCTAAATTTATATCATTACATACTTAAATAAAATATACTTTTCTAAATTTTTTAAAAAGTTTAAATAATATTATCTGGTTTTTTTAATAAATATGCTATTAATATATGCATACAAAAGTAAGGTTTTAATAAAATGGTATTTGATTACTATAATAGCCGAATATGTTTTCACGTTAATAGAGACCTACTTAATACTAAACTTACATACTGACTTTACGAAATGTTTCTATCTTTAGACATTTCTAAAAAATGCAATCTAAAAGATTCAGTCAATCAAATTTTTTTTAATTTTCATAGATGACAAAACATTTTTACCCATATACAAAAAAATTACTGGGTTTATAATCCCTTAGAAACATCAAACTATGAAGCATTTTCATGAGCATAAGTAAACAGGAAGTCTTCGATAAGTTTTATAAGCATTTTGAATTATAAAACCATGGTTGGGTTCTGGATTGATGAAATCATAAATATTTGAAGTTTATTTCACAATTATTGATTCACTTTACCATTAAAAGCTTGTACTAAGTATCATATTTAACACTTTTTTGACTTGCAATATGATACCAGTCATTATTTATAGCCAAATAGATTCAATTTTAAGGGATATTTAATGAATCATTGATTACCACATTTTCTCCTCTGTTGTGAATTTCACAAACAATTAGGAATTTCTGATATTTAATTTTATCATAGCTATTCAAACGCCATGGTAGCCTAATGGTTAGGGCATCGGACCTTCCGCCTGGAAAAGTGGGGTTTGATACCTAATGCTGCCAAAGGCCAACCGAGTACATGCGATACACGTGCTCATTAAATCTGTGGAATTAAAAATCCTTCCGTCAGATTATGAGCAGTTACCATGAGTGGAGTGGTCTGGAGAAAATTTCCTTCCTCTCTAAATAAATATCAAATTTGAGGAAGTGGATTCTCTAATGGTGCCATCTATCGGAGGAGTATAGAGCAAAGCCGTACTTTCACCTTCGTGGTACTCTGGTTAAGCAAATCACACACTCTACTGACTTAAATTCACATAGTCAATGACAAAGTGAGCTTGGCTTGTCCAAGTGTCATAAGTAAAACCTTTCTAGAAAGTAAACCAGATTTTTCAAGAACCCATAAACACAGATCTATGGAATCTAAACGATATATCATGGTGTCAATACTTATTGTGAATCTATGTTTAATGACACATGTTATTTCCATTTTAAAACAGACACTTTAATTAAATTATCCGCTACTGTTCTTAAAATAACGGCATATGAGATTGAGTTCCTGTGTTATCTTGATCTTGGGGTTCCAAGAATAAAGTTACTATCCATTAACATTTTTTCAATATAGCTAACATTTGACTTTATAATTCAAAATTTTTTGACGAGAAAAATATTAGCATTTTTCTCGTCTACTTTTTAAAAGACAAGGAGCTGAATTTACAATATCACATGTTTACAAGTGATGGATCACACATGGCTCTATATTTCATATAGTTATATCAAATATTGAGCTCTAGGATTTAATCAGTTAACTTTGAAACTTCTGTTTGCAAATTTTTGAAATTAAATTCATACTTGGTATTTTTTTAACTTAAAAAGCTTCTCGCATGTCTTTTGTTGTGTGAGTCATGTGTGTGTGTGTGTGTGTGTGTGTGTGTGTGTGTGTGTGTGTGTGTGTGTGTGTGTGTGTGTGTGTGTGTGTGTGTGTGTGTGTGTGTGTGTGTGTGTGTGTGTGTGTGTGTGTGTGTGTGTGTGTGTGTGTGTGTGTGTGTGTGTGTGTGTGTGTGTGTGTGTGTGTGTGTATATATATATATATATGTGTGTGTGTGTGTGTGTGTGTGTGTGTGTGTGTGTGTGTATTTGGATAGATTTATTTTAATAATTGTAACATTACTTACTTTTTCTAAAATATCAATGTGAAATATGTATGTTTAAAATGATGCAGGTTTAAAAGTATTTGCTTAAAAACATTGATTTATCATTATTCACTTACTTTCGGAAATAAAATTTCCAAATTTCAGTTCAAAATTCTTTTACAGAACTTACTTTCAAGATTAAAATAAAAAAAATATTCTACACGTTATTTTGCGTTTAATCAAACTCGAGGAAAAAGGATTACTCTTACTGCTGCAAAGCCACTCTATTCTTTAGTAGATATATTAAAGTAAAACTATAAAGTTTTCCACAAAGATAATAGTTTAGTAAATAGAAAAGACACTTTAAAAGAAAGGAGGGCACAGTTTATTAAAAAGTGAAATTTCTTTTAAAAATAACTTTTTTTGAAATTTTGCAATGAGATGGAAAAGGATTTCAACAAATTTTAAATATGTGTTTAAAATATAATAGGAACCTGTGCACACCATGATTAAAGTTAACAAAGATATATTAGAGTACACAAAAGAGAAAATTAAACTCAAATCAACACATGTGGCATCATTTTAATTTTAACAATATTCTATTATTTATTTGACCAGAAATATGGAATCTAAAATTATCTTTAGAACTTTTTCAACTTTTCTCATCGAGTTATGTTTAATTACTATTCTAAATTATTATTCCAATTTAACATAAAACATCAAACCCACTTATTTGTTGAAGCATTATCAAATGAAAAAATATATTTTATTTTAATGTTTTTTTTTAATTTGGCTTTGAAATCGATAAAAAGGAACATTATGTTTTGATAAAAGATTGATAAATCAAGTCTGAGATTTTTTCTATGAAAAATAAACTAATATAAAAGATATTTGGATCAAAATGATCACATATATCTTTTGTAACGATGAACATTACAAAATGTAAATTATTAAGTTATCTAGTGTAAATTAAGAAAATTACTTCACTCAATTAAAAAATAAAATAAAACTGAAGAGAGTCTTATTATTATTTACTCCTACATTTTCCCTTATGAAAAGAACTGACCAACGAAATTCTAATCTATAGCAACAAGTAAAATTTATTAAAAAATTAACATATTTTAGATTAAATTATTTAAAGTTCAAAAAAATAATTAAAGTAATATTTGATTAATCATCAGAACTAAAAGCTTTAAATATTTAAACTACAAATTTAATGATTTAATTCTTATTGCTCTGTCCATTTGATTTTCATATATCTCAATGAGTAATTTCTCATAAATTTCATTTTCTTAAAAATAAGTCACAGATTTTATAATGATCTTGAAAACAAGTTTTATAAAATACTTTTCAAAAACTGAAAAAATTTCTAGAAATTAGTATAATTAGAAAAGTTTACTGTAATTAAATTTTTCCAAAAGTGGTAAGCTACATTGTTTTTACTTTATTCAAATATTAAATTATATAAGCTTAGAGGTGTCTGTATATTTAGCAGTTCATAATCCAGGAATTGACAATTTCAATAAAGAACATATTCGGAAGCACTGAACAATCATAAAATTCAAATGTTACTAAATAATATTGGAATTTAAAAATTATTGTTTATTAAAGGAACATTAATTCATTACTTACTAATTTTATCTAATAATATTATATTTGAACACATCACAATTAACTTCATAAAAAAAATAAGAGACATATTTATAGTCTTTGAAAGCAAGATTAATTCAGCAATTATTTCTTTTCAATGGATTGGCAATTTTGAAGTACATTTAAATAAACTAATTATTTCATATTTTTTTCTGAATACTAAAATATAATCTTTCTTCATATATCTAATTTTTGACTGTATATAATTTACATATATATTTATATTGACTAATTATATCATACATAAAAACGTTTTGTTTACTCAAAATCAGAAGATGTATGTATGTATGTATGTATATATATATATATATATATATATATATATATATATATATATATATATATATATATATATATATATATATATATATATATATATATATATATATATATATATATATATATATATATATATATATATATATATATATATATATATATATATATATATATATATATATATATATATATATATATATATATATATATATATATATATATATCTGTAATAAAGATATATATATTTTTAAAAGCAGTCACGCAACAAATACACTTTGCTAGTTTCAATATCAAAATAATTCAATAACAAGATCAGAGAGGACTATTTAATTAATAAACAAAATTTCAGAAACATTTTTCTTATTTCATATCAGTTAAGATGCTGTTTGATTATCTATGCTACATCGTTTTTATTTATTTCTATACCAATAAATAACATGAAAGAAAACGTTTGTATTAATAAAGCTCATTTTCTTTAAATAAATTGCAATTTCAACAAATTCCTTGATCCAATCAACTAAATGCCCCGATCTAAATTGTATTATAGAAGCTATAATGAAGTTAAATATAGAACAGTCAACATTCTTCCCTGTATAAATATTAAATTATGTGTGATTGATACTTATCAATATTATTTTTATAAATATCACTAGGGGCCTGGAACCTAGTGGTTAGGGCGTCTGGCTTCCATCTGAAAGAGCGGGATTTGATTTACAATGCCACCAAAGTCTCATCGAGTACATGCGATATACGTGCTCGTTAAATGTGTCTAGAATGTCCTCTTTTAGATCATTGAGTTGTTACCATGGGTGTAATGGTCAAAAGAAAATTTTCTCCTCCTCCGGATCAAAGTCAAAATTGAATGCTTGGATCCGCTGGTAGTGCCGTCTATCTGAGGAGTTTTAGAGCAAAGACGCACTTTTATCTTCGTGGTACTCTGGTAAAACGAATGGCGCCCCCTACTGACTTAAATTTACATAGGCAATGGCATAGCAAGCATGACTTGTCCAAGTGTCATAAGTAACAACAGCAACATGAATTTCTCTCATTATCAAATCTTACATAAGTAGATGAATTGTAGAAGTACTTAGATTTTAATAATCTTCTCTTGTTTCTTACATAATTTTTTCTTGTACATATTTTTTGTAAGCTGAAGCATTTAATTTAAATAAATTTATTTTGATTTTTGGGAAAATATAATTAAATAATAATAATTAATTTTTTTTTCTTTTATTTTTTTTTTAGATTATATTTTGAAAGGGTCCTTAGTAATATACTTTCCATTTAAATAACATTTTTAATATGTTTGATAAAATAAAACTGTGCAAATTGCATGAATAGAATCTTTTTCTAAACAAAAAAATTGTTTGACAATGTATGCATTAGAAATTTTCATTGCGTCAAAGAGTATATTGTTTGCATATTCTTGATATGTTTGTTGTATGATAAGTTTTATTTTTACCAAGAAAGGTGTGTGCCTCATTTTTTTTAATTTTGTGGAATAAATAAGTGAAAATATAATATTTAAATCAGCGTAATAAGATAAGGAATAAAAGTGTTTTGATAAAATAACTCGCATATTTACACTAAAATCTAAAGTCGAGTTAGGAAAAATAAAAAAATAAATAAAATTAAATAAAATAGAAATAAAAAAGGACTTAATGACCCAAGGATATTTATATTTATCAATTAAATAGAATGAACTAGGTGGGAGTCTTCGTAGGTTGCAAATAAAGACAATAATTTAAACATCTTTTTCTCCATCTGAGCTGTCAAACTTAAATGTTTTATATCACTTGGAGAACGTTGAGACCATGAACTACTTAATATATCAACTAATATAACTACTTAATATATCAAATACTTCTTTTGTGAACAGGGTGGATATCTCCGGTTAAGCAGGGATTCAAATTCACAGCTTCCTAATGAAAAGAATGAAGCCTTAGCCAACCACATACCATAGCTGCATCTTTTTCATATAACGTAAGTTAAACTTAAATTATTGTCAATGTTCACGTAATTGCAGTTCAGTTTATGAGCATGAATGCCTTTAAGCATAATTTTATATCGTGCAATGTTCTTTGTTATGCAATGAAATCTTCCTACTGTATTCCAAAATTCTTTCAAGAAATATATCTTCATATTAAGCTATATTGCTTAAAAATTAATTTATGGATATTTTATTTCACACGAATAATTATTAAGCTATATATCTACATTAAAAATACTTTATCTTTAAATGCAAAATTGTATTTTAAATATAAAATATTTAACTTAACTTTGCAAACAACAGGCAAAAAATTCTAATGCATTTCAAATATTCTTTTTTTAAAGGAAATAATATGTATGCCATATATAATACTATTCTAACTACAAATAAGCTTAGGCCCATACTGAACTTTAAAATTTCATCAATTTATGTTTACTCATAAGTTTAATTTGGAATATAGTTAACACTTAAAATTTTATATTTCAAAGTATAAAATTATTTTCAAATACTTGCTTTTAAGTTAAACGATATATTTTAGATTAATTTATTCTAATTTTATGTTAAATTATTCCCAAAAATTACATATTTTTTAAATTTGTAATGAAAAATAAAAATTAACATACTTAATTTTTCATTTGTCTACATCTGAAGTTATAAGAAATGAAAACAGCATTGGTTCATATGACGCTTTTCCTTCAAATGTTTTTATAGGACATATTTTATTATCATTATTGTTATATATATATATATATATATATATATATATATATATATATATATATATATATATATATATATATATATATATATATATATATATATATATATATATATATATATATATATATATATATATATATATATATGTATGTATATATATATATATATTTGTTATTTTATTATAATAGTTGCAAATTCGTTTTGAGTCATGAAATGAATTTTAATGAATTTAAAAAAAAAACAAAAAACATCCCTGCAGCAGTAAATACTTCAGCCATGATATGCCTAGATTTATGAGATGCTCTTCATTGAGTACACCACAAATGGTTCAAAAGATTAATTTCTGGAGATTTTAGTCTCTGCATATAGAAATACTCTCTTTTTTAAAATTATAATTACTGAGTGAAGTTCATCGTGATTGAGAATTATTGTTTCTAAAAAGGAATTGCTCACTTATATTTATTACTATGTAAAATTTATGTAGACTTGTTCACTTATGTGTATAATTTTAGACATTCATCAATTACTTTTTTGGTTACTGTTGTTGTTATTTATGACACGTGGACAAACCAAGCTTGTTAGACGACGGCTGTGTTAAATTAAGTCAGAAAAATTCGTATTTGTTTAACCAGAGCATCACGAAGATAATAATACGTCTTTGACTCCTATAGATGGAACAACCAGAGGTTCCACACCCTCAATTTTAACTTTGATCTGCAGTTAGATAAAATTTTCTCCAGACCAGCAGTAAAGTTGCTCATTGACAGATCACAGTACTTTGGATTCCATAAATTTAACGAGCAGGTATGTCGCATGTACTCAGTGGGCCTTTGGCGGCATTGGTATGCCCTAAACCCTAGATTACCACTGACCTTTCTGTCCATATGTAATTAGGGAAAACATTGTGAAATTCACAGCAATGAATATTATCCTTCCCTCGTCAATATGGTCATCCTTGTACTGAAGTTAACAAAGATGGATCTTGGTTACACAAAAGTGATTAATTCCGTTAATCTTCGATGGATTATAACTTTATTCTGACATTGTACAAGGAAATTATCATTGATAGCTTCTCTGCATGCGTTATCTCAATTCGTACCAGAAAATAAAACTATCTTGATCTGGACATGAGTGTTGCTCAAGATTCCAAGATAGGTAATCTGATCTATGATATTGTAGATGAAGAACAAGAGAGTAGTTTTCATGCGTAAAAAATAGTTGAAACTAACGTTTTATACATGGTTTATTATGATATTATTGACCTAGATACAACAGTGAAGTTCTTAGGAAATTACTCACCCGACATATTTTTATTTCGCCGTGCCTGTAAGACCACGTTGTGATACTCCAAGTGTTTTAAATCCTATGTGATCTTGTCCATTCTTTCTGTTGTCAGAATCGACTGCCATATTCAAGAAGTTAAGGTACATAACACCTGTCCCCAATGAGTTCTTGTTGCATGAAAGAACACATCTAATGACACACTAACTACTCCTTATCGAAATTCATTGCTTAAACTCTCTTTCTAGTTGTAATTTTTTTACAGCATCTCTGTATTTGCAGTTTTTATAAGAAAAGGAAATTTAACAAACACATTTCATCACTTCTTGAAACTTCTAATTCTCAATTTTAAATTCCATTTCTTTTTTTTTTAAACAAATGACTATCTTTATGATTAAGTAGACTCTAGATACATAGTTTGAAATTTTTGTTCTAATATTACACTATATAACATCAAACTTTAAAGTAACCATGATAGATAACTTTATTGAACAAAAATATGCTTATAGCATTAATTTTTAATATCAATGCGGTATAAATAAATACCTAACATTCTTATAATGTTACAAAGATAGGGAGCGGATCCTAGTCTTTTCAATGACAATCGAATTATTCATCCTTCCAAATAAATCTCCATAATGTCTCAACATCGACTTATATGCTTACGAATCACATAAATGGAAAAAAATATTGGTTTTAGTGATGATTTGCAATGCATATCTGAAAACTTAGAGGTGATATTTTTATGTTATGCTTCCAAGGAAATATGTTATAAATCAATATTTAATATTCATCATTTTTCTTAGACATATATAAATAAAATAATTTGAAACGTACCATATAAAGAATAGAGCTGAAGATTCATTAGTGTATAAATTTTAAGAGCATGAATGAAATAATTTATAGTATAAATATGAATGTTTAACACACTTAAAATATTTGCTGTAAATATAATATTAATTAACTTTTATAAATCTTTCCTGCCCACTTAAAGTTGGTTGAAAATAGTTTTATTTATTTTTTCGTAATTTGTCATGATTGCATTAAATGTGCCATTGGCTTTGAGTTTTATAATCCAATTTTTTGTATTTATTGTAGAATTTTCAGCTTTGATAATAATTCATTGCTTAAGAAAAAATGATTTCTGGATTCGTTTTTATTGCTTTCTATATTTACTTATTATGGAGAAAAACTAATTGAACCAAGGCTTTATGCTAAAAGTGTACATCGGCATCTGTAAAATAATTTTACGTAGTGCGTTAGAAATGAAATTAAATTCTAACTCAAGAAATACATATATGAACAGGTTACCATTTGAAATTTGCGGAAATTAAAAAACGTTATAATAAATACAGCAATTAAATTATATTTTTCCAATTAACATAAATATGAGTATTCTATTTTAAATTTTCGTAGGAAAATTATTCCTTGAATAATTTCTTTGAATTTGAGGCTCTGCATTTCTGTTTTTTATATTATTTAATTTTTAATTAAATATATCATGATTTTTTAATAGATAAAGTTTTCTCCTTTGTACATATGTATTAAAAATTTAAAAAAATATTATATCGTTCAGTTTAATTTAAATACAATACTTTGAATATTATTTTTTGTTGTTTTCTGCTTAAAAAATTAACATTTTTCATTTAATTATTGGAAAATGATTAAACTTTTCTCTTAAAATTATATAATCAATATATCTAAGGGATTTCTCTAAGGCTTTATTCATGGAAAGGCGTATTAATTTTTATTATCAACGTAAATTAGGATGCTTAACTTTAATAATGGATGCGGAAATAAACTAATAAATGCTAATGCGCTTCTGTTTGGAACTCATTTGCATTTATTTAAGATATTTTACTATTCATCTCCATATATCTAGACATACTTTCTTTAGAAACTATTTACAGGTTTGTAAAAATTTCTATTCACAAAATCAATAACAACAGAAATATAATTATAACAAGGCTATTAATCCATAAATTTAATGACAAAATGAAAATCTCCTTTCAAAAAATAATTAGAAATTTCTCATTTGCATAAAGCATTCGATGCATTAGTGTCCATAGTAAATGAACAAATGCGATTAATTGAAGAATATTCAAATTTTGAAATGGAATTTTTTTTTGAATTAATGAAATATTCAAACTCTTTTCTCTCTCAACAATATTTACTCTTAAATTTCAATAAGGTAATTCATTTATTTTTGGAAGGAATTTTTAAAATATCAGAAGATATTTTATTCTTTCTGAATTAATAATAACACTAACCCTCTTCTATCCTTCTTTAAATTTAAAATATATTCATTTTTACATTTTTTAAATTAGCGAGTTTCTTTTATGAAAACATATTGAAACTCACTTCTCTCCGAATATAATTTTCCAAACATTGATCAATGGTATAGGAATATTAATATTTAGATCAATTACAACTCTCACGTGTGATTGTAAATTTAATGAATAAAAAATATGATATTTAATTATTATAATTCATCGAAAAGAGTTTCTTAAAATTGGTTAATTGAAAAATTCAAAGAGTTAAATTGATACGAAAATTGAATTACCGATTTTGTTAAACTCCTTTTTAGTATATTACTTCAAAACATACAAAATATTTTAATAAATAAATACTATGATAAATGACTTTATTATATTAAATCCAGCCTTCTACCTATAAAATAATTAATGATTTATCATTCAAATTTAAATATTTCTTCTATAATGTAAAGTTTTACCGCTTTTTAAATTGAAAATCTGAATGTTTAAAAAAATTTGATTTCCAAAATAGATATTAGTTGGGTTGATGTATATTAAATTAACTATTGTATATTAGTTTAACTGATATTTATTAAATAACTTAAATTTAAGACATTATTAATAAAATGCAAATGCATTCTGAATAATTTCATTTTTACAAACAATTGAAATTTCTAATTAACATCTTAAATTATGCATGATTCATTAATAGTTTGTGCTAGAGAACTTAAATATTACATTTAGAAACATAACTACTTCAATATCTTAAGTATTAAAACTGATTCAAAATTGTTTTTTATGCCAAAAGAAAAAAAGATTACCAACTAAGGTATTGTTTAATATCTTAATTGTTATTTATAAAAAAATCTGCATACTTTTTATGGAATTTATTTGGAAAACAATGTTGTACAGAGGATAATCTAGTTATGAAAATTTTAATTTTTCTTAATTTGTTCATTTATACGTATTTTATCAGAAAAACATTCATAAATAGGTATCGATTGTTCATTGATAACTTTATAACAACTTGAAAATATATTGAAATGTAAACAACGTAATTTAGCTGAATGATTTTCATTGAATAGCCTATTCGTTTCAGAAGAAAGTATAATGTGCATAAAAATACAAAATTCTTGAATCTTACATACACATGATTTTGGATTTTTGTATGTTAAATAACACTTCATTTTTTTATATTCATACATAGTAACAGTTTTAACAAAAACATATTGTATAAACATATTAAGAATGTAGTATATTTTATCATTATTATTTAGATTTGTTTATTTATTAATGGTCACTTTTCATACTGGAGAGTTTCTTGGACAGGGAGTTAAAGACTAAATTAGTGTATGGAACTTTAAAGTCTTTCATTTTCCAAATAAAAATTGAAATTTCAATAAATTGAACTAATTGTTAGAACACTAATTTTCAACTACCATCTCAATTTACAAGATTCTGAATAGTCCATGCTAAGCAAATATTGAGTGAATGATTCAGTTTCAGTTTCCTGAATGAAACAAAATATCATAGGTATATCGGAAAATATATAAATTAATAAAAAGCAACTGAATTATCAGTTAGAAATTTATTACTTCAACTGAGTAAATTCTTCTTTGAAAGGAAGAAGGAACTTTTTTTTTATCAATGGCAAATTGCATATCACTTTATCAAATGTTCAGTTATGATTGAAAGACTCACTTAATTTCTAATTCCATAGCTGTGAAGTTAAATTTAACTTTGAAAGACGCGATAAAAAATATTCTGATCTCATCAGGATATATTACTGTATTAAATTAAAATATTACAAATTATGTTATTTCTGATTTTGATCCAAATGATTTTCTGATATGTTATTTCTGAAACCTCATATGAGTATTGATTCCTATGATACACTACAACAGGTGATGCAGCAATTTCCCTATAACAAGGTACTCTTTTGACGCGTTTCCCTAATACGCGATTTATGTCCCTCGTATAACGTATTTTCCCCCCATATAACACGTTGATTCTCCGTGTTCTATTTCTGTGCTGGATCATAGGTCATACGAGCACGTTTTACGAAAATGGTCGTACAATACTTTTAACTATAACACAGATATAACGTGTTACAACATGGTATATTACTGTATTTAATTTGGCTCAACAATTGATTTCCTTCTTTGCATTTTTAACTAGTTGACAAATGTATGAAATGAAAATACAGTGATATTATAAAAATATTATATACATTACATTAATTTATTAAATTCAGAGACAATGCAGTTAGTGTTTTAATTTTAATTAGGAAAACATTATTTTAGACATTAAAAGCAAAACTATTTTTACAAAGTTTATTCTAAGTTAAAAGGAAAATTTTCATTTAATATTAATTTTTTTTTTAAATAAAACAGCATATTTTTTTAAATATTAAAGTTAGTAAAACATGCGGCATTGATTGAAAATACGTATTGTTCAACAATGTTCATTTAATAAATATTGATTTAGAATGCTCTTATGGAATAATTTTAAAAGTAGTTCTTTGCTTTATATATATAGGCTTTACTTTTATGTTCATTGAGAAATGTTCAGGTGTATTCATTCAAAGATAATGTTTCTGCTATTATTTCATTTTTAATAGTGCTTCTCTTACCTTTTTTTCTTTTCAAATACAAAAGCTCAGTGAATTAAGATAGTTGTTTGGTTTCAAAAATAAGAATGCTAAAATGAAATAGTAATTTAGTAGCTTTAATAACTATAACAGTATGATTTAGTTTATAGATATTCGAAAGAAATTACAACAGCTCTAATAAAATGAATCTCTCTTCAGCTTAGAATTTAATAATTTCTTGTATTCTCAAACTGATTTCCTTTACTATTTATTGGAGCATTATAGTAACATTCGAATGCATAATATTGAAATATTTCAAAATTTGATTTAATTCTTTCCCGTTTTCTTTATGAAATTAAACATTTTCCTCTACAGAATAAATTATACAAAAACGGAAAAAATTTACTTAAGCTCAAAAGAAAGGTTTTTTAATTAGCTTATTAATATTAATAAAAATATTTTGTTCAACGTTTCTTTATTGTTATCTTGAGTAATAAATGCAAATAAAATGGGAACCATAGAATGCTGGTTATAAAATCATCAAATTTCATTGTAAGCGAATACAGCTTATTACATCTATATTCGAAAAAGTAAGAAGCAGGAAAATTTGAAATGGTTTCTTAATTACGTTTAATAATAAATATTTACATTTAATATGACATAATTTATAGGAGAATATATTTTGAAGAGACATGAATACGCATCTTTCTGAAGGCTTATAATGTGTCATTTTTTCACCAAAATACACAGAATAAATATTTCTAACTAAAAAATTTAATTTTTTAGCTCAATATGAAAAAAAAACATTTTTCCACAATGTGAAGCAAATCATGATATGAAACATTAGGGTTCTTATTTATATATAACAAGTTGCTAACTAATGCTAATTAGAGGCATTCCTGAAAATATCTAGTGATGTCGGGCATTGAAAAACCAAATAGGAACACAAACTTTCTGAAGCAATAACAGTATTAAATCCAAAATAATGAACTTTCTCTTCACTTTCTAGAATATAAACCAAATGAAAAGCCCTTGAAAAATAATGGTAAGTAAGCATAATGCTTACTTACCATTTTCATACATCATACAGTATGATTTTTATGGAACCCTACATTATTTTCATATCGTTGTTTATGTAAAAATTCTTTAAGTAAGTGTTTTTAAAATGCAATGCAAGTAAACTGTTTTATTCCAAGCCCTTCCTTTGAAAATGCTAATATTATTCAAATATGAAATATTTTTAAGAGACAATATTCTACTATGACTGTTTTAATGCAAAAAATATATTATAAATCAATTTAAACTTATTAAAATTCCTTGAAATAGATTGGTAATTTGTTGCTCCGTGCTGGGCGTTTATATGTAATTAATATCAATACTTCTCAGAATTCATAATTCGACAGAAATATTTTGCAAAATAATTTGGTACATCCTCTGGGTTAAAATTAAATTTTTCACAAATATTTAACAAATTAAAAAATGTTCATTACTTCTTCAAAAATTTAAATTGCGTATAATGTAGAACACTACAACAAAATAAAAAGTTTCTCATTGCATAATATCCCTTCTTTTGATCTTCAAATTTAAATTCCTCTTGAGAACTTCACTCTAGAATTCAAAATCCAAATGATTATTAAATATATTTTATAAATTCATGAATTTTTACTACTTGTGTAAAAAGGGGAAGATCAAAAAAAAAAAGATTTTCAAGAAAATATGTAAATTTTACTTTTTTAAATAATATATTGGAGTTAAAAATTAGCATTTGTAAAAGCCTTGTTTTAAGTCTTGAATAATAAAGAAGAAAAGGAAAAAAATATTGAAAGTGCGTAAAGAATTTTCGTGCTGTTAAATCTTTTAAAACATATAATTAAAAACAAGCTTTTTTTTACAGCTACGATAATCGATTAATAATGGATAATCGATTAAATGTCTGTGAATAGCAGTGTCAAGTAGAATTCTCAAAACTTGTCTAATATTATGATTCTATATATTTCTTCAGTATTTTCATTTACAGCTTCATGAATTTATTTTTGTTATTCTCTTCTATACATTATAAAAATTCAACAATCAGGTTTGACTACATTTCATTTATCTTAACACAATATTGGAGTATTCATATTATATATCTAGCAAAATAATTTTAAAAAATTATACTTATCAGCATTCTATTATTGCCCATATCTTACCAAGAATCACAGTGAGAGTAATCTATGTTAAATATTACATTAGAGATTAAGCAAGTTTTACAATAAAAATTACCTCATAAATTAGTATAGCTTTTATTGCAAAATTTTATTTTAGTGCAATCAATAACAATTCAGTCAAAATTGTATGTTAAGAACAAAGATACCTCAGAAGTGGAAATAGATTATTATTATTATTTGCAGTTTGTCAAGTGTTCTGTAAATTTAAAAATAATTTAGAAGTTAAAGTATCTACAGAAAATATTAGAGTCTAAAATATTTTCTATTCTTTAAAATTAAATATTATTTTATTTTATTTTAAATTTATTATTTCATTTTTATTTTAAAATTATTTCATATGTAACGACAAGCTTCAGTGATAATATTAGGCAAATGTTTTCAATGCATAAAATCTCATCAAGTAGGCATTTAAATATCAGCATTTCTGCATCATCAAAATTTTATTTTTAATGAGTCGCAAAAATTGTTGACATTTAATTTGGAGGAAATTTAAAAGACAAATCTTGAAACCTTAGACGTTGCTTACTACTAATAATTAAGACATTAAAATCAAATAAATGCAAAGTAGTTTTCGAAGGAAATCAAATAACTTTATTTAAAAATTCAACTGAGTATTAAATTGCTCATTTTGACTTTTTCTCCATGTTAAGTTCGTAAAACTGTACTCTTAAAAATCGAGAGGAATTGCAGTCAATCCGAGTGTAAATGATAGTTTCTGAAACTCAAGCAGTTGTAAAAGATTAAAATTAACACTTAAAAGATATAGGTACTTAAATCACACACACATTTCACTTTAATCAAATTCAAACATTTTCTCTCAATTAAAGACCGAATTAAAAATTTTTAGTAAGTTAAAAAACACTGGGCATACATTCATAGATAACTAACATTCATTCGATTCCGTTCAAAGTGGAAGATCTTGCAAATTATTTCAAAGTAATTAGAATTAATCAAATTTAAAGTTATGAAAGTAAATACTTTATTAGGTATAAAAATGATGCCTTTTTAGAAAAAAATAGGTTTTCAATAATATTTTTATTGAAATTTATAACAACAGAAATAAACTCTAATACTAAGATAAATAAAATTAATACCTCTAGAATTAATATTTTATGAAATTAAAAAAAAGGCTATTGACAATTAATACATTAAAAATAACCAATATTCTAATGTTAAATTGAAGGCTTCGTAACAAATTTTAAAAATAATTTTTCTTTTAAATTTAATAAAAAAGTGAAGGAATTAATATTAATATAAATATCTCCAATGGAAATTCTTCTGAGTTTGCAAAACATTATATTAGATGTAAAGTTTTTCTGCATAATTTTATATTTATTTTTGATCTTCTGATGTTCACCATTTTGTACTTTTACTAATGTCAATATGTTAAGCTTTGTGATCATTATTATTGTTTGTTTTAATACGAGGGGATTTTGTTTAAGCATAACAAGGTATTTTCTTAGTAACAATTTGAGGTACAAGATATTTACTAAAGGTATGTCTTTTTCATCCTTCTTACTTCCTCTTTCATGTAAATTTTTTTTAGTTAATATGCTTATTAGTTTTCTGTTAATTATTTTGGAATATATTTTCTCCATGTAGCACTTGCAATTACACATTAATACAGAATTCAGTTTTATAAAGAATTAATGTGTTTATCTTAATAGAACTGGATTAAGTCAATTGTATTGAGACATAAATTGAAAATATATAGAAATGAAAATTGTTTATTAAAAGTTATTTAAATTATCAACCAAAATTTTCTATTAAAAATGCCTAAAGGCCATATCCGACAAAATTCTTTAATTTCCATCTCATTATTCTTAAATCAAACCCTTTTAGAAAATATATATTTTCATTAAAAAATAAATAGAAATAATATAAGATTTTAAAAGCTTCCAGATGAATAAATAGTAAATTTCGGTATAAATTTCTTTGTCTTTCATAAGAAATCCTTTAATTTGCTTGCTTTGTAGAACTTGATTAAACATTTATGCTTGCAACGATGTATTAATGTATATAAAAGATCCCGCATACATATATTAATAACAAGTATATTTAATATCAATAACCGTATTTCAAGCTGAAATTCTTTTCTGTAAATTTTGAAGATGCGTTTAATTTTCTACTTCTCCTGCACTTTCCTAAGCTAAATTGTTTTTAATAACAACCAAGGGCTTAACCATGACTTAATGTAAGAATGAAGTCTTCAGAGGGGGTTGTCTCAGGTACTGATCTAGGAATTACAAAACTCCAGAAATTAGATTATGCGCTTTTACTTTTTGTTAACCATATATAAAAGTGGGTATTGAGAATTTATCTAGATTTCTGTATTTGAGATACGTAAACAACAACTTTGTGAAAATTAACTAAAACAATGAAAAATTATTGTTGGAAATAAAATAATACGCATGATAAAAATAATCCTTCAATATTTTTACCATGACACCAAAACGTTTTTTAATAAAGGTGGCCACTGGGTGACTAACCCTTCACAACAACAATAAGACTGGAAGTTGCTGCTCATGTGTCGTTACCGAATGGGCACCTGTGAACCAAGGCATGGAGGCGAGTAGCATTACCCCCGTCACACCACCAGAAACCCGTTTAAAGGGCAGGCCACATTCAGACATCATCTCAGGAAAAAGGACAGAGAAACAGAGAGAGAAAGTAACATCCATACACGAACCGGGATTCGAGCCCGGGAGCCACAGCTCAGGAGTCAGGTGTGCCCCACCCCTCAGCCATCGGTAGGCATGTCAGCAAACTTTGTCAAGTAAATATTACATAACTTCACCGTAATCCAAAAGTAAAACCATGTTCTCCTTTTTGAAAGATTCCAAATTTGGTGCCACAAAATTTAGAACAAGAAAAGAAAGATGTTCCCCATTCTCTTTCTGCGTGCTCATATATTTAGGTGTGCCGTTGTTAATGTTCTGCTTCAACAAATG